>VDFB02000003.1:151125291-151453841 GCA_007258455.2 Sequoia sempervirens
TTGGAAAGAAAATCAGCCACCACATTCTCTCGCCTAGGTTTATCAAGGATAGTAATATCAAACTCCTGCAAAAGAAGTAACCATCAAATCACTCATCTAGTAACAATAGGTTTGTTCATAAAAAATCTAATAGTTGAATGATCTGTATGTACAATTTTTTTATATCTAGTTATAAAGTGGAAAAATTTATTTATTGCATAAACGATAGCCAAGAACTCTTTTTCAGTAATAGTATAATTTACCTCTGCACCAGTAAAATTCTTATTGATGTAATAAATAGTATAAAAGAGGGTGTATTCCTTTTTTCCAAGGATGAATCCCATCGAAGTATCTGATGCATCAGTATGTATATGAAACAGAAGTTCCCAATTTTTTCCTTGTAGCACAGGTATTGTGATGAGCTTACCTTTGATTTCATTGAAACCTTGTTGACATTTTGTAGTCCATGAAAAATTTGCATCCTTTCCTAGCAAAAAAAACAAGGGTGAGGAAATCTTGCTGAAATTTTGAATAAACCTATGATAATAACCAACATTTACTAGGAAACTATGTACATGCTTTGCACAAGTAGGCATAGGCAAACCTTGAATAATCTTGATTTTTTTTCGGATCTATCTCAATTCCTTTTATAGAAATATAATGACCCAACACAATTCCTTTAGTCATTAGGATGTGACACTTTTCATGACTCAAGGAAATATTAGTATCGACACATCGCTTAAGTACCTTCTCAAGATTTTCCTTAGCTTCCTCATATGTGTTACCATAAATAGTAAAGTCATCCATACACACTTCTACGCAATCATGGATTATATCAACAAAAATGCTTGAAACAACTCGTTGGAAAGTAGCAGATGCATTGCACAATCGGAAAGGTAAGACATTGTAGGAAAATGTTCCCCAAGGGCAAGTAAAAGTAGTTTTTTCTTGGTCCTCAGGGGAAATGTGGATTTGGTTGTACCCACTAAACCCATCAAGAAAGGAGAAGAAATTTTTCCTAGCTAAAGTGTCTAGGACTTGGTCAATTAAATGAAGTGGGAAATGATCTTTCTTAGCAAACTTGTTAAGGGCCCTATAATCGACACATATTCACCATTTTCCATTCTTTTTAAGTACTAACACAAGTGGGGACACCCATTGGCTATCTGATATGGGGTAAATAAATCCTACATTGAGCAACTTATGAAGTTCTTCCTTAACTATTTCTCGTAAGGTTAGGTTCGACCTTCTCTAGGGTTGTCGCACAAGTCTACTCCCTTCCTCTATATAGATGTGGTGTGCACAAGTAGTGGGGTGGATACCTCTCATATCTTGATAATCACAAGCAAAGTCTTCTTTATGGGCTAACAACATCTCAATGAGTTCTTTCAACTAGAAAGCATCTAATTTGGGATTGATGTTAAGTGTTTTACCAGGTAAGACTTCAATAGCTTAGGTTTGTACAGGGGTATCTATGGAAAGTAGTTGTGAATTAGACAAAGATGGATCAATATCCCTAGACATAAAAAATGGATGATATATACAATCATGTGGTAATAACTAGTGCAAAGTGACAAAGTGTTGAATAGACTGTGAACTACCCACTAATGGAAAAATTCCAAATGGGCAGTTATCACCCATGTCCATAGGAAAAATCATTGGCTCAAGATCACTATCAATTAAATAACGATTTTGCAATAAATGATAAATAATAGTGTCTTCTAAAACATCTTCAAATCCCCTACTTTGATCTATTGTTAAAATAGGTAGAGGCTCCTCAACATCACTATCGATCCACAAAGGATCCTCTGTTTCCAATAATGGTTGCGTTGGAGGGTACAATGTCAACTGCTTTATTTTCTCTCCATTCGAGATCACAATATTTCTAGACTTGCAATCAATGAAGGAATTAACAGTAGCTAACCAAGGTCTTCCTAAAATGAAGGGATATCCCCCTAGCTTAATCTTTGGTTGCAAAATCATAAATCTATTGGATGCTCCCAAGACTCAATAGAAATAATTTTTTCTTCAATCATATCTTCTAGTTTTACGAGGGAACGATCAACCATTTGCAAGACTATTGGAGTAGGTCTTAGTCCTTGAAGGGATAGCCTTTCCTTAGTCTAATTAGACATTACATTTATAGTTGCTCCTAGACCCACAAGTGTATTCAGAATGGTTATGTCACCAATACGTACCTTAATCATTGCAATACCAGGATCCACATACTTAGGGACTGAAATCTTTCCCAACATCAATTCTACAAGTTGTCCAATGACTTGAACTATCTTGGGGTCCTACTTCTTTTGTTGCTTCCTCCCACAAAGTTCTTTAATCACCTTAGTGTACACAGGAATATCTCGAATATCCTACAACGGAATCTTAATGTTAACATTGTGTAACTCATTCATAAAATCAAAATCAAATTGAAATGTTTCATGTTGCTTTGGTGGCTCTTGCAATCTTTCTAGAAATGGAGGCTTTGGCTTCTCTTCTTTAGGATCAACTAGATGGTCTTCAAATTCAATAATGGTCGGCCTTGAAGATTCTTTCCTGACCTCAGGTTTACACCATCAATATCTAATGAATTGACAGTATAAGTCAAAAATCATGTCACTTCATTATTATAAACTAGTTGATTCACCTTATTGTTTGGATTGAGTGTTGGTTGCGCTGGCATTGGTGTAGCTTTTGGTGGTTGGTTTGAACTAGAAGGTTGATTAGATATCAAGACAGGTGGTAAGAGTTGTTAGGATTGTTGATATGGATTTATTGTTGGAGGTGATGGATACGGTGGAAATGATTGATATTGTGGATAAGGTGGTGGTGGTTCTTTCCATGCTTTCCACGATTGTGGAGCAGGTGGGTATTGTTGTGACCAGTGAGGGTAGTATGGAGGGTGTTTCCCATTTCCACACCATCCAGAATGGTTTATATAGGAATTATATTGAAAAGGATTTTGGGATGAAACTTGGTAATCTGGTGGGGGCATTGCTCTTGGTTGCCACTATCTTCTTTGGGCCATGAAGTAAACAGGTTCATCTGTGTATCCTATCTTAGTCATCCCTAGAGGAAGAGGATTTAGAGTAGTGTCACTACTAGCTTCCTCTAAAGAAGATATCTTTGTTTTATTATATGGAAACTCCTCACCACTATGCTTCTTTTGACAAATAGGGAAAAAGATAGCCAAGGCTTTTTCAACCTCCTATTTTCTTCGTGTATATAAAGTGTCTATCTGTTTACCCATATGACTTAACAATTCAGTCTTAAGGTCTTCAAGTAAATTACCTATCTCATGCTTGGTGATACCTGTTCAAGCTCATGCAGAATATAGTCTACCTAGATAGTTCCTCCCCAAATGCTGAGACCTGGAATAGTTTGTGCAAATATCACAGATATCATCAAGTTCCATTTTAAAAATATTCCATTTACCTATTAAATTTAATGCTTCCATGACATCATCTCTTATGCCTCTAAGAAACAAAATTTTAATGGTATCATCATTTAGCCCTTGTTGATGAGATCGTTGAAGACTAAACATGAAGCGTTCAAGATAGCCTTCCATGGACTCGCCATCCTTTTGTGTAATATGAAAGAATTCTTTCCAATTTTCCTTGGTTTTACAATATTCCTAGTACTTGTTCAAGAAAAAATCTCTCATGACATTCCATGTCCTAATGTTCCTTAGGTTCATAAACCAACGCAGGGCTACATCTTTCAATGTGGTTGGGAACAGTCTGAGCTTATATGCATCACTCTGATAATCATAGTTGTTACACAACACATCAAATTCAAATAGGAACATGTCAGGATCCTCAAAAGAAAAGCCAAAAAAATAGGTAAATCCAAATGAGGAATATTCTTCATAGGGGCATCTCACACGGGATATGTGATAGGAAACTCAAAAGTAAACAGATTATTGTTGACCAACGCCCTATTATCGTTGTTGTTGTTGTTATTGTTGTTAGGATCCATGACGTCTAATGCCCAAGGGGTAAAATAGGTTCTAAATGGCTCTTGGGTTTCTTCTGAGAATGGACCAGCTTCCGGCCCATAGGTTTCTCAAAATATCTTTTCAACCTTTTTCCATAATATTTCAAAAGAACTTGGACGGGTATCTGCAGGTGTCTCAATAGTAGTAGACTCTATAACACTCTTCTCAAGATGGGGTTCAGGTAACTCTAAGGGCTATAATTTAGTTTTCAATTTCCCTTGTTGTGAGCTACCTCCCTCAACTAATGATTTTGAATTGTTTTCAAATTTTTGTGTATGACTCCCTTTATCCTTTTTAACAAATATCCCTCTACTATTCCTACTATGATTCATGCACCTAAATGAGTTATGACAAAGAAAAATAAGGGTAGTTACCCAAACGAGGTTGACTATCACATGGACTTTCTCCTTAGTGCAATGCTCCTAGCTTAGTTTACTAGAAATACAGGCCTTTAACACTGTTCCCCGACAATGACGCCAAAATGATTGGACAAAACTGTGGTTTCAAATTGTTCTTGCAATGGATCTAAATTGATTCTTAGAAATAGCTTCCTCAGTTCATCCTAAAGTGTCAATCCAGGAATGTAGACTTTTGAACCGTGTTGTGGCAATATGCCCAAGGGCTGTGATCAATAAACTAAGGGTTGATGGATGCAAAATAATGTAATCTGTATTTGAACAAAATTTTGATTTGTAGACTTCCTGTGACATGTGTGACAGGAACCCATGAAGAAATGATTCTACAGCAGAAAATAGATTATTGGTACACACAAAAAAATAGAATAAAAAATCTCTATGCAATAGAATGAAATCCTTTCTTGAAATAAAATAAACTGAATTAAAGTTACACTACTGAATGTAGATATGCTTCCAATTTCAATTAACTATTCAACTCCTCAACTCATAGTAAATTAGCTCTAGATATTCTTAACAATACTGATAATGTTTGATAGATCGATTATGCAAACTAATAAGTATTGAACAAACCAACATAGATTAAATAAACTGATAAGAATTCGACGTTTAACACAATAATCAATATGAGGAAAATTGAATAATTATGAAATCACAACATACACTACCACTCACAGATATCTAATGGAAATATCATCAACAATCGAGGAAGTGGGCCCTGCCTTCGCCGTCTATTGAATGATAGAAGCTCACAAGCATAGAACTACTCCACGCTAATTGTCATTCATTCAAATTTGCAACAACAATTTAACACCAATGTATATTTTCTATCATCTATATCTTTTTAGTCTCAATACATATATATATATATATATATATACATATCACAAGTTGTCTCTACCATAAAAGTTTTGAAGATAAAAGCGAATAAGAGTTTGGGTTGTTTGTGGGTTACAACCAACAACCTCGAAAGATAATCAAAAATAACTTAAAGTCTTTTGATAGTATCTTAAAAAAACATAACAAATCAAAACAGATTTGTTGATCTTGACACAAGCATGACCAAAGTGACAAAATGACTCCAACCAGCCTAGTCCTCCATCCATCGATGCCCTTCATGCCTTGATGTCAACAACTTAAATATTTCCTACTACCAAAATCACAAAGATAATTAATAAAAATCAAAGGAATTAGTATTTTTCACTATTTTTTACCTTTCCTCATATTTCATAGAATATCTCGTTCATTAATGAAAAGTGACAGGATCTACAAGAATATTAAGAAAACAACAAGGATTAAAATAAAATGAAGAGGTAAAATAGAGACAGAATTTTCCCCCAACACCACCCACTCATTTGAAAGACCCGACGTGGGGATAGGGATACCTTGGTGGGAGAGGCGGGGGTAGAGGTTAGTAGCAACCTGATCTGTAGCATAACCAGTAGAGGTGACAGGTTCCTAGGTAGCTAGGGTAGGTAGGGAAAGTTGAGGGTCACCAGGACCCAGGATAGTAGCAGCCTGAGCAACCATAGTAGCCTTAGCAGCCTCGGTAGCCACATGGGCTGGATTTGAGAGACAAGAAGATTCTTTCCCTTATAGTAAAGAGAGACCAACTACGAAAATAGCTATAGGAAATGACAATGGAGAAAGACACAGAGGTCCAGTTGTGATAGCAGTTGGATCTACAGCTAGCCCAAGAGATTGGGTGACGCCAATAGCTTGAGGTCGTTATAGTTGCCTCATAGGGACAAGTTGTTTCTACTCACTTGTATAGAGATGTAGTCACAGAGGCTGCATATTATAGGATGCATTATCACTGAGACATTCCTTGAAAGATGTGGCAGCTAGACTACTCCTAGAGGAGCGGGGCAACATTGAGGGCTTATGATGGACAACCTTTAGGTAGACCCAAGGAGTCAAGCAACCACCAGGGATAGCCTTTATATAAGCACTTTTTTGATGTATTGCCTAATTATTTATACAGATACACATTCATAGGCTCATTTTTTATAGCCTCGTGTATATTTTACATTTGATGATATTCATACACATTGATTCAGATATTGTAACATGATAGTCATTTTTTGATATATATGAGCTGATGTGGATTTTATGAGGTAATGTCTTTTATTTCAATCTTTATGGATGTATGAATGCAGACGATGTGATGTACTTATTTATTTATGCTTATGTGACATGAGATGATGTATGATGTAATGTATATGATATGCTATGGATGCAATGTAATGCATGTGTTATCTTCTTTTTCAGCATCTTTCTATGACATTCTATGAGATGGATGTTTATGATATGCAAATGATATGATATGTTTATGCAGGATGTATGTATATGGATGCATTTCCTTATGTGATATGATGACATCATGATGGATGAATGTATATGGATGATACATATGATTATGTTTATGATATGTACGTGATGGATTATTGTGTAATGGATTAAGATGCTTATAATAACAAATCTATATTATCCTAAACAACTTAAATGATAATGATGATGCAGTGGATTGTGTTTCTTTTTATTATGATATGCTTTGATGATGCAAGATGTATGCATGTTGATGATTTTGTGGAAGTAGGAGGGATGTATGATGATGTTTTTGTTGACTTTCATGATACCAAGTTAGCGTGGAAAGAAGATAGAAAAATAAGGTGGATGATTTGAACATTGATTTTGAGATTTGATTTTAGATTCCAACAAGTCCATGATCCATTGAGACTTTATTAGATTATGGTGATGAGATGAATGATTTTGCTCATATTTGGGATTGGGACTTTCCATCATTCCTTATGTTTTATATGACACAGACACGATGCGTCATGGTATTGATAACCAGGACAATGTTGTATCTAGTGTGATGGACTTTGGCTTTGCAAACAGAGAGGATAGTTCTTGTTCACACCTTGATATATGAAAACCTTGTTGGAATGTAGGTTAGAAGTTTAGAATATATCAAACCAAAGCATACACAATAGTCAACAATCTATTCCAAACAACCTCCCCACACAAAGCTAAGAAAGTATGCACCAAGACTATTTTATAAGAATACCCACAAGCACAACAAATGAAAGATAATGATCAATACCCCATTCCTTTCTCTCTAAATCATTGAGACATCATCAAAAGGTCCTCAGACTGGGTCATTGAGATAAATCATAGGAAAATATCAAAGACAAATAGTCAGTATTATTTATATCTCTTTCCAACTTAACATAGCTAAGGCAATTTCTGATGTTGATTCCCATTATCAAAAGGATGCATCCTAGGACAACTTATCAAATGTTTTGACTATGACTAGGTGTGTGATAGGCCATTGATACAAACTCTACTGACTCATCTACCTATGATCTAGACTTTAGATTCTCGACACATAGTTTCACTTCCACATCCTTACGACACTTGTTTTGCCAAAGTTTGAAGATGATTGATTTGCTGCGGTGAAATTTTATCATGGGTGAAACTCCAAATTGATGGTTGATTCTAGATTTTGGAATATTTCAATGTTTTTTGGTATTTTGAAAAATGTTTTGAGGCTGCTTTGGTCTCTTTTTTGAAAGTTTATGTGAATGTTTTCTTCGGGATTATTTGAGGTTGTTTAGGGTTTTCTAATGTTTTCCAATGTTTGGGGTTTTTCTAATTTTCAAATGTTTTGGGATTTTTCTT
Source organism: Sequoia sempervirens (assembly GCA_007258455.2). NCBI lineage: Eukaryota > Viridiplantae > Streptophyta > Pinopsida > Cupressales > Cupressaceae > Sequoia > Sequoia sempervirens. The sequence continues at coordinate 151,133,362 of VDFB02000003.1, forward strand.
AAGTTTTCAAATGTTTTTGGATTTTTCTAAGTTTTTAAATGTTTTGGGGTTTTCCATTTTCAATTATTTTTGTATTTTTCTAAGCTATTAAAAGTTTTGGGGTTTTTTGATATTTTGACCAAGAACCTAACCTAAAAGACTATCCTATGGGCCTCGAGGGCTTATCAAAGATGAGCCTTTCCTACGTTATACATGCAAAGACCACATAGTTCGACTGGACTTATTGTTGATGAGATATGAACACTTGATGCTTGTCAGTTTATTATGATGGACTCCTAGCCTAAAGTGTCTCAGAGGCACATTAGTGATGGCCTTGCCTACGTTTAAGCTCAGAGACTCATAGCTCGACATGGTTATGTTTTTGGATTTCTAGATATTTTGACATGTTTTAGGGATTTTGATATTTTTTGGATGTTTTGGATTTTGAATTTATAGTTTCAAATGTTTTTGGGATTTAGGCTTATACAAGATTTTGAATTTTTTTGGATTTTCTAATCTTGCAAGTTTTTTTGGATTTTTGATGAATTTTTTATGAATGTTTTTGAGATTTTCAAGAGATTTAAAATAACCTTAAGATATACAAGAACCCAATCCAATCCATAATGAATTTTCCCCAGTGTTATGCAATAGATACCTTGATATAGGGAGGACAAATTGACCTTTGGAATATGCCAAGTAGTACTAAAGGGGAATATGATACTTCACAATATTAAGCTATGATACAAACATGGATGGGTAATGGAATAAATAGGATAAATGATGTAATGGATTAATTTGATGCAAATAATGATAAGCTAAAGAGCTAAAGATAGACTATTGATTGGATCCTGCAAGGGTTCACCTATAGGTATTGATAATTGGTATGCTCCTGATCCATAGCTTGATGTGACAAAAAATGGGCCTAACCAATTAGGATCAAACTTTCCTTTACTGTCTTGATCTGGAATGTTCTTTTGATTTTTCTTTAGGACAAGATCTCCTACCTAGAAAGATCAACTCTTGATATTCTTGTTATAGCTCCATTTTAGTTGGTTTTGGTATGCTTACAAATGATTAAGGACATCAAGATGATGCTCATCCAATAATTCTAACTCATTTAGCTGAGATAACCTATACTCTTCATTAGTAATTAGATTCTATAGTGACACTCACAGCGGGGGAAGCTTGACCTCAATAGGCAGGATGGCTTCTAATCCATAAACTAGGGAGAAAGAGGTTGCACCTGTAGGTGTGTGGATAATGGTTTGATGGGCCCATAGGGTGGGCTTTAACTGTAGATTCTAGTCACAATTAGCTTCATTGACCATTTTTTTTAGGATTTTTAGAATGGACTTGTTTATAGCCTCAACTTGACTGCTGCCCTAGGGGTAATACAAGGTAGAGAACTAATGTTGGATTTTAAATTGTTGGCATAGCTCTCTCACATCTTGGTTCTTGAAGGGTGTTCCGTTATCTAAGAAAATGGATTGCAGAACACCATAACGAAAGATGGGGTAATTCAGGATAAACTTGGAGATTTTCTTCCATGTTATGTAGGTCATAGGAATGGATTCGACCCACTTGGTAAAGTATTTAGTGCCTGTGATGATGAATTTATGGCCATTGGATGAGGTTGGAGTAATTTTTACTATGAGGTCAAGCCCCCACTATGATAAAGGCCAAGGTGTGACCATTGGTTGTAACTCTTGAGCTAAAGAATGAATAATATCTCCATGTTGTTGAAACTGGACACACTTTTGCATGTATTGATGAACTTCTATTTCCATGGTTGGCTAGTAATACCCCTTCCTCAACAATTTCTTAGCTAAAGTCATACCACTAGAATGGGAACCACATATGCCATCATGTACTTCTGTTAAGGTGGTCAAGGCTTCCTCTTAGTTAAGACAGCATAGTAATTTTCCCTCGATGCTTCAACAGTATAAGGTATTACCTAGGATCATAAATTGGGATGCATATTTAACAAAGGTCTTCTTAAGATTGGAGGTGATATTGGATGGGAGGGTACCTCTGCTAAGATAGGTTAATATATCATGATACCACGAGGAACCAAGACCAATGATGACACACGCAAATTTAGATTAAGGAATTTTGAAAGCTGGTATGAGAATTTTTTCTACCAAGAATTCACATTGAAGGATGTTATGTGACATGTCTAACAATGATCCAATTGTTGCCATGGCATCTGCTACTCTATTGTTTACATGAGGTATCTACTCAAAGGTTATGTCTATTAAAAAGTCTTTAAGAATTTCTATCAACTTCTTGTAAGGAGTGAGTTTATCATCCTTAGTCTGGTAGTCATCATTGACTTGGTTGACAATCAACTATGACTCTCTGTAGAATTTCAAATCTTATATCTACCATTGGACCACTATCCTTAACCCCATTATTAGAGATTCATACTCAAAAATATTATTAGTACATAGGATAGCCGATATGACTTTGGAATACAATCACCTTGAGGGGTGATAAAGAGGATACCTACTCTGGATCAATGTAGGGTATAGGATCCATCAAAGTACATTTTCCATTGATCCATTGTATGAAGGAGAAACACTAATTCATCAAGAAATTCACATATCAAAGGATTCTCTACATAGATAGGTGCATTTTCTAGTTGGTCAGTGATCACTTGTCCTTTGATTAGCTTGTGCTCTATGCACTCTGTCAAATTTAGTCAAGATCATTACCTATTTGGTCTTTCACTTAGTAAGAGTTGCTTTAGATAATATATATTTCAATGGGAAAATTTTAGCGATAAGCTTGATTTGATGCAATAGCATGTAATGTTTGAATTTTTGTGAAGAAAAAACTACTACTAAGCATGCATTCTCAATGGATGAGTAGTTCATTTCATAGCCTACCAAGGTCGTATTGATGTAATAGATGGCTCTTTCCTTTCCCATCTCATCATGTTGTACTAGAAGAGAACCTAGTGCTATTGATGTTGATAAGATATATAGGATCAATGGCTTGTTTAGTATCGATGGCATGAACACTAGAGGTGTCAATAGGTAGTCCTTGTTCTAATGAAAGGATTTATCACACTTCTCATCCCACTTGTATGTTATTCCCTTATGGAGAAAATGAAAAAAAGGGTGCATCTTGTTTGATAATTATGCTATGAATCTTCTAATGGATTGAAATCTTCCTTGTAACCCTCTCATCTATTTCAATGTTTGTGGGGGTTCTTTACACACAAAAAAATATATCAATTGATCCTATACACCTAATCCTGATTTTACTAACACCAATTCATCCTAAATCATCTCCTTTACTAATCATTTAATGAAATAGTCTCTATTTAATTAAATTCATCACATTCTATCTCTTAATTAAATAAATCAAATTTATTTGATTAATTCATCACCTCCTATTAATTAAATAAATAACTTTGTTTAATTAATCCTATAGTCCCTCTTTTAATTAAATAATTTAGTTTATTTAATTAAGCTCTAAGGTCACCTCCCTTAAATTAAATAAATTAATTTTTATTTGATTTAATCTAACACCATCCTCTTTAATTAAATAAATTCATCCTATTTGATTTAATCATCCACAATCTTAGGAATTTTCATCCACAGCTTGAGCAAATTTATCATCATGTTTTGAGCAATCTTCATCCATTTTCATCATTTCATAGCTAGGTTATGGAGAAATTTCACCAAGGAGCATCAAATCTTCACCATTGATCATCAAGCTTGCTAGGAATTGGGAAAGGGCTATTTTCCTCATCAAAATAGCACCAATTCCCCCATGGGATTGAGAGTTTGGACATTAAAATAGGATTTAATAGCTTTTTAACTTGTGTTCTTCACTTATTTCTTGTTTTCATGTTTCAAATGAATTTCATGGGGAATGTTGTTTCTACCTTGCATATTGGACTAATAATGTGTTTGTTCTTTGTTTTTGTGCAGGTATAGGATCACCATTCACATTTTGGAACTAGAAGGAGGGCAGATTTGAATAAATTAACATATTTTTTTCACCAAATTCTGCTATTTGTTTTTGAATTTTGTGTCTACAGGAAACTACATCACTGCCAAGTATCAATCTAGCGGTGCTATTTGGTGATGTTGTCAAACTACAAACTATGCCACTCGAGTCATTCTCTATTATGCCCAGCCAACTCAAACTCCAAAGTCCACCGCTAGGTGAAATAGCACCACAATTGCACTCACTGTCTTTCCATAGTACACCGCTGGTCTCACCAAAGCACCGTTGACAGCCTCCAAACTATGCCACCATCACAGAATGCGCCAGTGGGGTGGGGTAAAAGGTAGTTTTCAAAATATTTTCAACATGTGTTCTTTTTCATTTTGATCACCTTAACTTCTAACTGGTTTTTGGTCTCTGTTTTTGTAGTTTTAACTAGTTTTTGTAGGTTGGAGTGATCAAAAGGGAAGGAGGAAACAAAAGAAATACTTCTTATGGCATCTTCATTCTATTGTATCAAGTGTTTTTGAACACTTTGGGGAAGCAATTATAATCCCATTTCTAAGGACTTTGTCACTTTCAATCTTTTTAAGGCTCAATAAATTTCATTTGGGCTTAAAAAGAACAAAACAAAGGGATTAAAAAGAACCTTAGGAACTTACTAAATTTTGTTTTGGGGTTTTAAAATTGAACAAGAAAATCTCACACTTCAATTTTGGTGCTTAAAAAGAATCCATTGTTTCTTTGAAGGTTAAAATGAACATGTGCTTTTGTGTTTTGTAATCTCTTATACAAAGTAATATCACTTAAAAGGCATATGCATTTCTCTCATGCCTCACGGCGATCTTGAGAATCAAAAATATTTTGGTGACATTAAGTTGTATAAATGATTGCCTCCACACTTCAATTTGGATTCTTAAAATTGAACAAAGCTTGCTAGTGTGAGTGGAGTATATCATGTGTGTTCTCTCTTTGTTCACATAAAAAAAAGATTGATCGAACTACGGATGTGCTTGCTCACTTTTTTTTACTTTTAGAGGGGCCTGCCTAAGAGACACATCTGAAAGGAGAATTCAAAGGCAACTCCAACTGGTTTTTCACTCGGGCCAACATATAAAAGGATAAGACTAAATCATCAAGTCCAATGGTATGTAGGCCTTAGCCATACAATTTCTTTTAGAATGGGGTACTACTGTAAAAATTATAAGAACCCCTATTAGGATTGATTAAATCCTTTAGTCGCTTGCTAGATGCTCACAAGGTGCCATGTCCCTGATCACCCTTACTAAGAACCAATTTTTTTAGAAGCCCAAATCCTTATCTATTTGTTGGTGCAAGAACAGTCATTCTAAAGCCGCCCCACATTTTTGTGGTTCTTGGTAGATATGAGAAGTATTCCATGGGAGTTTCATGGGTACTAAAGTTTGGCTAACCCATAGAAGTGAGTGCCATGGAGGGGAGCTAGTGTGGTAAAGCTTTTAATCATCTGCCAAGAATAAGCATCGCTAGACTTATCCAAGTGGGAATTCAACAAATATTGTCTCTTGACTATCCATAGGGTTATAGACTTCCTTAGAATTAAAACACTTTTCTTGGGTCTAAAACATTGGAAAACAAACATTCAACATGATCATCAAATTTCAAACCCTTTAGAGGAAGCAAATACCTTTGAAAAAATTCAAGTGCTATTGCGTGCCCTAGGGATTCTATCCTTAGAGGTTTCTAAGTATTTGGATTTACATCTCAATTTTCTCCCACTAAAGTCAACATTAGGGAATAATTGTCTTAATTTCCTTGATTTCCACATACTGGACTTTGTGGGATGAGAAGAAATTGGGACATTAGACATTTAGTTTGAAGACCTAATCAAGAACTTGTTTGCGGTAAAAAAGACTCATTAAGAAAATTTAAGAAACAATTGGACCCCACACATGTTCTCTTTCAAATTATTTCTTGAAAGATCAAAATCTGAAAACCAAATTCCAAAGGTCTTAGTCAAAAACCTTGCAGGAAATGTTTGTCTATGCTTTACGAATTTAGAGAAAGATTGACCTTCAACTTTTACAAAAGTGCATCAAGGAACAATCCAAATTTGTATTCATTTTACTATTGTCAAAATAAAAGTCTCTTTCAAAGGTTTGAGTATCTCACATAGGAAGTATTAGCATGTTCTTCAACACCTTGGTCTAGTAAACAAAGTCTCTCTAAGTCTCTTAGGATCAAAATCAAAATTCTCGTCCATCCGTTAAACATAAAAATAAAAAATCACCTCACAAAAAACTCTTGGAAATATTTAAAAAATCCTTTATGCTAAACTTTGGGAAAATCCTTTGAAATAAAATTCTAAATCATCTTGTTTGACTAGGCATGTGTAGATGAATCCTTCTTTACAAAATTAGTCAAATTATCATCTTGTGAACAAGTTTACTCTAGGACAACATCCAACCTCTTAGAGTTTATGAGTTCATTATCCAAACCAAATCCAATCAAAATAAAAATCAAATCATATCAATCCAAAATCAAATCAAACACCAATCCAAAAGTCCTAAAGTTTAGTGTCTCCTTCAAGGTTTCATAAGAGTTCAATCATCCACAATCATCCATCTTTCATTATCACCATCCTTTGATCCTCAATATCTTAGACTTTCTTTTTTGTACCTAAATTTTAGATCAATCCAAGGAATTAAAGGTTCACCTCCCATTCCTAAAAATTGATCCTCATTTTATGGTCCAAAATAGATCTCAACACAAGAAGAACATGGAAACAAACAAAGAAACATACACTTCAAGTGACTTGAGTCAAACCACTCCCGAAATGAATCCCATGGGATATAACAATCCCATGCTCAATCTTCCTCCACTTGCAAAAGATCATCAAGAGGAAGGTGGCCAAGTGGAAGACATCACCAAAAATATTCTAGGGATGACTGAAGATGAGATTATTGAAATGGTCCAAAATCCCAAGACTCACAAAATTGTCAATGCCATGATGAAACTAAATCTCTCACAATACATGCTAGAATTGGAAAAAGAAGGGGCTAAACTCCCTTCCAACTATGATGTAAGAACTATTGTGGAGAATCCTCTTGGGATTATGCCCCCGATCTCATCCATAGCTCCGTTTCAAAGCATCATTCAAACCATCCCATAAATCACATCATCCATTTCTCCAACTCAACCAATTTCCAACAAGGGGAGCTGATTGCTTCATACACTACAAACACACCCCCTTGTGAAAAACCAAGATTTGGATGCGAACACCATCTTGGGTCAATCTGTCCCATTGAATCTGCTACACCCATATGTTTCTCTTACATTTCATGACCCTAATGACCCATCCTCTTTTCATGCAACATTGGAATATCCTCTCAACATACAAACCTCTCTCCCTATGACTTTGCAAGGAGAATGTGGGCTATTTGGACCAAGGGGCATCTTTGACCCCTCATCATCATTGTTTCCTCAAGGGAATACACCACCCATTTTTCCACCACTTCCACCTTTGCCATTAACATCCACACCACTTCTCGATTTAGGGAAACCCCCTTTACCACCCATCAATCAAAAAAACCCAAACAACCCCCCAATCATAAATCAAAACATCATACCAAATTTTTTGATCTTGCCATCAATATCACAATAACAGGTTGCAACCATCCAAGCAACCCAAGCAATCACTACACCATCCATAAATGTAGTCTCTCAAGGACCAAGCATATCAATCACACCATCCACTACCCAAGTCCTTATCACAATAACGAACACCATTCTGAATCCGCCACCACCACCACCAAGACCAAATGTGGCCAACCAATATAGCATCATGTTGCAAGTAGCACAAAAAGCCTATCAAAAGACACTTTAGTAGTTCCAAGCACAACAAGCACAAAATAGGAAACTTGCTCAACAAGTGCAAGCAGCTCAAGCCACACAAGCAGCACAATAGGCTGCCCAAGCTCAAGCTTTGTTGCAACAACAACAAGCCGCCCAAGCTGCCCAAGCTGTGCAAGCAGCTCAAGCTACATAAGTTGCACAAGTTGTAAAAGTCGCCCAACAAGTGAAAGCCCAAGCACAAGCCCAATATCAAGCTCAACAAGCTCAAACGCAAGTGCAATACTAGGCACAACGTCAAGCAGCTCAGCAACAAGCATATCTACAAGCCCTACAATAGTACCAAGCACAACAAGAAGCAGCCCAATTATTAGCCCAACAACAAGCATTGTTGGCACAAAAATAACAAGACCAACAACAAGCATTGTTGGTGCAACAATAGAAAGACCAACAACAAGTGTTGTTGGCACAACAAAAAATGCAGGCATATCAGCAAGATTTGATTGCACAATAGAGCTTGCAAAAAACTCCCACCAACACACCCAACACTCCACCCATCACTCAAACACCTCGACCAATTCAAAACACATTCACTCCACCTCCTGATCCATAAAATGATGTGATGACACAAATCTAGTTGCTCTTGCAACAAGTACTAGACCTTCAGTCAGGGAAAATCACAAAAACATCGAGCAATTTGTGCCCCTATCCATTCGACAGGAGTCTTGCAATGGTACCATTCCCAAAGGGGTTTGAAACCCCTATTGTATCAATGGGCTATTTTTGGGATTAAGGTTAGCATATTAGATCAATAATAAAACCCAAAGAACTATGAAGTACAATGAAAGCTAAAGAAAATAAAATGATTATACCATATTTCCTACGAAGCCTCCATGATTCACCTCCATAGTACCTTCTAACTTGCTGATTGTTGCCCTCAAATCGAGTGTGTGAGCAATTTGATGACAAAGAAAATCTCCTAAACAATATTTGAAGGATTTGAAGTGACTAAATGAAATGTAAATGTCTATGCTTATGAAAAAATGACTATAATTCTTAAGACTAGAATGAAGTATACCAAAATCATGAATTATTACGAAAATGTGAGGAATATTGTTATTTTATAGAAAATACAATTTTGGACAGATGGACGAGATTGAAAGTTGAGGGAAACCTAAAATCAGTGGACGAGATTTCATGTGACAATCCCTAATTAGGGTTAGGGAAAAATCATTAAATGAGTGGTCAAGATGTCATTTGATAAAATCAAATCGGCGGTCGAGAATAAATGTGACAATTAGCCAAAAAGATAAAGATTTTTGAAAATCAAGAAGTTAAAGACTGCTTGATTTATGAGATTTGAAAAATAAAGAAGATAAGAGTTGGACTGAAAACCAGATTTGGAAAATCAAGAATTTGCTCAATTACTTGATTTTTGGAAGAAGATTACCTTTTTAAATTAAATTAATTCAAAATATGGATTTTGTGTGACAATAAATAATATTTTTCAGATTATTTACCAAAATGAACTGATAGTTAAGAATGTGATATCATTTTAAATAATTTCATTTATTTAAAATGAGGGAAATGTTAAATTAGCAATTAAATAATTAAAGATAATTATTTAATTTAGAGGATTATGACCGATAATTAAATAAATTAATAAATTCATTTAATTATGATAATTAGTGACATATTAAATAAATAAAATTCATTTATTTAATAATCAAGAAGACATAAATGAATAAAGGTAATTAAATAAATTAAGACATTTATTTAATTGTACAAAGATAATAAACCATTAGTGGTATCGAATAAATAAATAAAATTTATTTATTTAATAATCATGAAGAATAAAAGAGATATGAATTAATTAAATAATTATGAATTATTTAATTAATAGTTGAGTGTGGACCAAGGACATAATTAAATGTCATAATTATGCTAGGCCGAAAGCTGAAAAATAGAGTTTGCAGGCCTAGGTCATTTTTAAGTGTCTATATTTTGCCCCTCTTTGTCATAATGTAGCATGTTGCATTGTGAAAAAGAAAATAAATTAAAGTCATGCCCCAGTGAAGGTACAGAGTATCGATGTCCCCTCGGGAAAATTTTCAAATTTTGGCCAGGTGATAGAAAAATTTGGAAAGTGTCCCAATAACTCAATTTAATGATTAGGAAAACAATGGCGCAGCTGGTTTCAAATTCTAGCATGTTTAGAGCATCCAAAAGGGTGGTCAAAGTTGGTCAAAAGGGCCTCCAATAATAAAAGAGTTGAAAAATGTCATTTTGACTTTATAAATAGGTTGACAAAGGGGTAAAAGTCAATTTATTTTCACTATTCACCTTAGAAAATTTGAGAGCAACGAGCGAAGAGGACTTCTGCGAGATGGTGATTCCAGTGATCGAGCATCGCAGTGAGATCGTGCGGACCTTCATGAGACCAGAGGGCTCAAAGCCAGCGGTATGTACCTCTAACCCACCTTTTTATTTTATCAATTTTTGTGCAAAATTTAGGGTTTTAGGGCCAACAACGAATGCACTGCAATGCATATGCATTCGCGTAAGCCACATTTGACTTCACATTCGATGCATTCGTTGTGTCACGACACAAGTGCAAGGGGAAATTAGGTCAAGCTAAGGATGTGTGATGCATTTGCTAAAAAGTGCAACACATTCACAATATCGTGCCGCATTCAAGAGCTATCACGCCACATATGTCATTTTGTGATGCATTCGTTAGTTTGAGCGACGCATTCAAATGGAGTGATGCATGTGTCATACAGCGTGACACAAATGTTCTGATGCGACGCAATCACTGGGTCGCAACACAAGTGAAGTACAAAATGATGCAAACACTTTTTTGCGATGCAAATGAAGTCAATGCAACACATTTGACTTTGACTTTAGCTAAGGTTGATTCTAATGGGTTTCAAATTTTAAATTCTTTTGAGTTATAATGATGGTAATGATGATTGTCCATAAGGTACTAACGCGTTGTTTGATCATGTGCAAAGACAACTAGCACCTATCTATACTCGAGAGAGCAGGCCATCGACCTTCCAGTTCCAAGACGAGCTAAGTCCGTGAGAGCGACGACAGTTGATGTAGCTAGGTTTGTATTATGTTGCCTATATGCCCGTTATTCAAGGGAATAGGGGACTATTGACTGCATTGTGTGAGAGGTGGCACTCTGAGAAATGCTTTTTCCATTTGTCTATAGGAGAGGCTTCCGTGACATTGGAGGATGTCTACCATATCCTCTGTTTGCCGATTCGAGGAAAGAGGATCATCTATGACCCTCAACATGGCTATCAGACCTTCATGACCTACTATCATGATTAGGGTGTAGGACTCGACATCAAGAGATATGAGATCCACTGGGAGTTTATGGCAGAGTACTATGCCTGGTTTGATGCACTACTAGTGACATTGATTAGCGGGATACTAATTCCTGACCATCGTGGACATAGGTTTCCCATTGGTTGGGGTGATGTGCTAGTGGGCATGAGGCAAGACAGGACAGTTTATGCCTGGGGGCCCTGTTTGTTAGGCATGCTTTACCATCAGCTTCACAAGGTGGCCTATAGGAAGGCACAAAGCATTGGGTGTGGCACGACACTTCTGATGATATGGGCTTGGAAGCATGTGGCTATATTTTGACCTCCTATCCAGAGACCATAGCTTGCAGAGGGGATGCATTACACTTATTACTATGTCAATGCCTTACAACAGACAAGGGTTGGAGAGACATGTTAGTGGAACCATCAGATTGACACCATGATTGCATTTATTTGGAGGCCCTACAGAGACTGCGAGTAGTGGGATGATGAGGATGACCACCTCAGCTTCTGTAGACAGTATCGGTATCTGATTGGGAGAACAGTGTAGAGTCAACTCATCATAGAGATGTATCTTCCATAGCATGTACTGAGACAATTTGGAGAGCAAAAGGTTGTACCGGTAGGCACAACCGAGTATGCCACATCCTCGAGGGAGGGATCCTGGGGTCCGCCTATTTCTACATTGTTTATTGAGCAGCAGATTGATGGTCTAGTGGCACTGCCGTGTGGATGGACAGGTGGGATTGTAGATTCAAGGACAACCACTGATTATGATTTATGGTGGCAAGCACATCAACTAGTGTCGTTGACAGATCCAGATGGGCCAACACTGATTGATAGGAGATCGGTGATACCCCGTATGCCACAAGCTAGACAAGGGGGCAGAGATGGCAACAAAGGTAGAGGTAGAGAAGGTGACAAAGGAAGAGGGAGATATGGTGGTAGGGATGAAGGCCGAGGTGGAGGGAGAGATGGGGGAAAAGATAGAGGTTTGGGTGGAGGGAGAGATGGGGATGACAGGGATGATGGAGGAGACGACAGGAGGAGGAGGAGAGATGGCCAGAGGCAGGTCTGGAGGGTGAGACAACATGCAGCAAGAGGGGCATTGGATGCTATCCCAGATGTGGCCGAGGAGGGGGAGAGAGAGGAGGAGAGATAGGTGCATGAGGAGGAGAGGTGGGAGGAGTGGGAGATTAGAGAGGAGGCGGTTCCACAGGAAGTCGAGATGGAGGTTGATATGCCCCAAGATAAGGGAGTCTACGGAGAGGAGGTCACAGAGGAGGAGGATGATGATGGCGGAGATGATGATGATGTTATGGATGAGGCCGAGAGGCTCCTGAGATGGAGGATGGTGGAGGGAGATGAGGAGATACCATCTAGCTTGACATTGCCCCATGATGCCACGACAGACCAAAGGGTGACAGACTTACAGAGGAGATTGGATGAGAGTGTCACACAGATCAGAGCACTACAGTTAGAGTTAGAGGTGGCTCATGTAGAGTAGGATCAGGAAGTAATCCACTAGTCGAAGGTAGTGTAGTGGTGTACAGAGTTTGCATGACTGTGTACAAGACCATCAAAAAATTTGGCACAGGATTTTGGCAGGGTCAATGTATGGCTTGGGCGATATAGGAAGTTATATGAGTAGGTCATACCAATCGAGATGAGAGATCTTGTCCTAACCAGGACATAGATGAGGATAGGCGACAACAATAGGTTAGGGAGTGGCAGTGGCAGTCGAAGCAATGCAGGGGGCTCGACCTCTTTAGGGCATACTTTGAGCCACAAGTCTCATCATAGACACTCTTCCAGTCACAGGTCAGGGCATTCACATGGTTCATCAGTTTCAGGCCATAGATCAGTACCTGGTCTGCCTCTAGTGACAGATCCTTTGGCTTCATAGAGTCAGGCCACAATGTCATCACAGATGCATGTCACCGTGGAGATGATTCCATCAGTGTCAGTTCCATTGGTTTCATAGATAGAGGTTGCTATAGGTCCACCCATTACCTCAGTGTCAGGCACAGGTCCTCAGTCACCACACTCTTCACCATGAGGGGATGAGGAGAGCATTTCATAGGACCATCCTTACTACATTCATGTTTCAGTCTTTATGTTATGACACTTTATGTATTGACTATCGAGCCTATGAGCTCTATTTTTGGGATATCTCATCAATCTATCCTGTGACATTGTATTTTTTGAGATGATGCTATATGATGTAGTTTTGATGCGGCCTACATGTGTGTTATGTGATGTTATTTGATTTATGCACTATGATGTATGATGGATGATTTACTTATTTATATGTCCTGTCATGTATATCCTATTATGGTTACCTATGAAGTGATGTTGTGATAATGCAATACTTATTTATATGTTGTGTCGATGTTGTGCCATGGATGATGATGATATGATGTATTTATTTGAATGGATGTAATGTTTATGCTTATGTTAATTCATGACTATGTATAATGCAATATGATTTAATGCTTTGGATGATGTATGATGGATCTAATGCAATGTCTATATGATTATGTATGCACTTATTTTTTTTGTATGTCATAGGATATTATCGAGAGACAGATGAGAGAAGATGACCAGACAGAAGGAGATGCATGTTAGTTCCTAGACCAAATCCTTCAAAACTTTACCATAGGACTTTAATATTTATTGCTCTTAATCATCATTGGGCAGATTTTTGTAATGGCCAACAAACACCATGATATGACATAGATCAAGGTGTGCAAGGTTGTACCATCACGTAATACAAGCAGTCATAGACAAGGGTGATCATGACTCATACTAAAAGCGCAATTGCCCCAGTCTTTTTGTCATAACCAGCCACAAACAGAAAAAGACAAGAAGGACAAGTCATGAAACGTCGTTGCTTCTCTAAATCCTATTTCCAGGACATCCTTGAGAAACTAACATCATGATTTCCAAAAGAACAAAATAAAGCCAATATCATGATACGTCGATGTTCTTCTAAATCCCGTTATCGGGATCTCGCTAAGAAACTAGTAACATGAGTTTCAAAAGAAAAGACAAACATCATGATACATCGCTACTTCTCTAAATCCCGGTGTTAGGACCTTGCTGAAAAACTAGTAACATGATAAAAAGCCACAAACAAATGCCTAGTGTTTTCCAAGTATGTCTAGATTCCAAGTGTTTTAATGTCAAGATGTTAGGTTTGATGATTTCGAGATTCCAAGGTGTCAAGGTTTTGACGATGCCAAGATGATGAAATGTCAAAGATTACCAAATTTAGGAAGGACACATCCTAAATAATGTTGATGTCAAGAGGATTGATCCCTAAATGTCAAAAGGGATCCCTTGAAATGCCAAGTGACAGTGACGATGCCTAGGAAGGATGAATCCTAAGGCATACATGATAGAGATTGTTCTTCAGAAGGACACATCTGAAGAATACATTGATGTCGAGAGGAGTGATCCTTAGATGTCAAGAGGATCCCTCGAAATGTCAGATGACGGTGACAATGCCTCAGAAGGACACATCCTAAGGCATAAATAACAGAGGTTGTTCTTCAGAAGGACACATTTGAAAGGTAACCAAGAGTTGACATTTTTGACTGGTTATGATAATTTGACTTATTTTGACCAAATTTGACTGAAGTTTGACTAAAGTTGACTAAATTGACTTGTGTTGACTTCATGTTGATGTTGACATGCTGGTGTGTTTGCCATGTTTATTAAGGAATTTCTAGAGTTTGTTTTAAGAGTTTTTCTCATTTGAAATGACTTGTTTGACTTGAAGACTTTTGACATGTGTGGCAGTGTAGTGCCATGAACCCTAATGGACTAACCTAGTGCGGCCTCGGGGGCTCATCAACAGATGGCTTTGCATACGTCATACACTCAGAGACCTCGTAGTTCGACATGACTAATGACTTTGTCTTGATGACCAAAAATTGCATCATGATTTAATTTGACAAACCTAAAAGGATTGACCTAATTATGTCTCAGGAAATCGAAAATGAGTCTTTCCTACGTAGCAAATGCACAGAGACAACGTAGTTTAGACAAATGACAATTGATTGACATGACGAACCTTCAATGGGAAATGACTTCATTTTTCGTTCTTGAGATAGTTTGAAATTTGTTGGGGTTTCTTCAGGACGTTTTTCAATTTTTAGGTCTTTCTTCAAGACGTTTTTTGATTTTTAGGTCTTTCTTCATGACTTTTTTTGATGTTTTTGTCTTTTTTCAGGACTTTTTATGATGTTTTTGTCTTTTTTCAGGACTTTTTGTGATGTTTTTGTCTTTTTTAAAGACTTTTTGCAATGTTTTTGTCTTTTTTCAGCACTTTTTGTGATTTCCCAGACCATGCATGATACCCACTACAATCACATGATAGAAATTTTTCCCCTAGTCAGGTCCAAGACTTAGCCTATTTTGAAGGAAAAGGATATGCATGGGATACCCAATGGACGGTATGTCAGACTTGATGTCAATCATTTTTCAACCATGAGAGGAGGGGTATTTTTGTCAAGCATCATAATGGTGACTAAAAAATGTGTTTCACCATGAGCCTAGATAGATAAAGTGACAGTGGATGGTAGAGCAATGATTGATTACGCATGGTGCCTGTTTGCCAGGTTTTCACCATGGTACTTATCCAAAGCACCCGTTTTCCAGGTTTTCACTGTTGGACAAATTTTTTCTCTTTACTACTTTTTCCATTTTTTTATCTTTTTGGTGTAGCCAAGATGCCTGTTTGCCAGGTTTTCATCAAGGCAACAATTTTTTTATCATTTTTCTTTTTTTTTTTGTATTTTTAAAGTTTTTCACTCGAGTTTTTGATGCTATGCATATAACCTCTGGAGATGTAGACTATTGATAGGTTCTATCAGTTGTTCTCCATTTGGAGTCACCAGTTGATAAGCTCCAGAACCAAAGGAGGTTATGGTGACATAGGGACCTAGCCAATTTGGTTCAAATTTGCTCGGCTTTTCTCTATCTACCTGATTCTTAGGGTTTTGCATGAGGACTAGGTCACCAATGTCAAACTTCCTAACCATGACTCTCTTTTTTTAACTGCGACAGAGATGATTCTGATATGCTTGCAGATGGTTTAGGGAATTATGCATTCTTTCCTCTAACATCTCCAGCTCATGTAGACATGACTTTCTATACTCCTCATCATCGGTCAGACCCTTCAGGGAGACTTGTAAGGAAGGAATTTCAACCTAAATGGGCAAGATGGCCTTAGCTCCAAAGACTAGGGTGAATGGAGTGGCCCTCATAGGCATACGAATGCTGGTGTAGTAAGCCCATAGAGCAAGGTTGAGTTGAATATGGAAGTCATGACCAACATCATTGATAGTCTTTTTAAGGATTTTAACAATGGTTTTATTTAACACCTCGGCTTGACCATTTCCTTGTAGGTAATACAAAGAGGAAAAATGATGTTGGATATGAAATCACTCACATAACTCATGAACATCTTGGTTTATAAATGAACGTCCATTTTTAGTGATGATGGATTGCAGAAGGCCATACTAGAAAATGATATAGTTAAGAATGAATTTGGAGATTTGTTTGCTAGTTATGTACGTCAGGGGGATGGCTTCAATCCACTTCATAAAGTACTCAGTGGCGGTTATGATGAATTTGTGTCCATTGGACGAGGTAGGATGGATCTTTCCCATGAGGTCGAGTCCCCATTGTGCGAAGGGACAAGGAGACGTGATCGGCCAAAGTTCTTGCACTGTAGCATGAATCAAATCACTGTGAATCTGGCATTGGCAGCAAGTCTTGACATATTCTAGTGTGCCTTTCTCAATGGTTGGCCAATAGTACCCAAGTCTCATTATCTTCCTGGTTAGATTAGGACCGCTTGAGTGAGACCCGCATATACCCTCATGTACTTCTTGTAAGGTTGTGTGTGCTTCATTGGTGTCAAGAAATCTAAGGAGGGTGTCATCAAAGCTATGGCGGTAAATGGTGTCACTAACAATGGCATACCTTGTGGCTTTTCTGATAAAAGACTTCCTCTAGTTATTGGAAAAATTAGGGGGAAGGGTTTCAGACTTAAGGTAATCATGGATGTCTTGGTACTAGGGAGAATTGGGACCAACAAGCTTGTAGACCATCTCTGATTCTAGAATATCATAGGAAGGGACCAACAATTGTTCTATCAGGAATTCTAGCTGAGTCATATTGCTTGGAATGTTGAGGAAAGAGCTTATTGTAGCCATGGCATCTGCCGCCTTGTTTTTTGCTCTCAGAACTTGCTCAAAAGTCACCATGTGAAAGTATGTCTGGAAACTATCAACCATTCACTTGTATGGAATTAGCTTATCATTTTTTGTGTCATAGTCATCATTAACTTGGTTGATGACTAACTGAGAATCCTCATAGACATGCAGTGCTCTGATTTTCCATTTTATTGTCATTCTAAGACCCATAACTAGTGCCTCATATTTTGCCATGTTATTTGTGCATGGGAAAGCTATGTGGAAAGACTTAGGAATGGAATCTCCTTGAGGGGTGATAAATAGGATTCCTGCCCCTGAGCCATGATTAGTATGTGATCCGTCAAAGTATAGCCTCTAGGGTGACTTTAAAACTATGGAATATTGATTCATCTGGAAAATCTGCCACTAAGGGGTGATCACTTTGTATAGGTGTGTCTGCCAATTGGTCTGCAATAACTTGTCCTTTGATCACTTTTCTTTCTACATACTGAATGTTGTATTTGCTCAGAATCATGACCCATTTTTCTAGATGTCTTGTCAATGCTGCATGAATCAATAGATATTTGAGGGGATCAATCTTTGCTACCAACTATGTTTGATGGCTCAACATATAATGTCTGAGCTTCTGAGCTACAAAGACAACTACTAGACAAGTGTGTTCAATTGACGTGTAATTCAGTTCATACCTGACCAGTGCCTGACTGATATAATATATGGCCCTTTCTTTTTCTTCTTGGTCATTTTGTGCTAGTAATGCCCCCAGTGCTGAAGTAGTGGTAGAGATGTAGAAGATCAAAGGTTTTCTATGAATGGGTGGCATGAGGACTGGCGGTGACAGTAAGTAGTCTTTTATTTTCTAAAAGGCTTCTTGGTATTTATCTATGCACTCAAAGGGGATGCCTTTGCACAGGAGATATTGGAATGGTTGATACTTGTTGGCCAATTGTGCTATAAAGCACTTGATAGATTGTACCCTGCCCTGTAATGTCCTGAGTTCGCTTATTCCTTTGGGAGGAGGTATGTCCATGATGGCTTTGACTTTTGTTGGGTCAACTTCAATGCCTCTTCAAGAAACTATGTATCCCAAGAGTTTCCTAGATGTTACGCCAAAGACACATTTCTTAGGATTTAGTCTAACCTTATATTCTTCTAATCTCTTGAAAATTGTGTCTAACACCTTCAGATGGTCTTTTCTTGTTACTGATTTAGCCAAAAGGTTTTCTACGTAATCTTCCATTATCTTATGCATAATTCCATGAAAGATTGTGGTAATAGCCCTCTGATACATGGCGCTTGCATTTTTAAGACCAAATGGCATGACATTCCAGTAGTATGTACCCCAAGGGAAAGTGAATGTTGTTTTATGTTGATATTTGGGGGCAATACAAATCTGATTATAGCTAGATAAACCATCCATGAGGGACAACATCTCGTATCCTATCGTTAGGTCAACTATGATATCTATATTTGGCAAAGGAAAGTCATATTTTGGGCATGCCTTATTTAAGTCTCCGAAATTTTTGCAGACTCAGATCGTTCCATTTGGCTTTGTTACTAGCACAAGGTTAGATATCCATTTAGCATAATCAATAGACCGTACGAACCCAGCGTTTAGAAGTTTCTTCAACTCAGCCTTGACCAGTAGAGCGACCTAAGGATGCATTTTGCATAACTTTTGTTTAACTGGCTTAGCATTTGGCAATAATGGTAGATGGTGTAGAACAAGTTATGGGTCTAGTTCCGGCATGTCGGCGTAAGACCATGTGAAGTTGATTTTACGTTCTGCAAAGAACTTTTGAAATTCTAGTTTCTCTTCTTTAGTAAAGGATGCGGAAAAGAGGACCATTTTGGGATCGTCAGTTGTTGATATGTTGTCTTCTATGGTGTCATCTATGAGCATATCTTATTTCTCTTGAGTTACAAGAAGAAAGTCCAGTCCTCCACCTTTGGGCGCCTCAGAGAGGTTTTCACCCATAGATACGTCCTTTGTTTTTAATTTTTTGTTGTCAGAAGGTGCCTTTCAGTTTTCACCTAAAGACATTTCATTTTTTGCTTTATTTTTATTTTTAATTTTGTGACTGGAGGATGGATCAGTCTCACTGAAGTAGGCTACACAATCTAGGTCAATGGAAAATCCTGCCTTGTGATCACCACTGAGTATGCCCTCACGTAATCCCATAAATTTTGTGATAGCCTCATCATTCTGAAAGGTGTCCAAGACTAGCGGGCCTTGTTGGTCCCAATCGATTAATTGTGGATAGACTGGGGAAATGCCATCATCAACATTGGTGAATGAAGGGGAGGATTCAGAAAGCATGCAGATGGATTTAGAGATATTGTAGATGAAATTATCATCATCCAATATTGCCCTTCACTTGTTTCATATTCGTTGTCAAAGTAGGGGATAAATGACTCAGAGTTGTGTTTATCAGTGTCATCTGGAAATTCAGATGGATTCGATTGCTAGTTATGGGGTTCAGATGGTGGGGCTTGTATGTCCTGGGGAAGGTAAATAGGACTGTGACTATTTGGTGCTTGATTGATTTTAAATGTTTTCCAAAAATTTTGTTCAGCGGTGAGATCCCTAGCTTCAAGGAACAAATCATCAAGGCAACAATCACTTAAGGATCGATAGGAGCCAAATTCCCACTCATGGGAGTCAGTTTCGGTGAAGGTTTCCTTAGCGGTCTCGACACTTTCCGAAGCATGCACACGCTCACTCGAAAGTACACTGGTACATCGGTCATCATCGTTAGGCAATCCATACCCTAATCCAAGATACTTTGGTATTTTGAAAGATTCTATGGGCTCTCTTCATCCAGTTTTATTTCTGCCTAAGCCACTAGTTCCATTGTAGCCCTTAGCCTTCATCATGTCATATCCCTTGCCATATTTCTTAACTGGTAATGGGGGTATGTCGGCCATTTCTTTATAGAGCCATCATGTAATATCGACAAGGTCCTCATTACTCATGTCTCCCCATTTTATGAAAACAACTTTTGGTGGAACTTTGAAAATTTCTTTGGGTTCCATTCTAAAACATGGTCGACCATAAACCTTCAGAGACTTGGGTATAGTTGTGATGTTGTATGTCATATTTAGTTTGAATTCTCCACAACCTAGGTCTGAGATCTTGACATTGGATTCATCCTTAGGAAGTGTGGAAGATGGTGGCATGGTGGAAGACGTGGATGGAGTGGTCATGGAAAATGATACGAGTGTGGATGGGCCAATGTATTTATAAGAAAAGGAGCTAGGAGCTTCTCAATTGATGGGCACTTAGTTTTCGGAAATACTTAGGTTGGTACAATATTGAAAAGGGTCAGGGTCTCCATCTATAGTGATTTTTGTGTCGTTAAATGGGAATTTTAAGCATTGGTGATATGTGGAGTGAACAAATTTTAGGGCATGAATCCATGGGTGGTTGAGCAAGATGTTGTAAGGTAATTCCAGATCCAGGACCTGGCAAGTTGTATCCACAATGACTAGTCCCACTCTGATGGGAAGAGAAATAACGCCTCTAGAAGAACGTTCCTCATCATCATATGCTTTTATGAAAATACTAAAATCCACACATGCATCAGAAAATCCTAGAGCCTTAACCAATTTCAAGGAGCATATGTTCAATCCTGCTCTGCCATCTACTAAAACTCTTCTAACCTTGTGCTTATGGATGAAAGTTTCGATATTTAATGCATCATTATGGCTGGTCTTGGGTGATGAGTAATCTTGATCAGAAAAAGTGACATGATGAGGTGTAGTTAGGTATCCCACCATAGTCTCAAATTGGTTGACATCAATATCCTTAGGGATGGATGACTCTTGCAGAGTTTTATCAAGTATAGCTTTATGCGTGGGGGAAATGCGGAGTAATTCAAGTATGGAAATCTGCACAGGAGTTTTTCCAAGCTGGTCGATAAGGTTAAACTAACTCTTAGATTGTCATTGCTTTTTGGATGAGACAGTTTGCGGTTGTTTAGGAGATGGACCACGTATGGTAATCTTAGGTTTCCTAGCAGGAGGTGGACCAGTTATGGTGATCTTGCCATTTGAAGTAGTAGCATTGCATTGAGGTGCTCGTTTGATGTGATGGTGTTGACACATTCATTATCAATTCATACATTGTTAATAATAGGTCCATCTAAATAGTCATACTTGGCACGGGCGTAATTGGCTTGATTAGTGTTTGACTTAGGACATGACGTGGAAGCATTATTAGAACCATGATCCTATAGTGGTTTCTTATGGATGGTATGGTCAAAATTTGATGGAAATTGTGGCCCACCCAATTCAATTATTCGACTCTCAATAAGGTCTTGCACAATATTTTTGAGTTGTCGACAGGACGATGTCTTATGTCCTCTAGCCTGGTGGTAATTACAAAAAGCATTATTGTCCCACCATGATGGTTTAAATTCTCTTGGGTCATACGGCTTTGGTTCTTCAAGTGTGATGAGACCATTTTGAAGGAATTTCTTGAGGACTTCCTCCATGGGCTCACCCAAGGGAGTGTATGTGCAACCCCTGGGGAATTGTCTTATATGACGGTATTGTCCTTGATTTTGACTATTTTGACCATTTTGGTTGTTTGGGGTGGCATTGGTGGGGGGTGTTAGTATTTTCGTTGGCTTGTTTTTTGGTTGAACCCCTTTCAAAGCCAGTATAGGACCCATAGTGTTTACAGCCTTGGCATCAACAACACCGTCATTGGTAACATTTTTATTTTTGAACCAAAACTTATTTTTGTCAGTGGGAGGATTTGCGTTCATGTTTTTAGGACCGTATTTTAGCTCTCCCTTTGCAATAAGGGATTTCTCAATATGGACACCTTTTTTTACTAGGTCTGTGAATGTTGTGCAACAATGTACTCGCACTGCATATTTTAAGGGACCTAGAAGTGTTTGAAAAAACATGTTGACCTTTTCCTTTCTGGGTATGTCAATGTGGCAATGACTAGCTACACTTCTCCATCTTTGGAAGAATGGGATGAATGTTTCACCAACTTCTTCTTGCATGAGATTACATAAGCTAGTAATAGAGGTGTCCATGTCAATGTTGTATGAGTAATTTTTTATGAATTTGTGTTTAAGTTCATCCCATGTTTGGATATCCTTTTGAGTGGATAACCATTCAAGGGTAGGACCTGCAAGACTCTTAGAAAAGAGTCTCATCAAGTGCGTTTGTTCATAGGTGACATCCATATAGTTGGTTGTGAATTCTCGAACATGTTCAATAGGGTTTGTATTTCCTCTATATTTGGTGAAATTTTGTGACACATATCCTGGGGGAAATGGTGGCATGTACAAGTTCATGTCAAAGGGATATACAGATAGATCATATGACACTTCTGATTTCTTGCCAGATATTTGTATGTTTTCTATGGTCTTCTCTAGACCCATCAATTTTACTTGCAATGCATCAATTATAGGTTCATTTGTGGCCCCATACATTGGATTGATTGGTACACCATGGGTCCCCATTTGTTGTGATTAGATGTTGGTGTGTTGTTTAGGTATGTGTTGTTGTGACATGTATGATGTGTTCTGATTTGTGTGCTTTTGGTATTGAAAGTTTGGATTGGGGGGATGTTGGTGGGTATGAATATGGGATGATTATGTCGGAATGTGTCCCCCAGCCATTTGAGTCGATATTTGAGGAATATGGTGACCATGAATATTTTGATGTGTGAATGATGCCATAGGTTGTGTGTTTTGATTTCCTTGTACAAATTGTTGGGTTTGTACCAGAGGAATGGTCATATTTTTTCCTTGGGAAGTGATGGAATTAAGTGGTGTTGACATGTTAACATTTAGTTGTGGTCCTTGAATAAAGAGATGTCATTTACCTCCACTCAAAGGATTATGTGAGGTACTAATGAGAGGATATGATGAGGATGCATTCATGGTACTGGATGTAGTCTTCAATGGAGTATTTGTATGGCTTGATGATGCCCCCATGGCATGTACCCTAGTGGTAAAGAGAGGATTGGAATAACTTGCCCACATTGCCAAGGACCCAAAGGTGGCTCTAGCTGATTGTGACTATATTGTGGATATTATGGGAAATGTGACAGATTCTGTTCCTCCAATAGATGTAGTGTTTATTGAATTGGAGTTGTTTGGAATGTTGGAGGTAGAACTCATGGTCATTGTGACATTTTGTGAGGTAGCATCCAAAAACGTATTGCTTGTGGTGTTTGGAGGTTGACCACTATTGGACATGTTCTATGTATTGTTGACGTTATGGTCAAGAGATGTCATTCTCAAAGTATTAATGTCGAACCCCTGGGGTAATTTAGCTCCTTGACTTAAAATTATGGCCAAATATCTATCTCTGTCATATAAGACCATTTGTTCTACAAAAAAGGCTGCCTCTGGATCTTGTGTTGCAACCTCTAGGTTTTCCTCAAGCATTTGTCCATATTCATCCTTACGTAAGAATGGTTCAAAGGGGCTGTTTGATGAGGATGGTATGGTCGTGAGAGGTTGAGTATTCATGTTGCTAAATGGGTTGTCAAAAGTCCAATTTGGGTCATAAGTGTGATTGGTGACATTGGAATTAGAATCTTGTCCAAAGTTTGCCATTTGTCTATTCTTTCTTTGGAGTCTAGTTTCCACCATAAAAGGGAATTGCTCAAATGAGGGTAATGAAAATGATGACTAAATGCAAGGATGATACTAGCCTATGTTTTTTTGTATTTTTCGATAAAGGATGACAATGCAAGACTATTTTTTTGGACTTTTGATAATAAGGGAGGACAATGCAACAATGTTTTCTAATGCAAAATGATGACTAGGATGACAAGTTATGACAAAAATTTTGTATTTTGGAATAAAGGATTTCAATGCAAGGTGATGACTAAGAAAATGATTGATGCAAAATGAAAAGGTTGTCAAATCCAAAGTGTTAAATGAGGATTAAGATGATAATGTTGATGAAGGACTAAGTCTAGGTTCAAAATGAGGACTAGAGGTGGACAATGCAAAGTCTAAGTTTAAAATGAAAAATGAGGATTAAAATAGACAATATTTGGAGAAAGGTTTGCCTAACCACTCTAAGCTTGACTGATGTCTCAATTTTGGTTATCAAAAGGACTTGCTAAAGGGACTAAATGATGAGGTCGAAATGACAAGTGATCCTGCCTAACTAGACTATTGAGTTGGAGGTTCACACAAAATGACAATGACCAAAAAAGAGGAATAATGACTAAGTCCTAAGATAACCTAGTTTTGAAAAAAATGGTTTTGCAAAGTGTGGTGAGTTGGCCTAATCCAAATTTTTCCAAGATGAAACCTAAGGAAAAATTTATGCTAAAAATGAGGATTATGATGCCTAGGGAATGCAACTAAAATTTGGAAAATTTAAACCTACAGTTAAGATGCAAAGCTAATGAATGCCAATGATGAATGTTTTGAGCAATTTTGATTCTAGTTTCTGACAAAGACTTTTGAAAAAAAAATGTTTTGACAGTAGGCTAAGATGTGTGGACTTGAATTTTGGTCTGAAACCGGGTTTATTTTTCTGTCAGGCAATTGTGTCATTACATATAGCAAATGCATTGCACTTATCAAATGCGGTGCTGGAAATGTTGAATGCGGTTCAGTTTTTCGAATGTGACTTTATAGATGTGAAATGTGATTCAGTTTTGTAGATGCAGCTTTAAATATGGAAAATGTGTCTCAAGACAGGAAAATGTAGTGTTTAGATTAGCAAATGTGTTTGAATAAATCAGATGTGTTACAAAATCTTTCAAATGTGGTGCGACAGAGTGATTGTGTTTTGACAAATGCATTGCAGAATGTAAAAAGGTCAAATTTTTTATGTTTGTGGTAAAAAATCTGAATTGTTTAAAGTTTGACTGATTGTTTTGAGATGTTTGAGTGTTGTTTGTTTCATTTTAGTAACCAACAAACACTTGGAAAGCACAATATTCTAAAAAGTAAACAAACACACAAGAGAAGAAGTACAATCCTATGGTTAAGCCAGGATAGTATTCGCTAGACTCCACATGGGTTTCCCTAGCCACATATCAGTAGCATGTGAATCCAGAAGCTTGGCTACATGGGCTCCCCCTTATAGTGCACTCTCTTCTCAAGCCAACCAAGCTTCCAACCCCCATGAAACTCCCATGGTAGATTGATCACCTCTACTAAAGACTACAAAAATGTGGAAGGCTTCACATCAACCGGTGTTGTACTAGCAAATAGAAGGTTTTGGGCTTACTACACAAGAATTTTTAGTTCGGGACCCCATTCAAGTGGCCATACATGGGGCACAAGATTAATCTCCATTTAGGAGGCACTCTAGCCTAAAGAGGTTAAGCTCAATAGGGTTTTGGGGAGTACTACTTGGTCTATATGACACATTCGCACTCATAATCTTAGGTTTTCCCTTAAGATTCACATTTATATACTGGTCGGGGGTAGCTTGGCTTTAGCTCCATTGTCAGTTTGAGTCGCATTGGGGTGATGAAATCCCCAGGTAGACCCAATTTCTAGAGGCAATAATCATTTCTCTTACACCCAGGATCGTATGACTGCGCAAGGGGAGAGGATACTCCAGTTATTGCATCAAGGTTACACAAAAATAAAGTGGGTCTAGATTTTTGATCACCTAGTTTGCACAGAGTGAGAGAATATTCATCTACCACTTTCAAACACAATCAGACAATATGGAAGACATGTTAATTTTAAATGCACCAAAAAGAAATGTGTTTTAATCTAAAAAAACAAGCACAATGTTTAGAAGTGAGTCTTGGACACTTGCACCTACAAAAGCACAAGTTAGGAGTTTTATCAACTAGTCTTGGACCCATAAAATGTAACCACCACATGCTTCAAACAAAGATTAGTAACATGAAAAACCAGAATGCAGAATGCAAAAGAAAAACCAAAGTACCAAAAAGAACATTAGAATGCAAAAAGAAAAATAACAAAAAAACCGAATGCAGAAAAGAAGAAATAGTTACTAGGAAAATGCATCACAGTAGAGTGAATGCGTCGCTCTGTGCAACAAATGTGTCTCGGTCCTGCATTCTATTCTGACAGACAGATGCAATTCAAGAATACAGATGTGTTGTTTGTAGGATCAAATGCGGCTCATTATGTCAAATGTGGCTTTTTGGAATGCTTATACGGCTTATCAGGGAATTTGTGTCGCTTTAGCTTGCAAATGCATCATGACGCATCAGATGAGGGTTGAGAAAACATGAATGTGACATTTTGTACCTATACATGCAAAAATGACAACAAATCGTACGAAAACTACAAAAGGATTGAATGCATCAAGTTCACCAATGTATCAATGGGTTATTTTTGGGATTAATGTTAGCATATTAGATCAATAATAAAACCCAAAGAACTATGAAGTAAAATGAAAGCTAAAACAAATAAAATGATTATACCATATTGCCTGCAAAGCCTCCATGATTCACCTCCATATCACCTTCTAACTTGTTGATTGTTGCCCTTAGATCGAGTGTGTGAGCAATTTGATGACAAAGATAATGTCCTAAACAAGCTTTGAAGGATTTGAAGTGACTAAATGAAGTGTAAATATCTATGATTATGACAAAATGACTATAATGCTTAAGACTAGAATGAAGTATACCAAAATCATGAATTATTACGAAAATGTGAGGAAAATTTTCATTTTATAGAAAATAGAATTTTGGATGGACGGACGAGATTGAAAGTTGACGAAAGCCTAAAATTAGTGGACGAGATTTCATGTGACAATCCTTAATTATGGTTAGGGAAAAATTATTAAATGAGTGGTTAAGATGTCATTTGGTAAAATCAAATCGACAGTCAAGAATAAATGTGACAATTAGCCAAAAAGATAAAGATTTTCAAAAATTAAGAAGACAAAGACTGCTTAATTTATGAGATTCAAAAAATCAAGAAGATAAGAGTTGGACTGAAAAGCAGATTTCAAAAATCAAGAATTTGCTCAATTACTTGCTTTTTGGAAGAAGATTACCTTTTTGAATTAAATTAATTCAAAATAAGGATTTTGTGTGACAATAAATAATCTTTTTTCAGATTATTTACCAAAATGAACTGACAGTTAAGAATTTGATATCATTTTAAATAATTTCATTTATTTAAAATGAGGGAAATGTTAAATTTAGTAATTAAATAATTAAAGATAATTATTTAATTTAGAGGATTATGACCGATAATTAAATAAATTAATAAATTCATTTAATTATGATAATTAGTGACATATTAAATAAATAAATAAAATTCATTTATTTAATAATTGAGAAGACATAAATGAATAAAGGTAATTAAATAAATTAAGACATTTATTTAATTGTACGAAGATAATAGACCATTAGTGATGTATCGAATAAATAAATAAAATTTATTTATTTAATAATCATGAAGAATAAAAGAGATATGAATTATTTAATTAATAGTCCAATGTGGACCAAGGACATAATTAAATGTCATAATTATGCTAGGACGAAAGCTAAAAAATAGAGCTTGCAGGCCTAGGTCATTTTTAAGTGTCTACACCTATATTCAAGAAATATCGTGGGACAAGAAACCTTGAAGATCACATTAGGGAATTCCAAGTACATTGCATAGAGGTCACATATGAAAATATGTATCTATTGAAACTATTCCCTCAATGTTTGGTTGGTCTTTCCATGGAGTGGTTCTCTTGCCTTCCTCCTAGCCTTAAAAATTTCTAAGAGATCGTGGACGCATTCATAAAAAATTACGCATTCAATATAGGTATGGATGTCAATCTAGAGGAACTATTAGCTCTTAAACAATCTAAGGGGGAATCATTCGCTTCCTTCTTGCAACGATAGCGATCCAAGGCCAACAAGAGTAAATGGCCCATGCTAGAAGAACAAAAAGTTTTCACCATCATTGCTAATCTTAAGAAAACCTTAGCATTCCATCTTAAGATGCAATGTATCACCACATATGACCATTTGATCCCCAAGGTGTTCAATATCGAATGAGCCCTTATTGCACAAGGGGGGACACCCACATATCCAAAACATCAAGACAACCGTGCTTCCACTAGCTATAATGAAAAACTACGCACGTGGGTGAAGAACTGAAACATCACTAATGATGGTGTGGTGGATGTCAAGGTCATAATCAATGCTCCAAAACAAAAAATGAAATCCTACCAACAATTGCAAAACAACAATCAAATCAACACCCAACAATCAAGTCAACAATCTAAATAATCAAGGGGTACCACCCCTGTGAAACAAATATCACCCAAAGCAGAAGTACACTACCCTTGGGGAATAAATTGAATCTGTCATGAAGAAATTGATAAGCGAAAATCTCATCAAAATTCCCACTTATGAGAATTATAAGGAACCCCAAGTGAAACCACCATGGTACAATGAAAACCACCTTTGTAATTTTCACAAAATCAAGGGGCACACAATAGCCAGCTGCATGAGGTTAAAAAATCTGATCCAAGACCTCATCGATGACAAGGTCATAAATGTTGAACATCTAGCTAGAAATTAGGACCTAAAAATATACATGAATCCGATGCTAGATCATAACAAAGGGAATAACCATGGAAAGACCAAGTATGCCATTGTGAACCATGTGTACGCTCATGTTGTCGCATCCCTAGATGAAATGGTCATTGTTGTTAACATCAAGGGATCCAAAGTTGATTGTGGAGTCACTAGATGCGGTGGAAAAGCTACCATTGTTGGGTCATCCCAACCACCTAGAGCATCCACCTCAAATACAAGATCCATTCCTAATGGCTACAATGTCTAGGACTAGCTAAGAAAAACCCCTACTCAAATCTCCATCATGGAGTTGCTGAAGATATCACCCACACAGAAAAATTTTAGAGGAAGCATTGGATTCATCCACCCTCTCTGCAGATCTTGATGCTGACAAGTTCCAAGCTATGGTCGGACACATCACCACCCCAAGCCTCCTAATGTTCTCTAATCAGGACTTTCATTCCCAACCATCTCATAATCATGTGCTCCATCTTGAAGTTTTGGTTCATAAAAACAGAGTCAAAATGGTCTTGGTGGATGGGGGTGCAAGTCTAAATGTCTATTCACTCAAACTAATAAAGAATCTATGATTCTTAGAGGATTCCATTGAAAAGGGTAAGGGCATCACAATCAGAGCATATGATGATCTAGAAAGAGTTTCTCAAGGAACTATCTAGCTCCCTATTCAAGTAGGGACAGCCATTATGGAAACAACATGCTAGGTTCTTGACCTTGATTTACCTTATAACATTCTCCTGGGGCATCCGTGGATCCATGGGATGTAAGTTGTTGCATCAACCTTCCATTAATGCATCAAGTTCCCATACCAAAATCAAGAGGTCATGGTCCATGGTGATCTT
This sequence comes from Sequoia sempervirens, assembly GCA_007258455.2. Lineage (NCBI taxonomy): Eukaryota > Viridiplantae > Streptophyta > Pinopsida > Cupressales > Cupressaceae > Sequoia > Sequoia sempervirens. The sequence goes on from VDFB02000003.1 coordinate 151,163,063, forward strand.
GAGCCCTTTGCTTACTGTAAAAGTCTAGAAGCAAAATATTATAAAATTCCCCAAGTCCTAAAGAACGATGAAGGCCCCACCACTCCATATATAGACCCAGCTACCATGGCCTCCAATCCTATGACAAAGACACCCGCCATTCCTGATATATCCGAAATCAAATTCATCATCTAGGACAATGGGTGTGGGGATTATAAAATGAAGAAAAGTGCTTTCGTCATAGGAGAGTTACCTCAATCTCCTAGGACTCACAGGCAACCCCAACCAGCTGAAACATCATCCCAAACCTTGAGAGAAAACCCTTCTAGATTTAGATTTTGGGGAGATCTAAGTCAGGAGATAGTAGATGGGAAAGACATATCAAGCTTGGTGTACCAAGATGAAATTCCCGTGCCTGATCTTCCCATGCATGAGAGCAACAAAGGATTATAAATGATGCTTGGTATGGGCTATAATAGAAACAAGAAACTTGGGTAGAATGATAATGGTCTTCTAGTACCTCTCATTGTGGAGAAGCGTATGAGAAATATTGGCCTTGGATGTACCCCTCCAAAGGTGACCATACTTGGAAAATGTGCCTCAGTTAGAAAAGTCAAAACTTCCCCTTAGCTATCAGCATCCACTCTTCAATTACCAGTATCCACAGGCTGAGTCATAGACAACTTTACCTTCGACATAACTAATGTATGTAGTAGTGATGAGGATCCCATGACTGACTTGCCTATGCTATTCAAATATTCCTCCCTTCTCATGATTAGCACCCTGTCTTTTGAGTCAGACCATCAAACCCATGAAATAAAGTTAGTCTATCCCCAACTCATCGATTACAACCAACGAGGACCACCAATTTTGGACACATTAAAAAATGATGAGACACTCTTGGAATTCATGGGATTGTGGGATACAATACCATATGGAGATCACAAGGCCAGGTTCAACATCATACTAGACACACACACCTATTATAGGGAGACGATTGAATCCTTCAGTCACAAAAGCAAAAATATGAGAATAATCTCTAGGTCTTTGAGTAAAAAACACACTATGGCACTCTCAAACCTGAAAATAGTAAAAATAAAGGATGCATCCAATGGTGAAAACCTCTCTGAGGCACCAGAGGATGAAGGATTCAATCTTCCTCTTAGTATAATTCATCAGGAGAAGTTAGCGGTCCTAGTAGAGAAGTGCAATCTAGTCAACTTGGGAATAAAGGAAATGCCACACATAACATTCTATGTAGAGTCAGTTCTCATAGAAGAACAAAAACTTCTAGCTACATTCATAAAAGAAAGAAAGAAAAACTTTGCATGGACCTATGCCGACATGCTTGGGCTTGATCCAAAGGTTGTGGTTCACCACCTAGCTGTATATCCTAAAGAAAATCCAGTGAGACAAAAGCAAAGGAAAATGCATCCCCATATAGCATTGTTGGTCAAAATGCAATTACAAGATCTCCAAGATGTAGGATTCATACGATCAATCAATTATCCAGAATGGGTCTCAAACCTTGTACCTATTTCAAAGCCCATTGGGGGCATCTGTATCTGCATGGACTTCAAATATTTAAACAAAGCATGTCCTAAGGACGACTTCCCTCTTCTAAACATTGATATGATTATGGATATGATAGCAAGACATGAGATGTTATCCTTGATGGACGAATTCTCATGTTACAACCAGATCATGATAGAAAAATATGACCAACATAAAATGGCTTTCACTTGCCCATGGGGGACATATTGCTGGAAGACGATGTCGTTCAGGTTGAAGAATGCAAGAGCTACCTATCAAAGGGCCATGACACTAATCTTTCATGATATGATTCACAAAACTATGGAAGATTATGTGGATGACATATTGGCTAAGTCAAAGAAACGCAGGATCACATAGTGGCATTGAGCTCCATATTCGACAGCTTAGAAAAATACAAGGGCTGACTAAATCCAAAGAAATGTGTATTCGGGGTACAATTAGGTAAGCTCCTAGGGTACATTGTATCCATGAGAGGAATCGAGGTAGACCCCACCAAAGTCAAAGTAATCCTCGAAATGGAGGCACCAAAAACATTGAAGCAGCTAAGAGGCCTCCAGGGAAGACTCCAGTCCATTCATCGATTCATAGCACAACTAGAAGAAAAGGATATCCCATATTCTCATCTACTCCACAAGGGGGTAGCATATAAATGGGATGAGAAGTGTGATCAAGCCTTCAACAAGATCAAGGATTACTTACTCACGCCACCAATCCTCATGCCACCAATTCCAGGCAAACCCTTGATCTTATACATATCACCAACAATGATAGTTCTTGGCGCTCTCTTGGCATACCATGATGAAAATATCAAAGAGAGAGCTATCTATTATATCAGTAGGTCTATGGTGGGACATGATTTAAACTATACATCCATTGAGAAAGCTTGTCTAGTAGTCATATTCATTGCACAAAAGTTCAGGCATTACATGCTAGCACATCAAATAAAGCTCATTGCAAAGATAGACCCACTAAAGTACCTACTTTCTAAGGAAATTATTATAGGGAGGACAACTAAGTGGGTTATGATCCTGATAGAGCACAAAATTGAATATTTGGAACACAAGGCCATTAAAGGACAAGCAATAATAGATCAGCTGGCAGAAGCACCAATATACTCAGAGAACCCACTTATAGTAGAATTCCTCAACAAATCAATCTTCAACCTAAGTATAGCAGATCACTAGAAAATTTACTTTGATGGATCCTACACACAACATGGACTAGGAGAAGGGATCTTCTTTATCACTTCATAAGGGGATTGCATACCTAAATCATACAAGCTGTCATTTCCATGCACAAATAACATCACAGAATATGAGGCTCTTGTCATAGGGCTAAGAATTGCTATACAGTGGTAGATCATGGCACTCAAAGTCTATGGAGACTCACAGCTCGTAATCAACCAAGTAAATCATGATGAGTATCAAAAAAAGGATGACAAGTTGACTCCCTATAAGAAATTGGTGGAAAGTCTCAAAGAGTTCTTCATTGATATCACATTTGAGTAGCAACCAAGAGAAAATAATAGAGTGACGGATGCCATGGAAATAATTGGATCGCTATTGGGTATCCCACGCCACATCCCAAAGCAATAATTCCTCATAGAGTAGCTTCTCATGCCAACATTCAAGGTACCAGAGTCTGAATTTGTGTGTGAAATCATTGGTCCTAGTGATCCCTAGTATCATGATATATACACCTACTTGAGAATAGGAGTCCTCCCCACTGATATAACCTTGAACCTCAAAAGAGATTTTTTCAAAAATTAATCTTGTTTTGTCATCCTAGGAGATACCCTATACCATATAATCATTGAAGGAACACTTTTATGCCTAGACACCGAGGAAGCTTTGAATACTTTAACTAAGGTACATAATGGAATTTGTGGTTCACATTCGAGTGGTATGACCTTGGCTAAGAAATTGCTGAGGACTAGGTATTATTGGCCTACAATAGAAAGGGAAGCTCATGAATACATCCAAAGGTGTTTGTAGTGTTAGTAGCAAGGGGATATCATCCATGCACCAACTCAGGAGCTCAACCCAATTGCTACACCTTGGCCCTTTTCACAATGGGGGATTGATCACGTTGAAAAAATCACCCCACCACCATTGAGTACTTCACAAAGTGGGTGGAAGCCATCCCCATGACCTATATCATAGGATAGAAGATATTAAAGTTCATCCTAAACTACCTAATTTTCTGCTATGGTGTCCCTCAAGCCATTATCTCAAATAACGAGACACCTTTGAAAAACTAGGACATTCACAACCTATGCCAAAAGTTCAAAATCCAACATCGCTTTTCCACTCCGTACTATCCCCAAGGAAACGGCCAAGCTAAGGCTACAAATAAGACCATCCTGAAAATCCTCAAAAAGACGGCCAATGAAGTTGGTCGTGATTGGAACCTCCAATTGAATCCCACCCTATGGGCCTACCAAATAAGTATCTACACACCAATAGGTGCCACCCCATTCTCCTTGGTCTATGGATCAAAAGCCATACTCCCCATTGAGATTGAGCTCCCATACCTAAGGATATCATTATAGAATCTCATCACAGATGAAGAATATCGGGTATCAAGGTTAAACGAGTTGGAATTACTAGATGAGCAACACATGGATGCCTTAAACCATTTGAAAGTTTACCAAACCAAATCAAATGGAGCTACAACAAGAAGATAAGGAGTTAGACCTTCCAAGTCATAGAGCCTATGTTGAAGGAGAATCAAAAGAATGTTTTGAATCCAGATAGCAAGGGAAAGTTTGAACCCAATTGGTTGGGACCCTTCATCATCATAGCGAGCTAAAAGTTAAGGGAATATTAATTATCAACACCATAAGGGGAACCTCTGCAAGAACCCATGAACAACTCCCATCTCAAAAAAAATTATGCCTAATCTTCGGGTATAAAACCAAAACCAAAAAAAAAAAAAACATAAAAATAAAAAAAATAAAATAAAAATTATTAAAAATAGTAAAGAGAAAAATAATCCTCTAGTGAAAACCATTTCGATGGCACTTTGGGTTAGTACCTCGGTGAAAACTTGGAAAATAGGCACCTTGTGTAAATAAGCACTCTCCATCCACTAGGATCTCCATGACTCATTTTGCATCATCCATCCATTACACTTCCATCATCCATCGCATTCCATATCTCCATCCATCACTCATCTGTGCCTGCATCATAGCTTGATCCTATGTTCACGTCATGATCCCTCCTCATACTACTCGGCCCATTCTTAAGGTCATTTTGTCCTTCCTATATCGAAGAAGTATATTGCATCACGTTGGGGGCATGTTCTCATTAGATCGGATTCGTGTATATTCTTGAAGTATTCCCAAAATTAGAAAATCCAAAAACATCAAAAAATCCAAAAATCCAAAAACATCAAAAAATTGGAAAACCCAAAAACATTCAAAACATATCAAAATCCAAAACAGGTCAAAAAGTTAGTCGAAAAAGTCAAAAAAATGATCGTCTTGTCGAACTACCGGTCTCTAAGCTTTGAACATAGGCAAGGTTGATCTTTGATCCCCTGAGACAATTAGGTTAGTCCTTTAAGAGTCTATCATAATAAATTGGCAATCCATTTGTTCATATATCATTAATAATCAAGTCTGTGTCAGTCAAACTACATGGTCTTTGCATGTATAACGTAGGAAAGGCTAATCTATTGATCAACCCCCAAGGCCCCTAGGATAAGTCTTTAGGTTAGTTTCTTGGTCAAAATCTCAGAAAACCCCAAAATAGTGGAAAATTTGAAATTTTAAAATCTCGAAAATACCAAAAATAGCCTCATAACATTTCAAAAACTTTAAAAACATTCAAAAAATTTAGAAAGAAATCCATCCATCCCATCTCGCTTTCACCCACAATAAAACTTCACTCATAATAAACCATCATCACCCTCAACCTTTGGTGAAACAGTTGGAAACAAGTCTGGCAAGTCAAAAGTGAAAACTCAAACATTAAAATATCAAGTCTAGGTCAGTAAGTAAACAAGTTGGTCAACTCTTGGTACTAATAGCTCATCATCTAGTTTATCCCAAATCATCTGATAACATCATGTCTTAGGATGCATCCTTCCTACAATGGACATCAACATCAGGCATCACCATAGTTTAGTCTTGGCTAGACGTATGAATAACATTAGCTTTTTTTTTTCTCGATCTTTTTCTTGTTGATTTATCTTATTGCACTCATTTCGATGACCTCTCAATGTGTCCAAATGGGATATAGAGAGAAAGGAATAGGGAAACGATCATTATCTTTTTATCTGTTGTGCTTGTTGGATATTCTTGTAATATAACCTTGGTCATGTGTGCTTTGTTTGGGTGTAGGGAGGGTGTTTTAGGTGTCTTGTTGACCACATAGGAAGGATTTCATTTCTATGTTTTGGTCTGAGATGTTTAAAATATGTGAACTACATTCTAAATAAGGTTTCATATGCTAGGTGTGAACAGGAGTACTATCTGATTGTTGAGTGAAAGTCCATCACACTAGGTGCAATGCCATCTTGGTTCTTTATACCTTGATGCATCATTTCTATGTGTGTTATCAAACATAAGGTAAATATCCCTTTTTAAAATCCCAATTCCTGATAATAAAATGATGATGATGATGATGATCATCATCATCTCTAATAAATTTGGCTTGTTGTATCTTATTTCTTCTTCCTTCTTTTTGTGCTAACATGGTACCATGACAGTTAATCAAAAACATCACTAATGCATCCATCTTGCATCCACAAACTGTCAACATGTTGCATATCATCCATATCATGTCATATAGGAAACATTGATCATCTCACATGCATTGCATATCATCATTGCATAATATAGATTGGTTCTTCTAAGCATCTCATAAACCATACATTTACATCCATTGCATAAACATAAAAGTATCATCACATAGGCATTATTAAATCATATCATATGCATCATCAAAGCACCCATTGCATAAATCAAACAGGCATCATCATAGCATGGTTGAAAAGATAATAAAAAAGAAAAGGAATATGTCATATCATTGCATACATCTCATGAGCATAACATATATCATCATCATCTATTAGGTGCATAATATAGATTTGTTAGTCTAAGCATTTTAAATCATTTGCATATCATAACATTTGCATCCACATCATCATCATAAAAAGTGCATAGAAAGATACTGAAAAAAAAGAAATGCATCCATCCATCCATGAGCATAATCATACATACATCACATAATATAGAATCATACATTGCATCACATCACAAAGAATAAAGTCATATCACATATAGAACATCACATATAGAAAAGTAAATACATCCATCATCATGCATAAATAAAATAGGACATCTCATAATCAACTCGATCATATCATATATATCATCAATAAAGTAACTGTCATGGTACAAGAATCAGGATCAAATGTGTATGAATTAATCAATATATACAAACTCCCACAGGGCTATCAAAAATAGAGCCCGTGGATTGCAAAAAAGAATGGTTTCTCTAATAAAAATGTGAGCTATCCCTGATGGCTGCTCCCCTCACTTGGCTGTCTCTCAGGCTAGTCCTACCTCTGCCCTATCTGTTGTGAGAAATCTTGCACCTGGGCCACTTGAGGTACTACCTAATGATAATGTACTTGATATTACTCTGCCTCTCTCACTACATCTTGATACATGCATACCAGGACTGTCCTATCCTAGGATGTGACTGTCGTGCTCTTGAGCTACTGTCGGCGGCCCACCTCCTGTGTTAGTTGTAACTCTGCAACTTGTCTCTGTTATATAGCCTGATCCAGCTATGCTCGGGCCTGATCCCTCTCAGCTGTTAGTGTAGCAACCTATGACTAGAGCTACTAAATCATTGTATCCCTATGGTCTAGCTAAGGTGGTGGTGGTGGTGGTTGCTATTGGTCTCTTTGAGGTGGTTGTTGTGGATCCCTCGGGGCATCTCTCTACTGATCCCCATCCCTCTACTAGTGCCCGTGCCCCCATCTCTCTGACCTCACTGATCTAGAGATGGTCTACCTCCTTTTCCTTTATCTCCATCCCCATCTCCTTGTCACCCTTGCCCTTTCCCTCCCCCCACCCTATTTTTTGGCCTTAGGGTCTTTGTCATGGAAACACTATCCTAAGCACTGTCACTATGATCAGTGGCTTGAACCAATCATGGCATGCCTGTGTAGTGCCAGGTTCTACCTGCCCCTGATCATATGGCTATGGCCTCGCTACCAACTATTTGAAACTATCCACTGCATCCTCTAGAGGGATCATCTGACCCCATGTAGTCTCCCTTGTAGTACGAGAAAATATGGCCATGTACTAGTCATCGGGCCTATCATGTACATCTCCAAACTGCCTGGCCACTCATTCCAGTAGGTAACGCTTGATCATAGTGTGCTCTCTACCCTACAAAATTCTATCCTACCTCGCAAAGAAAAGTTGTTGAACGTCATCATACTAGGTAGGCATCTCGAGCCAGGGTCTCCATGTAAAGATGGTCATCTCGTTAATGACCCTCCTCTAGTGAGGGATGCCAGTTGCTCCTGTATGGGTAAAAGTCAAGCCACCCCTATATCTCCAGACTACTAGATCATCTAGCTCCACATTAACTACTATAACTCTTGGGAAAAGCACGATAATGTGCTCCCAGCCCCAGATGTGTAGAAGTGTCACTCTGGCTTTGGTGGCCCTATTGTCACAATAGGTGAACTCGTGCAAATAATGATCGAGTGAGGCCAACATCACTAGTCCCCACACAAAGCACTCTATCTAGTGGAGCATCCACTCCCAAGCAAGACCCCATCCTAGACTGAAATATCAATCATGCCAATCTAGTGCCACAAGGCCTAAAATAATAGCAGCCACAATCAATCAAAATGTCGATACCTAACCTTTGTATTGCTCAAGCTCAATTTGTCCCTTGGAAAAAATAATATCATCTAGTCCCATAACCTAATAGCAAGCATCAGTCCTCATGTCCATGTCATAAATGATCCGCTCTCCATGGATGGGAAAATGAAGAATACACTAGACGTCATCCAGGGTGATGATCGCCTCACTGGTGGGGAAGTGAAATGATGATGTCTCATTGTGCCATCTCTTCGCCAGTGTGGTCATCATGCTGAGATGTGTCTTGATGGAAGGAGTGTATACAACGTACCATAGCCCTATCACTCCAAGATACTCCTGAAGTAGCTTATGTAAACTAGTCAGTGTGCTAAGAATCGAAGACCGATGCTCATGTTAATGTACCGGCTCTACATCCTCCTACACCAATAAAGCCACAATGTCAAGTTTTGTAAAAAATCAGGATCCTATTCCAAGTTTTCATGATCGAAACAACAAAAGAATCACTATTTTCAATTGCGTTGTTGTTTGGAAACTCCAAACTATGCCACTATAACCCTCTAAATTCCAAATTCTACCACGACATCGCAATTTGACCATGCATCAGTTTGGCCAAAAAACACTAAATTCCTAATTGGATCGCTGCGATGCCATTTGCATATGCAACACACTTTAAAGTTTGATCCCTAATTTCTAAACTACGACGCTGCATCATAGGACCCAATAGCAGGGCACTTTAAGGTCGCACGATGCCAATTTAACCCTTTCAGTGGTGCCAAATAGCACCGCTAGACTTGTTTGCCATTTTGACTCTAATAAATGCACATGAGGAATGAAAAAACAAGTTGGGTAAAGGTCACATACCGGTGGTCCTACACCTAGAAGTCGCTAGAGGACTCACACTCACTCTGAAATGTGACTGGGTAGCACTGGTTGCACCATCTTGAATGAAGGTCAGAGCTAAAAATGATGAAATCTCTAAAGTCTAAGAATGCAAATGAATTGAAAGTGACCCCTCGAGGGATATTTAAGCATGAAAATTAGGGTTTGTTGACCCTATTTAGCCATCAACCTAGGGTTTTAGACCCCCGATCCCATTTTCACTCAACCAAGGCTTGTTTTGTATCATTTTTTAGCATTTTGGCATCCTGGAGCCTTTTTGGACCCGTCAAGTGGCTTGCCCTCTTTTTTCACGAGATCACCCAAAAATCCAAATTTTCATCTGATCTCTCGAGGGGGCAGTATACCAACATAATTCTTTCACTGGGGTAGTAGTGGGGCATTTGAAAAAATAAATTGAATTTTGATCTCGAAAAGGTTATTTTTTGAACCAACGCAATAGGTACATTGCTTCAAAGAGGGGAAAAATGTAGACATGGAAAATATACCGATTGATCCTATACACCTAATCCTGATTTTACTAACACCAGTTCATCCTAAATCATCTCCTTTACTAATCATTTAATTAAATAATCTCTATTTAATTAAATTCATCACATTCCATCTCTTAATTAAATAAATCAAATTTATCTGATTAAGTCATCACCTCCTATTAATTAAATAAATCACTTTGCTTAATTAATCCTATAGTCCCTCTTTTAATTAAATAATTCAGTTTATTTAATTAAGCTCTAAGGTCACCTCCCTTAAATTAAATAAATTAATCTTTATTTGATTTAATCTACCACCATCCTCTTTAATTAAATAAATCAAACTTTATTTAATTAAGTGTAAAATCATTATTCCTCTCATTTTGATTTATTTAAATCCTAAAATCTAGATCAAATTGTCAAATTAGCTAATCTCCATTTAAATTAATCAAATCTTGATTAATCTTAATCTTAATCCATCAAATCCTCTAGCTTTTGCAACTTACTCATGAAAATCCATTTAATTAATTTATAAATCTCCTATTTTCATTCAAAAAGGCATCAAAAATGGAATATTCCTCAAATTTGAAATCTCCCCCCAAAAAGGACTTGTCAATCCAACAAGGCATTAAAGGCCTCTTACATGTTCTTTTCTTGAGCCACGTGGCATTTATTTCATCTTTCCTCTCCCTCCAACTTTTCACTCCAAATTTGAAATTCCACCTAATTGCATTAATGTGCACATTCATCCAAATGTGCTCCACCTTTGTCCACTCACATGTTGACAAGTGGCATTGTGCTAATTGTTGGTGTTTGATCCCACATTCATCCATTTTTCCTCATCCTCCATCATTCTCTTCTATAAATAGAAGGCTCTCATTTGGATTTTGGATCCACAAGTTCATCCACAATCTTAGGCATTTTCATCCACAATTTGAGCAAAGTTATCATCTTCATGTTTTGAGCAATCTTCATCCATTTTCATCCATTTTCATCATTTCATAGCTAGGTTATGGAGAAATTTCACCAAGGAGCATCAAATCTTCACCATTGATCATCAAGCTTGCTAGGAATTGGGAAAGGGATATTTTACGCATCAAAATAGCACCAATTCCCCCACGGGATTGAGAGTTTGGACATTAAAATAGGATTTAATAGCTTTTTTACTTGTGTTCTTCACTTATTTCTTGTTTTCATGTTTCAAATGAATTTCATGAGGAATGTTGTTTCTAACTTGTATATTGAACTAATAATGTGTTTGTTCTTTTTGTTTGTGCAAGTCTAGGATTACCATTCATAGGTTCCATGTCTAATATTGCTTTCACCTTTGCTAGATCAATTTCTATCACTCTTTGTGATACAATGTACCCAAGAAGATTCCTTGATGTATCCCCAAATACACACTTTTTTGGGTTCATCCGTACTTTATACTCTTCAAGCTTGTTGAAGATGGGTCCAAATTCCTCTATGTGCTCAATCCTTTTCTTTGACTTGGCCAAAATATCATCCATACAGTCTTCGACTATTTTTTTTATCATATCATGAAATATGAGGGTTATTGCTCTTTATTAGGTCACTCCTATGTTCTTTAGCCCAAATGGCATCATGTTCCAACAATTTGTTCCCCATGGACAAGTGAATGTAGTTTTGTGTTGATCCTCCTTGGCTATTATGATTTTATTATAGCCTGAAAAAGCATCCATGATTGATAGAATTTCATGTCTAGCTATTAAATCAATGATGATGTTGATGTTAGGAACAGGGAAATCATCCATTAGACATTCTTTGTTTAAGTCTCTAAAGTCTATGCATATTTTGATCCCATTAGAGGGTTTATAGATTGGTACCAGGTTGGAAACCCACTTAGGATAGTCAATCAATTGGTTAAATCAGACGTCAAGAATATTTTGTAACTCGAGTTTTACCAAGAGTGTTATTTGATGGTGCATTTTCCTTAATTTCTACTTCACCAGTTTGGCTTTAGGATAGATTGCTAAATGATGCACAACCACTTCAGGATCAAGCCCCAGAATATCAAAAATGACCATGCAAAGTTTTCTCTTCTCTCTTTCAAGAATGCTGCTAGGTTTTTTGTTCTTCGTCCAATAAGGATTCAACATAAAAGGTTATCTTTGGTGCCTCTTCTATTCCTACATTCACTGGGGTTTCCTTTTCTACTAACATTTTTGGATTTCATGGATGCATTGCACTAAGGGGGAGATTGAATCCCTCATCCTTGGGTGCCTTAGAGAGGTTTTCACTCTTGGATGTGTCCTTTCTTTTTACTATTTTAGGATTAGAAAGTGCCACAGTGTGGTTTTTGCTTAAAGATCTACATGTTATTTTCATGTCATCAATTTTGCAACTGAAGGATTCAATCATCTCCCTATAGTATGCTTGTGTGTCTAGATCTATATCAAGTCCTACTTTATGATCCCCATTTGGTATGTTGTCCTGGAGTCCCATGAATTCTAATATTGCTTCATCATTTTCAAATAGATCTAGAATTGGTGGTCCAAATTGGTCCTAGTCGACTCGTTGGGGGTATACTAGGCTTATTGCAATGGTTTGCTCATTTGGGGTGAAAGATGTTTTGGATATCATAAAGAGAGAGTTATTCTCAAATAGGTCAACAATGTCAAGGGGGAAGTCATCAAGGGTAGTGTTGATGGTGTTTTCTACACAACAACTCAGACAGAATATGGAAATCCTATCTCTCTTGAAAGGTAAATCTCTATCAGCAAGCCTCAAGAGATAACCCCAAGGTCTCTAATGTTAGGTCTTGAAAATGCAAAAAAAACTCAGTGATAAATATGAAAATGTTGGTAATCACAAGGGGCCTTACAAATGAACAATGTTGGAAGTGTACTTTCAACAGATGTAAGAATATGGCGATGCTTTCAATCCTAAAACTAATCTAGATATAAAGAAAGAGAAAAAGAGAAAGGTTGAGAGAGATTCTATTCTAACTAACTTCTAAGATCAATCAAAACAATGATGAATGCTACAAATGGACAAATCCCCAATAAAACCAATCTCTGTTTGATCAAGGACAAGCCCACATCTCCACAGAAATGGTGCAATCTTCTAAAGAAACTCAAGATTTTTTAGACTATGAATATTCATTCGCATACCCACTAACTGGAGCAATGTAAACAAGCATCCATAGTTGAACTTAGCACAAAATAAGGCCTAGACTAACTTTACACAACAACTTACAATCAGCAAACTGCTAAAAGTATGGACTAGAGATTGATCATCATCATTAACATTTCACCATCATTGCAAAAGAGTTGAAATCTAACATCTAACATTTGAGAATCAAGAACAAGAAACCATGAACTGTCAGAGTGCAACACAAAGTTTTCCAAACCAACAATCCAATTGCATTAACTTCTCCAGCATTACATAACAATTTACAGTCTCTCTCCTCTCCTACAACTACTATCTTGCATAATCTAACTCCTAACCTAGCCAATTCCGGCTTTTTACAACTTCGAAAAAGCTATTCTAACCCCCTTACAAATGAGAAGGCATTGGCCTTTTATAGAAAATTACATTTTGAATCAATGGCCAGGATTTGATTCATACAATGGCTACAATTGCACTTCCAGAAGCATCAAGCTGTTACATTTAATTTGGGAGCTCATGGTACATCATCATCCAATCAATTGCATTTAGTTACATTATGGCCCAATGACATCAATTTTGAGAAAATCCTCATTGGAGAATAAATACTGCTTCACATGTCTCCTTGTTAAAGGAACCTCTCCAATTGGTATACAGCTGGTGGCATAGATTCATAGGCAGGTGCATATTTAATATTCATTTGTAATCTTTTCCATATTTTCTTCCTGGCATGAATCCATATGCAAGCCCCTTCTTAATTTATTTAATCCTGAAAATGATTACAATCATTAGTAGCTCACATGTTATAAAAAAAAATCCCATCCATAAAATAAATTAAACTCGAATAAAATTTTGGCCTTTTAAGAAAACTTTCCATTTTTGGAAACTTTCCGTTTTTGGAAATTTTCTATTTTTTGAAATTTTTATTTTAGAATATTTTCCATTTCAAGAATTTTTCATTTTAGGAACATTTTAAAATTTCAAGGAAAAATTTCCATTTTGGAAATTTTCCATTTCGAGAAAAAAATGCATTTTGGGAAAAATTTCCAGTTTTGGAAAATTTTGGGATTTCCACCCCTTTGTGGAAATCAAGCCCAAAAGGAAATTTGGGGATTTCCATCAGGGATGGAAATTAGCGATGATAACACAACCTTCTCATTTACATGCATTCTAAGGTAAACGATAAGGCGATGGAAATTTCAGAGATTTCCTAGGGTGAGGGAATTCCGTGGGATGCTAAAATCTCTGAAGTGCAACAATTGTGGAAATCCAAGAGGCTAACAGAAATCGGATATTTTCGCATAGGAAGGAAATACCCGAATTCCAGGCAAGGTCAAAATCCCCTAAACTTCATAATTTTTTTGCTAGAAGGAATTTTCAAAAAATTCAAAAAAAACCCTGCCTAATTTTTCATTCTCTATCCATGGGTACAAAAATGATTTACGTATAACATTGAAAATTCACTTCAAAATCCCCATTTTCAAAATCCAAGGTAGGCGAATTTACCCCAGAGCCTCAAAATATTGTCCTCATCAAACCAAGTCTAGATAGAGATGCAAGAGAAAGAAGAGGGTCCCCGCCTCTGGTGGGGCATGTGTACGAAAATTGCACAAAAAATGGCGAATCTTGTTGGGAAAATGCTCCAAAGCATTTTGATGACAAACTGGAATCAAGAACCCAGATTCTCTGGTTTCGATCTCCCTACCAAGCAAACAAATCAAAATGAAAGATTAAAGAGTCAAGACCAAAGGTAGACTGAACCTTTCATAAATTGAAAATCCAAGTGTGTGCAAGTGAGTTCATTTCCCTCCTTGAGCTACTGCAGAAACTGAGCTCAGTCAAGTTAGGCTACATAAAGATTCTAGCTCCAAAAGCAACTTGGATAGAGCCTCGCTGCTAGTTAGGCGTCCATAGCCCCGACAAGGTTATCGTTGCGATTCTCTTGAATATAGCTCTACTGCTAGCTAGGCATCCATAGCCCTAATAGAGATATTTGGATACTCCTAATAAGTTGAATTCATTCTTTTGATTTTCAACATTTTCTTTTTCTTTTCTTTTCTGATATTCTTTTCTTTTCATTCATTCCTCATTTCAGCTTGTGAACAATGAAGTTCACACTCAAGGTTAAGAACCACAGTGGCACTGAAGCAGAAATAGGATTTTTCACCTAACAAGACCTTACAAGGACCCTACTGCAACCTTAGGATTCTTAAGATTTATGAAAGATATAATATTTTAAAATACTTCAGGTTCAAATCAAACCAGTGACCCATCCTCTTTAAATCAAACATTCAGACCGCTTGACATTAACAAAAGATCTCGACCATTGATTGAAGACACACAACTAAAGTCCATCAATGAAATACTCAAAATAGTCCTAGATAATAAAACGATTAGTGTACAGGAAAGACACATCCCCAACCAGAAAATAGAGAAACCCAAGCCAAAGACGCAAAGCAACAACCAAACCGAAACCGAAAACAAACCTAAACTAACCAAAATAGAAGCAAACCAAAAGCCATCTAAACTAACCAAAGAAAACTAATCCTAAAGAAATATATCCTAAAGAAAACAAAAATAGACTAAAGCAAAAGAAAAGCAGAGCAAACTGCATTTATTCAAATCAACATTATGTACAAAGAGACCCAAAATGGCTCATGATCAAACAAGGCCAACTGAGTCCCACCCCCATACGGTTAATCAATGCACGAACAAGCAGTAATGTAATGGAAATAGTCCTCAAGAATGCAAACTTGTCTTTATGTTTAGCAAAATAAGGCTCAATAATGCAACATTCAAACTTAACCTTATTGACAGGAATACTCAACAATTGAGGCAACTCATTGAAACCATGATAAATCCATATGCAAGTTGTCTTTCCTAAACTTCCATAATCAAATTGATAAGCTTCAAAATTTTCAGCAAGGAAAGAATCAACCTGATTTTGTACTTCTGTGGATTGAATATTGTATTCATCATTTCCCAATTGTGAAGAGTTGATCCTAGTATCATCAGGAGGTCTCCACTGATGGTACAACAATCCGCTCGTGCTCAAAACATGCAAAACAAAATTGAAGTCATCATTAAACTATTCAAGGTGGAATTCAAATTGAATAAATTTAGGATTAACAACATGGAGCTTTTCACCTATTTGTGTTTCTTCATAAGGGATCAATGATGAAAGTGTAGAAACATTGTCTTGTACAACAAATTTCGCAACAGGGTATTCATCAAGGGGTATCACAGACTGATCTTCAAGCACACTTTTACCTACAACAATTTGATCAAGCTCATCAAAAGTGACAACAATATTCCTATTTTCAACATCATTCAAATTTTCCTGCATAATATCATGAACAACATTAGCTCCTTCGTCATCAATACATAAAGTTTGTGAATTTTCAGTACTTAATTCATCAATAGATAGAAAAAAGATAGAATTTAATAAATGAGAGAACTCCATGAATTCTTCTTTTGTTGGGACTGGTTCAGATTCTTGATCACAACCATCAAGAATGTTGACTCCTTCATTAAGTGCTTCCTCATGTTCTTCAAGACTTCCATCAGTAACTTGTTGACATTGTTCTATCAGAGACTTGTTTGATGTATTTTTATGTGTATCCCTTGTATGTTGTGGCAGTTGTACTTGTTCCTTCATTTCCTTTATGGTTGTTTGGAACTAGACACATATGAATTATGAATGCTCTTCCTCATATATCTTGCACCATGCTGGTAACAACAAGACCTCTAGGCAGACACTATAACTCAGGCTTGAACAATCTTTTATAATTCTGGGAACAAACTCTTTATATCTAGTCCTTATTAGATCTTCATTCTAGGAGTGAGGAGCTTGTATGGTAACTCCTTTCTCTTGCAGCTCATCCTCCACTATATTTTTAGAAATCAGACTAACCTCTGTAGGAACATCCTCCTTGATCTTTATATGTAGTTCTTCACTTAAATTTTCCTCTGCTAACTCCAATACCTCATATTTTTCTTCCTTACAATCAGTCCCTTCTAGATCCACCTCAACATCAGCTGCAACATCATCTCTAGATTTAGAACTTGTTGGCTTCTTTATAGTGCATTCCTTGTCTGACTTTTCTTTCCACTCCAGGTATCTTCCAACTTTAATGACGATGTCCACACATGAACGGCAAGTGAACTCTAAATGGGCTGCATTATGAACTCTACACCATTTAGATGAGATGATTATGAGATGATCTTCAACTTTCTGTGTAAATGCTTCAACTATAGCATCAATAAACTCTAAATCTGTAGACGTAATGGTTCAGGCAAGTTTTGCATGAAAATACCCCTTTTCAAAATCCTCTCAATTTTACCCAAAAAGTCTAAGCATTCCAACTCACTGTTCCTACAGGTATTATAAATCCCACACTTGTCTGACAATGAATAGTGATGTAAACCCTTACTATTCCAAAGATCCAATCTCTTATTCAAAGACTCACAAAGTTGAGGAAAATCAATCTGAAGACTATTTCTATCATGAAAAACATAAGACTGCTTTTCCATCTTGACTTAGAACATGTATTTTCATATTTTGAAACCTACCATATCTCATATTTTCAACATAAAGGCTCATTCAACTTCCAGCTATGTCACCTTCGTTCGGACCTCCTAGCACCAATCTGTTGATGGTGTTTTCTGCACAACAACAACTTAGACAGAATATGGAAATCCTATTTCTCTTGAAAGGTAAATCTCTATCAACAAGCCTCAAGAGATAACCCCAAGGTCTCTAATGTTAGGTCTTGACAATGCAAAAAAAACTCAGTGATAAATGTGAAAATGTTGGTAATTACAAGCGGCCTTACAAATGAACAATGTTGGAAGTGTACTTTCATTAGATGTAACAATATGGTGATGCTTTCAATCCTAAAACTAACCCAGATATAAAGAAAGAGCAAAAGAGAAAGGTTGAGAGAGATTATATTCTAACTAACTTCTAAGATCAATCACAACAATGATGAATGCTACAAATGGACAAATCCCCAATAAAACCAATCTCTGTTTGATCAAGGACAAGCCCACAACTTCACAGAAATGGTGCAATCTTCTAAGGAAACTAAGGATTTTTTAGACTATGAATATTCATTCACATACCCACTAACTGGTACAATGTAAACAAGCATCCACAGTTGAAATTAGCACAAAATAAGGCCCAGACTAACTTTACACAACAACTTACAATCAAAAAATTTCTAAAAGTATGGACCGGAGATCGATCAACATCATTAACATTTCACCATCATTGCAAAAGAGTTGAAATCTAACATCTAACATTTGAGAATCAAGAACAAGAAACCATGAACTATCAAAGTGTAACAAAAAATTTTCCAAACCAACAATCTAATTGCATTAACTTCTCCAACATTACATAACAATTTATAGTCTCTCTCCTCTCCTACAACTACTATCTTGCAAAATCTAACTCCTAACCTAGCCAACTCTAGCTTTTTATAGCTTCTAAAAAGTTATTCTAACCCCCTTACAAATGAGAAGGCATTGGCATTTTATAGAAAATTACATTTTGAATCAATGGCTAGGATTTGATTCATCCAATGGCTGCAATTTCACTTCTGGAAGCATCAAGTTGTTACATTTAATTTGGGAGCTCATGGTACATCATCATCCAATCAATTGCATTTAGTTACATTATGGCCCAATGACATCAATTTTGAGAAAATACTCATTGGAGAATAAATACTGCTTCACATGTCTCCTTGTTAAAGGCACCTCTCCAATTGGTATACAACTGGTGGCACAAATTCATAGGAAGGTGCATATTTAATATTCATTTGTAATATTTTCCATATTTTCTTCCTAGCATGAATCCATATGCAAGCCCCTTCTTAATTTATTTAATCCTGAAAATGCTTACAATCATTAGTAGCTCACATGTTATAAAAAAAAAAATCCCATCCATAAAATAAATTAAACTCGAATAAAATTTTGGCCTTTTAAGAAAACTTTCCATTTTTGGAAATTTTCTATTTTTTGAAATTTTTATTTTTAAATTTTTTTCCATTTCAAGAATTTTTCATTTTCATGAACATTTTAAAATTTCAAGGAAAATTTCCATTTTGAAAATTTTCCATTTCGAGAAAAAAAAATGCATTTTAGGAAAAAATTCCATTTTTGGAAAATTTCGGGATTTCCACCCCTTCACAGAAATCAAGCCCAAAAGGAAATTCAGGGATTTTCATTAGGGATGGAAATTAGCGATGATAATACGACCTTCTCATTTACATACATTCTAGGGTAAACAATAGGGCGATGGAAATTTTAGAGATTTCCTAGCGTGAGGGAATTCTGCGGGACGCTAAAATCTCTGAAGTGCAACAATTATGGAAATCCAAGAGGCTGACAAAAATCGAAGATTTCTACATAGGAAGGAAATACCCAAATTCTAAGCAAGGTCAAAATCCCCTAAACTTCATAACTTTTTTGCTAGAAGGAATTTTCAAAAAATTCAAAAAGCAACCCTACATAATTTTTCGTCCTCTATCCATGGGTACAATTTTTTTTTTACATATAACATTGAAAATTCACTTCAAAATCCCAATTTTCAAAATTCAAGGTAGGCGAATTTTTTCCAGACCCTCAAAATATTGTCCTCATCAAACCAAGTCTAGACTTAATCCCAAAATAACCTCCCAAGAAGAGCAAAATTGAAAATATGGCCAAGCCAAGATGCAGAGATGCAAAAGAAAGAAGAGGGTCCCTGCCTCCGGTGGGGTGTGTGTGCAAAAATTGCACAATAGGTAGTATCACAAGATGTTGGTAACAAAGCGAAAGCCTCAACTCATTTAGCAAACGTACCTTTTCCAGTAAGGGTAACCTTGCCAATAGTACATCCTCGGCCAAGATTCTTTGGACATCTCTTAAGAAGGATGGGTTCTATCAAACCATTGTCATTTTGACCCAACTTCTCATTCTTGGTGTATCCCCATCCCTTCATTAGCTACAAACCTTTATTGTCATCTTCCATGGGAAGAACGGGCATGGGTTAGTCATCTTGATAGAGTAGTTTAGAGACATCTTCCTCATCAACATCTTCTTTGTTTAAATCCCCCCACTTGGTGAAGGTGGTAGATGCAACTTTAATGTTTCAACCACTTTGTTGATAGGTGCAGGTTTCCAATGAGATTTGGGAGAAAGAGTTAGCTCTCCCAGCACAAAATTTTCCTTCTTTAGTTTATAATCTCCACAACCATCATCCTTGATCACCGTTTTGAAGTCAGGAATGTTCTGCACAATGGGTGTTTTTGTTTCTAAGGTAGATGCAAGGGATGATGGGTCAACAAATGTGGAGGAGGATGTAGGCCCTTTATCATTTTTATGCAAGGGATCTTGGCCTCAAGGTTCTTGTAGTAGTAAAAAGGCTCAGGATCACCATGGATGGTAACTTCTCTATCCGCAAAAGGAAACTTTACACATTGGTGATAGGTTGAAGCTATAGCTTTTAGGGCATGAATCCATGGTCGACCAACCAATATTTTGTAGGGTAGATCAAGGTCTAACATTTGGCATGTAGTCTCAGTAATGATAGGTCCCACTTCAATGGGTAGCATGACGATGCCTTGTGATACCCGTTCTTGATCAACATATGCTCTGATGGTTGTACTTTTTGTTTTCTCAACATCATCCTCTAAATAACCCAAGTGTTGGCAAGAGACATTGCAAATGTTTTCTAGTGTTGTCATTGATGGCAACCCTTGTCAACTAGTTGATCCACACATTGTAATTTTCTCATATCGGCAGAAAAATTGAAGATCAATAGTTATTTGTTTAGTTAGAATAAAGCATCCGCTAACTTCGTGTTCTTCGATTCATATGCATATTTTCTGTTAGTATTTTATGTTGTGGATCTTAGGGAGTATTGTTTGATGAATAATATGTGTTTTCTATAAATCTTGGTGCCTCGTATCAATTTTGGTGGAAGTTAGAAGGTCTGGTGAACTAATTTCCTATTTATTAGTGTATGGAAGTCGACTTGGTGAATATGGTGTGTCACAGATATTTGAGGGATTATTGTTTAATTATTTTGGTGTTTGATCATTTTGATTTGGGCCCTCACTATGTTGTGGCCAAC
This sequence comes from Sequoia sempervirens, assembly GCA_007258455.2. Lineage (NCBI taxonomy): Eukaryota > Viridiplantae > Streptophyta > Pinopsida > Cupressales > Cupressaceae > Sequoia > Sequoia sempervirens. The sequence continues at coordinate 151,184,061 of VDFB02000003.1, forward strand.
TCTTATGGATGTGCATTGAATATTATGAAAAATTTGAGTCGACAGTTTGTGAATATTCTTATTTTGTTGAGGCCAACTTGAAGTGATTGAATTCTTCATGGCAGATATATATAAGTGGTTGATTATACCATTTTAGTGTGTGTTCGATGTGAGTTGATGTATGTTGTGAATGTCAAAAGGTTAGTAGAGCGATTATGCATAGTTACACTTATGCATTAAGGATTTTTGGTGCGAATTGAAGCAGAATAGAGCAGAAGAGCAAAAAATTTCAAAAGGTCCTGAATTCAATTATTGAGCCTAACTGGAACTATAATCAAAAATTTGTAGATGCTACTCTATCAGTTCAAATCCTTGGAAGTATTCCAAACTTTTGTAAGGTAGTGAGCCTTTCTATTTTTGAGCAGTGAGCTCTAGGCAGTGTGTTTGAAAGCAAGTGCATTCCCATTTGTAATCCTTTCTTTTGAGTATATTCAGAACAATATTATGGATTGACCTCCACCGTGGTTTTTCCCCTAACAGGGTTTCCACTTAAAAAATCTTTGTCTTATGGTGTTGTGGTTATTTTTCTTATGTGCATGCATCTTTGTTTTGATTGAATGTTATCAACACTTTAAGAATCAAATTAATAAAGTTAGAATTTGCACACCAATGATTCACCCCCCTCTCAGTGTTGCTTGACTCTAACAATTGGTATCAAAGCTCAGTTCCTCAAAAGAAGCTTAAAATCTTGGGGAAGATCTTGGAAAGTGTTTCAATAGATTCAAGCAGTCTTCAACAACAACTTATGGTGGCCCTAGATGATCTTGATTAGAAAAAAATTAAAGTCCAGGAATTACAAGCAAATCTCATGAATGTTGAGAGATTCATTGAGTCATTGAAAGAAAAAATCAACAAGTCTAGGGAGAAGAGAAGGGAACTTTGTGATCATATCAAGCAGGAAGACAATAAATGCATTGTAGATGAACAACTGAGTCATACCCTGAAGGAAAAGATAGAAGAATGTGAAAAGCTTTCCAGGGATAATATAGTTCAAAAGCATGAGATGGAATCTATCATGATGAGGATGACTAAGGAAATTGAAGATAGAAAGAAGAATGAAGAAAGGCTTGCCCAATCCCTGAAAGAGAAATCTAAAGAATGTAGCTGAATTACTGATGGATTCATTTATTTGGAACTTTAGTTAGAACAATCCAAACACAATGAGGAAGAGCTTGAAAATCACATTGTTGATCTCAGAGATGAACTTGCAATAAATTTGGTCATATGGCAGCTCAATGCAGAAGTAGAATGAATTCAAATGGTCCATCATTCTCCGGTCAATGCTTTAATTGTAACAAGTATGGTCATAAGTCAAATGAATGCAGAAATGTGATGAACAACTTTTATAGAGATGTTAGATGTTATACATGCAATAGATTTGGCCATATTTCTAACTAGTGTAGATCAAGAGAAAGATAGTAGAACAAATGGTCTGGACAAAGAAATATGGTGTGCTACAATTGCAACAAAACTAGTCATATTGCTAGATTTTGTAGAAGAGGTCTGGTAAATCAAAGAAGAAACATGCAAAATGATGAAAAAGGAAAAGGGAAAGTCACTATAGATCAAATAAAGAAGAAAATGAAGAATACATGGGTAAAGAAGAGTCCATCTATTGCAGGAAATGAGCCAGCACCAGAATCAACTTTTAGTAATTCCTTTGGGAATTAGGTTGAGGCCTCTGGCTTAGGGGGAATTGTCAAGAAAATCTTTCAAACCCCCTACAGGTGATCGACATCAGGATGTGGATGAGTTCAATGATTGCATTGATGATCTACAAATGTTGTTCAACAATTGGAGAAAGTATTTATGCAGAATTGAAGGTCCACATAAGAGTTCTCTTTTATAGTATATGGTAATAGGGTATCTGGATGTGTTAGGGAAAAAGCATTTATTGGGTCAAAAGGTTAGGTGTGTGAATGATAAAAGGTTATTTCTATCTTTCATTTTGTCACTTTGCATTTTGAGAAGAAGAAGTTTGAAGAGCTCAGAAGTGAACTTGGTGCAGGAGTACCAACACCTTGTGGTGTCAATAATAGGAGTTTAAAAGTTTTAAAAGGTCATTTGAAGGTGATTTCATCTTTGTTCCATCAAGACATTGCAAAATGTGTGAAAAATTGAAAAAATTGTCAAAATTGTCAAAGATGTCAAATTGGGTAAATGAAGGGATTTTGTTGTTTTTGAGTCTAGAAGTCTTAATAAGGGTTAAATAAGGTCTAAATGACCATATTTTATGTTTCTAAAGGTATTTAGAGTCTTAAAAGTTCAATAATGGCAAAAATGCAAAATATTGCAAATGTTGTAAAATTTGTGCTAATTTGCAAAATTAGAGTCATTTAAAGGGTAATTAGGTGCAAGTTGGTTGGTTTGAAGGTGGTTATGTCTTGTAAATATTATAAGAGGCCTTATCAGGCTTGAATCAAGGTTTTTGAAGGTGTAATAAACTCACACAATAAGAATACCACATTTTTTTGGTGCATTTTATGAGTTTTTTCACTATTTTTCAAACTTGTTTGCTGTTGTATGGATTGTACAGACCCAATCATGCCTTTAAATCTTTAGGGGTTGAATTTTTATGAGTTTTATTTGATCTATACTTGGTTTGGAGTTCTAATCTTCTATTTTGTAAGAGAAATTCAAAAAATACAGTGTATACCCTATTTTTTCCTTTTGTGAAGGGTTTGAAAGCAAAATAATGAGTTTTTGACCAATCCACGCACTATTTTTTCTTGTAACTTGGGAGATTGGTGAAAAATTTATTATTCTAGATTTATCAATGCATTTTATATCAGAATAAAGCATTCTTTTGGTGATTGTGTGATGCCCTAGGGCTGGAAATGCAATTTTTTCCTTGAAAAGTGATGGTTTTGAAGTGCTTTTCAATGAAATGTTGATGAAGTTGAGTTTGTAATCAATTAAAATGTCAAGGAAGACCCTATGAATTTTTTTTGTACCATTTATTTGTTTATTCAATCTTGGGAATGAAGATTTTGACAAAACCCTTGCATTTACATTAGAAAAGGAGGTTTTTTTGAGTTGGGAGTGTTTCTGACCATATAGGTGCAAAATGGTGGTGGATTATGTGGTTTTGGGCCATTTAATTTTCTTCCCCAAGGTTTCAAGGTGATTGGATAAGTTTTAAGGGTACTTCCTTTGTTAAATTGACCTCTTTCCCTTGATTTTCCCATGGTGAGTGTATTGGAAGTCTAAACTGGTCCAAAGGAATTATATTTGATCTTGAAGTATGTTGTGTAAGTCATTAATGGGTGTCTAAATCCATCATTTATTTGGAAATTCTTCTGAGGAAATTTGGGTGAAAATTCCCTTGAAGTTGTTTGGCACTTGTAGAAAGAATGTACCTAACAAGTGGATTTGTGAAGTTCTTTTGAATTTTGCTATGCCCTTAATATTAGTGTACATCGGGTTATGAATAGTCAGCTTGTGGCTATCGTAACTCTCTATTAAGTCATATTATCATTAGTATATTGTTATTTAGTTGTTTAGATCAGCCTAAGCCTTATATAGGTGTGTCTAAGTCGACCTAGGTGATATCCTAGGCATAAATAGGTATATATAGGAGGTTGTGAGTCTTATTTCATCATCAAGTTGTGAAGTGTGTTCTCATTAGAGATATTTGACGGTTTTCCCCCTTGAAGTGGCTTGTTATTCTTAGTTATTATCAAGTATTTGTAGCATATTTCATATCATATTCTTCTATTGTGCAAGTTATTTCATAACAAGTGGTATCAGAGCATGATCTTGGCATCATAGAGGCAAGTTTTTTTCTCAATTTTGGAGGCAATTTTGGGAAGAGCATATCTTTAAAAATTTGACAATTTTTTTTCTAATTTTTAAAGGGATTTTGAAGAACATATTAAAGAAGCTATATTCCAGATTTCAAAAGAATTGGAGCAAAATTAAGTGAATTATTGTAGAATTAGGGTTTCTACATAATTTTTTTGGAATCTGCATATCTCACACATATTGTTGAATTGGAGCCTTATTTTTATTAGGTTTTTGAAGAAATACTAAAGGAGATTACAGTAAAAAATTTGGATGAATTGGTGCAGAAATAAGCAAGTTATTGAAAAATTAAAATTTTCACAAATATCACTCTCCACACTGCAAAATTGCTTATTTCTTGGAGATTTTTCTAGGTGGGAGTTATTTTGGACCTAGTAAGTTACAAATTTTTTATAGAGAATTTAAGCTTCATTTGTGTTATTTATTTCAAAATTAGTGGTTCCCATCATGATGGGGCTTGCAACAAGGGGCAAAAAGAATGTTGTCACTCTGGGGAAGACTCCTGATACGGATGGGGTAACAATAGAGGATATTACTCCTAATGAGGAAATCAGTAAGGTCAAGGAAGACATTTCCTCAATGAAGATGGATATATGTGACCTAAGAGGAGATATATCAGACATATGAAACATGTTAAGCACCTATATGGTTGAACCAAAAAAGGAGTTCTCAAGTGACCAAGGTGAAAATTCTAGGTCAACTAACATTAACACAAGCTTTAGTACTCCTATGGGATCTAGGAATTTATTTCCAAAGGTGGATATGCGCAAGTTCAATGGCACATATCATCTAACATGGATAAACCAAATGGAGATTTTTTTAAGTACACCAAATCCCAAATGGACAAAAGGTCACGATGGCTTCCCTATATCTAGAACCAAATCAATTCATTTGGTATCATTGGCTTTGCACTCATTGAAGGAAAAAGGGGCTCACTATCTCATGGTCAATTTTTATGGAGGAACTCCAAGCAAAATATAGCAATAGTGTGATAGACAACTTCTTCAGTCAGCTGGCTAAACTTCAACAAACAAGATCAGTTAAGGATTATATTCAACAATTCCAAAATCTATCCTTAAGAGTGGATACAATTACGAAGGAAAACTTGATTGATTTATTCTTGGGGGGTCTCAAGGATCACATTCAACATGAGGTACACATGTTTAGCCCTAGCTCCATAAATGAGTCTTTTATCTTAGCACGTAGGGTAGAGGAGAAGTATTTGATTCCTAAGAAGCAAGGGGCTAATTTGACAAGAGAGAAAGGATATTCAACACAACCTACTGTTGATGTGTTTTTTATGCACTTCTCAACATAGGCAGTGTGTAGGTGCACTACCTCTCTTGAAAGACAATCTTCCACAATCAGATTGCATAACACTGTCCAGAGGTCTCTAATGTCAAGTCTTGACAGTGCTTGGAATATCTTAGTTGTTTGATGTGATTTGCTGGAATCACAAGGCAATCTTACGGATGAGTTACAAAGCATGGGAAGTTGGGTGTGCAAATGCAGTTTCAAAGTGCTAAAAGTAAATGAACAGTGGTTGTCCACTCAAAACAACAAGCTGAAACTCATCAAGTTCATCTGATTTAGCTTCATGGTGATGCTTTGGGTCCTACTCTAACCAAGGATTAAAAGAAACAACAAAAGGAGAAGGGTTAAGAATGTTATTCTAATCCTAAGCTATGAATGAACAATAACAATGGTGGATGCTAAAGTAGACAGGCTTCCTAAACTGAGTTTTGCTTGACCAAGAGAAACCTACAACTACACAAAACTAGTGCAATCTTCTAAGGTCTGCTGATTTTCAAATTACACATACACATCATGAACATGCAATTGAACTAGGTTGCAACAAAGACAAAAAGAAGCCCAGGCTAGCTTTGCACAGAATCTTGTCATCAACAAGTGCTAAAAGTATGGGCTGGAAGCTCATCAAATACTATAACAACAACACCATCATGACAACCATTCAAGAAACTAATACTAAAACTAACATAGAAGGTATAACCATGCATGCAAAATGAGAAAAATCGAAGAGAACATCCATAAAATCATGCAATGGTGCCTTTTATTCCTGCAAATGCTTTTTACAATAGCTCTCCTATCCTTACAAATGAGGGCTAAGCCCTTATTTATAGTTTTCCAAAGCCCAAATGAATGGCTAGGATAAATTTGCAATGAATGGCCTAGATTTGTTTACAATAGGGTTTCACCTACCCCACAATATTCAGCAATTAAAAATACATTCCCTGTCTTTTCTCTGTTTTGTCATCTAGTACCAATCACTATAGCAATTTCATCATTTAGCTGATTTCCATTTTCACTGTAGTAGAAACTGCCTGAAAGTTGCCCTCTTACTTGATGTGTTTATAGTGTTCTTCCTTGGATCAAATGATCCCGTTGACGATTGGCATCAATGGATTGGTTTCCCTTGATTCGAGCGGACAACACCCTTATGCCTTTTTCAAGGCCACCCCCTTGCGTTTTTGTCATTGAATTCCTTGGTACAGGCCTTCTCCTAACATCGATTTTGTTGGTGTGTGCTAGGGGGAGAGGTGAACATGAAATGAATGGTGATAGGAGCGATGCACTTTTCCTTGTTCAGCTTTCTCAATGGGTCTCCTGACGGACCCACAATAGGCTCCTTGAATCCTACATACATGAAGTGTCGTAAGTTCTTTCATACACAAATCAAGGAAAACGTTAGTCAAATCTTGCAAAATCCTTGTTAGATCTATCCATGCATCATCAAAAGATCATAATATTCATATTTGGAGCTCATTTGGACAATAAACATTAATGTAGGCCCAAGGGGGCGGGCAACGAATGGGGGACAACAAACCGAAAGGGAAGTTCCAGGACCTCACAAAACTTAGCAAAACCAAAAAATTTCAATTATAGCGCATGGGAAAAGGGGAAGGAAGAGTACCCAGAAAAACTTTCTCAAGATTGGACCCATTTCAAAAAAAGTGGAAGTTGAAAACAACCATGGAGGGATGGAGTCCCGAAAATAGCCACGGAGGGTCCAAGTTCAGGAGGACGGGTCGTCAGGGCCCCACGGATGTTCAAAACAGCCAAAGAAGGACAAAGTCCCAGAAACGGCCACAGAGGGACCAAGCTCCGAAGGCCAGGTAGTCGGGGCTCCACAGATGTTCAAAATGGCCAAAGAGGGACAAAGTACCATAAACGGCCATGGAGGGGCCAGGCTCCGGAGGCCGGGTTGGCGGGGCCCCACAGATATTCAAAATGGCCATGGAGGGACGAAGTCCTGGAAATAGCCACGGAGGGGTCGGTTCCTGGAGGTCGGGTTGTCGAGGCTCCACAGATGTTCAAAATGGTCATGGAGGGACAGAGTCCTAGAAACGACCACAGAGGGGCTGGGTTCCAGAGGCCAAGTTGTCGGGGCTCCACAGATGTTCCAAAATAGCCAAAGGGGGACAAATTTTTGAAACCACCGAAACTTAACGGAACGTTGACGAAACCTTGGCAGTTCACTTAGGCACCACAAACACATCCAAAATCCACCAAAAAGTTGGCCCCAAAGTCAAAAATGTGGAAATCGAACTGACAGGGGTCCATGGATGTTTCCAAAACAGCCAAAGAGGAAGGGAGTTCTGGAGGGAAAGTTCTGAAATCACTGAAACTTAACAGAACATTGATGAAACTTTGGCAGTTCACTTAGGCACCACAAACACATCCAAAATCCACTAAAAATTTAGCGTCAAAGTAAAAAATGTGGAAACCGGACCAGCGAGGGTCCATGGATGTTTCCAAAACAGCCAAAGAGGGAGGGAGTTTTGGAGGGAAAGTTTTGAAACCACCAAAACTTAATGGAACGTTGACAAAACTTTGGCAGTTCACTTAGGCACCACAAACACATCCCAAATCCACCAGAAAGTTGGCCCCAAAGTCAAAAATGTGGAAACCAGACCAGCAGGGGTCCATAGATGTTTCCAAAACAGCCAAAGAGGAAGGGAGTTTCGGAGGGAAAGTTCTGAAATCACTGAAACTTAACGGAACATTAACGAAACTTTAGCAATTCACTTAGACACCTCAAACACATCTCAAATCCATTAGAAAGTTGGCCCCAAAGTCAAAAAAGTGGAAACCAGACTGGCAAGGGTCCACAGATGTTTCTAAAATAGCCAAAGAGGAAGGGAGTTCCAGAGGGAAAGTTCTGAAATCACCGAAACTTAATGGAACATTGAAGAAACTTTGGCAGTTCACTTAGGCACCTCAAACACATCCCAAATCCACCAGAAAGTTGGCCCCAAAGTTAAAAATGTAAAAAAAGTAAATCAAGTGATCAGGGACCAAACCAGTAGGAACAAGATAAAAGGCAGAAAAGGGACCCGAGACTTTGTTTCTCCGCGGATTTGAATACCCTAAGTAGGTGAATTTGGTCAAGGAGATTTGATCATTTGAAGACACATGACCAATTTGGGCTTGGAAAATGGGGCATGCAAAACAAGATAGGAGCAAAGCAGCCTATTGGGAGCAAAAAAAGGGGGGTCCCTACCTATGGCGGGGCGTGTGTGCAAAACATGCACAAAAAATGGTGACTCGATAGGAAAATGCTCTAGAGTATTTTGATGACAAACTGGAATTACGAACCTAGAATCTCTAGTTCCGACCTTCACGCTAGGGAAAACAAACCAAATGCCCAACTAAAGGATCAAAACCATTAGCCAACCCAACTTTTAGTATGCTAAAAATCCAAGTGTGTGCAATTGTGTTAATTCCCATCCTTCGGTTGCTACAAGAACCCAAGCTCCATCAAGTCAAGCTATGTAGTTTATTCTAACTCCAAAAGCATCCGGGATATTGCCTCACTGCCAGTCAGGCATCCATAGCCCCGACAAGGTTGTCGCTCTAATTCTCCCGAACATTGCTCTACTGCCGGCCGAGCATCCATAGCCCCGGTAGAGTTGCTTAGATACCCCTGAAAAGTTGAATTTTCTCTTTCTTTTAATTTTTAATGTTTTCTTTCTTCTTTTCTTTTCTCTTTTTAGTTCTTTTATTTCAACCTGCAAGCATTGAAGCTCATGCTCAGGGCTGAGAATCACAGTGGTGCTAGAGCAGAATTTTAGATTTTTCACTTAACTAGACTTCACAAAAGGCCCTACAGTGACCATTGGATTCTTAAGATGTGTAAGAGTTGTAAGATTTTAGAATACGTCAGAGTTAGACTAAACCAACAACTTATCCTCTTTGAATCAAACACCTAGATCACTTGACACTAAGAGAAGACCTTCACCATCCACTCTGAAGACTTAATTAGAGTTTGACAAAGAAATACGTAGAACAACCCCAGATGATAAGTATGGTTGTTGTGCGCACAAATGTGCCCAGCTAAAAATAGAGGGACCTACATCACACCAACTAACCTAAGGAAAGCGGGAAAGCAGAGTATTTACAGGAAACCTATACTACTCGAAATGAGCTATGTACAAAGATATTTACAAAGCACTATGTTCAGGCAGCGCAAGCTAACATTAACATTCATTGGATTTTGCAATGCATGCACAAGCAAATGGGAAATTGTTATCGTTTTTAACCATGCAAACTTATCTTTATATTCTGAAAAAAGAAATTCAATGTTGCAACACTCAAGTTCAATCACGTCATCATGAAAAATCAGCAATTGAGGAGGCTCATTGAACCCATGGTTAATCCATAAACATGTTCATTTTCCCTTGTTCCCATAGTCAAAATGAAACATGCAACTATAAGTATTCATAGGATTAAGGAAGGATATAACCTGGATGTCATCACATAGAGGTGGCAGTGTTTGACAGTCGAGAGTAAGCACAACATCGATGATCCTTGCATCGGTAGCCTTGAGCGGGCACGGTGAAGGGTGCAACACTTCAGACATTAAGCTTACATAAGGCTAGGAGGACGGGGCAGAAACAACTCTTCCAATCTACCAATGGGATCTACAACCCCGATTGGCAGTTCTTCAAAAAGAAATACTTCTCCACATTGATCATCTGCAAACTTGGGATCCACTTGGTTATTTTTCTCAAGGGGCAACATGTTGTCTCATCTCCTTCCCCAAGTATCAACCTCTTTTTTATGATGTTTAATGTCATGGGATAATGACATGCATGCATCTGTCCTATTACAACTCCCTAAATATGGAGGATCAACAATGGTCATGGTGGAAGGACTTCTAGTTGCGTCTTATAGTTGGTCAATTTTGTCATACTTGTTGGAAGCCATTAAAACACCCCCACCTTTGTCTTGTTCCCTTTGCTATTCATGTATCTCATTATGATGTTCACTCATTTCCTCTTGCTCACTATCGCTGTAAATGGAGAAAGATCTCCTCTTCCAATCTGGAAACTCTAATGCGTCACTGTTTGGGGGCTCAAGGAGTATGTATTCATCGCTACCATCTTCTCGGATGTGCTCTTCCTTGACACGAGCATATCTCCGTAGTGCAGCTCCCAATGGAAAGAAGTCATTAATTGATGGCACCTCATCAAGGGGACTAAAATTCACTACGCGATCTCCCTCCAAAGACTCGCTAAAAAGCCTATCATCCATGGTGCACAACTGCTCTTCAAGAGGAAGAACTTCTTGATGACTGGTAGACAACACTCCCGCTTGATCTACTTCATCACTCAGAAGTCTAAGACTGTATTGTTGTCCTTATTCTATTGCTGCCCCAACATCCTCTTGAGGCCTACCTTCAACTGAGCCATCACTCGATTCAGGCTCTTGGTCTTCTACTTCGATCCGGGCAGCAAGTAGAGGAGGTTAGGCACTTGACCGCCTTGCTTGTTCTTTGACTTGTTTGATGGCTTCTTGGCACAATTTGCATGTGAACTCCGAGTGTGATGAATCATGAAGTCTACACCAATTTGGCAGTAGCAATACCTCCAAATCCACTTGACATCTTAGTTTGGACCAATCCGTTGCTAATCTGGAGACGAGCTAATCATATCTTTTTGTTACTGGGTCCTCATCATTACTTGAAAAAGAAGCTTGATGGCAGAAAGCCATGATGAGTGGTTGTTCCCACTCCCCCAAACTTTCATTTTCAGATTCTCAATTATTGTCATTGACGAAGGAGAAGCCTTCTAGTCTGATTTCACTTATACTCTCATCATCATTTTTTTCTGCTCCAAGGTTGTCAACCTTTTCTTCTTCCTATTCTTTAGCATCTTCGTTGGTTGTCCCAACATGCATTGTTGCAGACTTTGTTGATTCATCAACTTCTGATGACTCCTCTTCTAGATTAGAGGACTACTCTGCTGATAGAGGAAAGGATTTCCAACTCCCTTCCAACTAAATTTTCATCACAACATTCTGCTGTCCTACTGAAACCAACTTCTTCCTTTTCATTTTCAGCTTTAACGTTCGTTGTCCCAACACTAGCTTGTGTCAAATTTCTTGGTTCATCTTCAATGTGTTGTCCTCCAGATTTTGACAACTCGTTTGCCTCATTAGATAACTTCTCCTCATTGGGAGTTGGTTGCTCCAACTTTTCCGAACAACCCTTAGCTTGAGTGATGATTTTTGTGCATGACGAGCAAGTGAATTCAGAGTGGGGTGCATTGTGAAATCTGCACCAACTAGACATCAATATTTCCTCCAATCTTGGTTCGCCTTTGCTACTCAAATGTTCCTGGATTATCTCCTTAAACGCCTTGGTTGCCATGGTTTTCAATTCTTCCTGTGGGTCTTTGGGGGCCAAGGGTTGGTATATTTCCCAAAAGGGAATTTCTCCATGCAAGATCCTTTCGATTCTACTCAAGAAATTCAAACATCCCAATTCATTGTTCCTGCGAGTGCAATGGATCCAACATCTATCCATCAATGCAAATTGTTGCAATGGCTTCTTCAGTCTCTTACTCAAATCTGCATATAGCTGAGTGATGTCAATTTGTGCATGCTATTCCATTTTGACTCAGCTTCTACTTTCCTTCAATTTATTTTTATTTTTTAGCATTAAAAGATATCTCCTTATCTCAGATTTCTTCTTTGAAAGTACTCTTTTTAAAGTGCCAACTTTTAGCTTTGTAGCCTCAACATGTTATTCCCTTCATCTAGCACCAGTTCTATTGATGGCGTTAGGAAAAGGAGGGCATAAAATGAATCACTTCCAACCTTTAGCTTTGTATTCCCAATGTGTCAGCCCTCCTTCTAGCGCCAATTCTGTTGATGTGTTTTCTATGCACTTCTCAACACAGGAAATGCGTAGGTGCACTACCTCTCTTGAAAGACAATCTTCCACAATCAGATTGCATAACACTATCCCAAGGTCTCTAATGTCAGGTCTTGACAGTGCTTGGAATATCTCAGTTGCTTGAAGTGATTTGCTGGAATCACAAGGTGGTCTTACAGATGAGTTACAAAGTATGGGAAGTTGGGTTTGCAAATGCAGTTTCAAAGTGCTGAAAGTGAATGAACAGTGGCTATCCACTCAAAATAGCAAGTTGAAACTCATCAAGTTCATCTGATTTAGCTTCATGGTGATGCTTTGGTTCCTACTCTAACCAAGGATTAAAAGAAACAACAAAAAGAGAAGCGTTAAGAACGCTATTCTAATCCTAAGCTATGAATGAACAGTAACAATGGTGGATGCTAAAGTAGATAGGCTTCCTAAACTGAGTTTTTCTTGACCAAGAGAAACCTACAGCCACACAAAACCGTTGCAATCTTCTAAGGTCTGTTGATTTTCAAATTACACATACACATCATGAACATGCAATTGAACTAGGTTGCAACAATGACAGAAAGAAGCCCAGGCTAGCTTTGCACAAAAGCTTGTCACCAACAAGTGCTAAAAGTATGGGCTGGAAGCTCATCAAATACTATAACAACAACACCATCATGACAACCATTCAAGAAACTAATACTAAAACTAACATAGAAGGTAGAACCATGCATGAAAGATGAGAAAAATCGAAGAGAACATCCATAAAATCATGCAATGGTGCCTTCTATTCTTGTAAATGATTTTTACAACATCTCTCCAACCCTTACAAATGAGGGCCAAGCCCCTATTTATAGTTTTTCAAAGCCCAAATGAATGGCTAGGATCAATTTGCAATGAATGGCCTAGATTTGTTTACAATAGGGTTTCACCTACCCCACAATATTCAGCAATTAAAAATACATTCCCTGTCTTTTCTCTATTTTTTCATCTAGTACCAATCACTATAGCAATTTCATCATTTAGCTGATTTCCCTTTTCACTATAGCAGAAACTACCTGAAAGTTTCTCTCTTACTTGATGTTTTTACAATGTTCTTCCTTGGATCAAACGAGCACGTTGACGATTGGCATCAATGGATTGGTTGCCCTTGATTTGAGCAGACAGCTCCCTTATGCCTTCTTCAAGGCCACCCCCTTGTGTTTTTGTCATTGACTTCCTTGGCACAGACCTTCTTCTAACACTAACTTTTTTGGTGTGTGCTAGGGGGAGAGGCAAACATGAAATGAATGGTGATAGGAGTGATGTTCTTTTCCTTGTTCAGCTTTCTCAATGGGTCTCTTGACAGACCCGCAATAGGCTCCTTGAATCCTGCATACATGAAGTGTCGTAAGTGCTTTCATATACAAATCAAGGAAAACATTAGTCAAATCTTGCAAAATCCTTGTTAGATCCATCCATGCATCATCAAAAGATCATAATATTCATATTTGGAGCTCATTTGAACCATAAACATTAATCCGGGCCCAAGGGGGCAGGCAGTGGATGGGGATAGCAAACCGGAAGGGAAGTTCTCATACCTCACAAAACCTAGCAAAACCAAGATTTTTCAATTATAGCACATGGGAAAAGGGGAAGGAAGAGTATCTAGAAAAAATTCTTCAAGATTGAACCCATTTCAAAAAAAACAGAAGTTCAAAATGGCCACAGAGGGACAGAGTCCCAGAAACAGCCATGGAGGGTCTAGGCTCCAGAGGCCAGGTCGCAAGGGCCCCATGGATGTTCAAAACAACCAAAGATGGACGAAGTCCCATAAATGGCAATGGAGGGGCTGGGCTCCAGAGGCTGATTCGTTGGGGCCCCAAGATGTTCAAAATGGCCATAGAGGGATGGAGTCCTGGAAACAACCATAGAGGGGTCAGGTTCCGGAGGCTGGGTCACCGGGGCTACATGGATGTTCAAAACAGCCACGGAGGGACGGAGTCCCGGAAACAGCCAAGGAGGCACCAGGTCACTGGGGCTCCATGGATGTTCCAAAATAGCCAAAGGGGGACAAAGTTCTAAAACCACTAAAACTTAATAGAACTTTGACAAAACCTTGGCAGTTCACTTAAGCACCACAAACACATCCCAAATCCACCAAAAAGTCGGCCCCAAAGTCAAAAATGTGGAAACCGGACTGGCAGGGGTCTACAGATGTTTCCAAAACAGCCAAAGAGGAAGGGAGTTCTGGAGGGAAAGTTTTGAAATCACTAAAACTTAACAGAATGTTGATGAAACTTTGGCAGTTCACTTAGGCACCACAAACACATCCCAAATCCACCAAAAAGTTAGCCCCAAAGTCAAAAATGTGGAAACCAAACCGGCAGGGGTCCACGGATGTTTCTAAAATAGCCAAAGAGGGAGGAAGTTCTAGAGGGAAAGTTTCGAAACCACTGAAACTTAATGGAACATTGACGAAACTTTGGCAGTTCACTTAGGCACCACAAACACATCCCAAATCCACCAGAAAGTTGGCCCCAAAGTCAAAAATGTGGAAACCGAACCGGCAGGGGTCCACGAATGTTTCCAAAATAGCCAAAGAGGAAGGGAGTTCTAGAGGGAAAATTTTGAAATCACCAAAAAATAATGGAATGTTGACGAAAATTTGGCAGTTCACTTAGGCACCTCAAACACACCCCAAATCCACCAGAAAGTTGGCCCCAAAGTCAAAAATGTAAAAAAAAGTGAATCGAGCGATTAGGGACCAAGCCAGTAGGAACAAGACAAAATGCAAAAAAGGGATGGGGGACTTTGTTTCTCCACAGATCTGAATACCCTAAGTAGGTGAATTTGGTCAGGGGGATTTGATCATTTGAAGGCACATGACTAATTTGGGCTTGGAAAATGGGGCACGCAAAACAAGACAGGAGCAAAGTAGCTTGTTGGGAGCGAAAAAAGGGGGTCCCTACCTATGGCAAGGCGTGTGTGCAAAACATTCACAACACCTACTAGGTTGAATCCACAAAAAACTAAGGAGAAAAGAGAAAAAGGGTTGTGTTTCAATTGTGATAGCAAATACAGTTGAGGACATAAATGCAGTGAAAAGAAATTGTTCTATATTAAAGGTCCAAGTGAGGAAGAAGAGGAGGAATCCATACTAGATGATG
The DNA here is from genome assembly GCA_007258455.2 of Sequoia sempervirens. Lineage (NCBI taxonomy): Eukaryota > Viridiplantae > Streptophyta > Pinopsida > Cupressales > Cupressaceae > Sequoia > Sequoia sempervirens. The sequence goes on from VDFB02000003.1 coordinate 151,199,223, forward strand.
AAAGGGATTCAAATGAGGAATCACATGATTCTCAACCAATCATTTCTTTTCATGCACTCTCAGGTTTCAGTGCTCCACAAACTCTCAAGGTGGTGGGGTTCTTAAAGAAGCTGAAGGTAACAGTGTTGATCGACTTAGGTAGTACTCATAATTTCATCAACAAAAAGTTAGCTACTCGTCTAAATTGTTTTATATATCTAGCTCTAGATTTTTAGGTTTTGATTGTAGATGGTGGTATAGTTAGTTGTTCAGGGAAGTTTCATTGCATTAAATTATCTATGGGAGATTATCAACTTGATACCCCAATGTATGTGATATCCGTGGGTACAACATATATTGTTTTTGGAGTACAATTGCTTACTACATTGGGAACGATTGAGATGAACTTCCAAGAACTATTCATGAGATTTCAATCAGAAGGAAGGGTAGTAGAGCTAAGGGGGTTGAAGGAAAAATCCCCACAAATGGTAAGCTCTCATCAAATGCAAAAGTTGCTGAAGAAAGGAGTGGATGGATTTGTGGCCTAGCTATGTTCATTAGAAGTCTCTCAATCTAATGCTTCTAATCATCTATATTTGCAAGCTATAATTGATCGTCACTTAGTTGCTCTTGGAGATATGCCTAAAGTACTTCCTCCTAAGAGGGATCCATACAATTAGTTCCAGGGAGCCAACCACCGAACATCAGGCCTTACAAGTATCCACACATACAAAAGAGTGAGATAGAAAAAATTGTTGAGGAGATCCTAGAGGAAGGAATTATTAGGCATAGCCAAAGTGCTTACTCCTCGCCTGTGGTGATGGTACGTAAGAAGGATGATACTTGGTGCATGTATCCAAATTATAGAGTGCTCAACATGTACACCATTAAAGATAAGTTTCCTATTCCAGTCATTGATGATTTGCTAGATGAATTGAGTGGAGCTATGTATTTTACCAAGTTATATCTTAGATCTAGCTATCACCAAATTCAAATTAAGGAGGAAGATATTTGTAAGACAACATTTTAGACTCATGAGGGTCATTATGAATTTTTGGTGATGCCATTTGGTCTTACCAATGCACCATACACATTCCAAAGTTTGATGAATTCCATTTTTAAGAAGTTCTTAAGAAATTTTATGCTAGTATTCTTTGATGATATATTTATTTATAGCAAGACTTGGGAAGAACTTTTGCAACATGTGGATCAAGCATTACAAATACTTGAAGATCATAAACTCTATGCTAAGCCATCCAAGTGTGCTTTTGGTCTTAAGGAGGTGGAGTATTTGGGACACATAGTTTCACATGGAGTAAAGGTGGACCCTAACAAAATTAAGGCTATCATGGAATGGCTTATTCCAAAAACCATTAAGAAACTGAGGGATTTCTTGGGATTGACAGGGTACTATAGAAGATTTGTGAAGAATTATGGTTGTATAGCAGCACCTCTCACCACTCTATTGAAGAAGGATTCTTTTCATTGGAATGAGTCTACTAATACAACATTTGAGAGATTGAAGGAGGCTATGTGTACAACTCCAGTGCTTGCCACTCCTGACTTCACCAAGGAATTCATTGTGGAATGTGATGCTTCTGGAAATGGGATAGGAGTAGTGCTCATGCAAGAAGGTCAACCAATTGCTTTTGAGAGTCATCAATTAAAGGGTAAGAATCAGCTAAAACCTATTTATGAGAAGGAAATGCTAGCAATCCTTCATGCAGTTAAACAATGGAGGCATTATATATTGGGTAGACACTTCAAGGTTAAGACAGATCATGATAGCCTAAAATATTTTTTGGAACAAAGACTATCTTCTGAAGAGCAACAAAAATGGGTCACTAAGATGTTAGGATATGACTTTGAGATTGTATAGAAGAAAGGGAAAGACAATATTGTAGTAGATGCACTTTCAAGGAAGGATGAGAAAGATGAAGCCTTATTGTGTGCCCTTTCAATATTACAAGAAAATTGGGTGGAGGAAGCCAAAGTAGAGTGGTAAAATGATGTCATGACAAGTAATCTCATCGAACAATTAAAAAGTGATCGTAGTAGTTCATATAAGTTTTTTTGGAAGGGAGATACTCTTTGGTATAAAGAGTTTGTATCTCTGCAAGAATTCCACTCTTAAACACAAGATTCTCACAGAGTTGCATGAGTCTCTAGTTGGTGGTCATTTAGGATTTTTGAAGACATATCATCGAGTCAAGCAAGATTTTTTTTGGGAAGGGCTAAAAGGTGATGTTCAAATTTTTTTGGTTGAATGTTTAGTTTGTCAAAGGAATAAAGGGGAGACAATTCAGATACCAGGTCTCTTTCAACCCTTATCTATTCCTAGCCAATGTTGGGAAGAGGTATCCATGGACTTCATCACAGGGCTTCCCAAATCTAAAGGTCATAATGTCATCATGGCAGTAGTTGATCACCTCAATAAATATGCACATTTCATTGCATTATCACATCCTTTTACAGCAAGTGCAGTGGCAAAAGCTTTTTTGGAGAATATCCAAAAGCTACATGGTACACCTAAGGTTATTGTTAGGGATTGTGATCCTATCTTCACTAGTCACTTTTGGAAAGATTTATTCTCATGTTTGGGTACTCAAATGGCTCATAGCTCTTCATGCCACCCTCAATCAGATGGGAAAATTGAGGTTGTTAATAAGTGTTTGGAAGGATATCTACATTGTTTCACTTCAAAGAAATAGTCTGAATGGGTAGATTGGCTACCACTTGCAGAATGGTGGTATAACACTTATTTTCATAGCTCATAAAAAATGTCTCCATTTTTGGCATTTTACAGATATCATCCTCCTTCCATAACGTCATCAATAAAGGTGTCACCAAGAGTTTAGGTAGTAGAAGACCACTTGCTTCATCAACAACAAGTACTTTTAGGACTCAAGGAGAACTTAGCCATGGCACAAAATCAAATGAAACAACTGGCAGACCAACATCGTAGTGAACGGAGTTTTGAAGTTGGGGATTGGGTCTTCTTGAGATTGCAACCTTATAAGAAAATCTCACTAAAGTAAAAAAAGAAGAATAATAAGTTGTCTCCAAGGTATTATGGTCCATACCAAATCATGCAAAAGATCAGTAGTGTTGCCTACAAGCTAGAGTTGCCACCAACAACAAAGATACATCCAATTTTTCATGTTTCGTATTTGAAGAAGGTAATTGGGCATAATATTCCAACTCAAACAACACTACCAGAGATCGATGAAGAAGGAAGAATCACTTTGGAACTAGAGTGAATTAGTCAAACACACACAAAGAAGTTAAGGAATATAACTCTCATTGAGTATCTCATCCAATGGAAGAATTTACCAGTTGAAGATGCCACATGGGAGGACAAGGAGTTCATTTAAAATAATCCAAACTTGGTTAGCATTGAGGACAATGCTTCTTTGAAGAAGGGGGGCATGCTACACCCTTAATATTAGTGTACATCAGGTTATGAATAGTCGGCTTGTGGCTATCTTAACTCTCTATTAAGTCATATTATCATTAGTATATTGTTATTTAGTTGTTTAGGTCGGCCTAAGCCTTATATAGGTGTGTCTAGGTCGGCCTAGGTGATATCCTAGGCATAAATAGGCATATATAGGAGGTTGTGAGTCTTATTTCATCATCAAGTTGTGAAGTGTGTTCTCATTAGAGATATTTGGAGGTTTTCCCCCTCAAAATGGCTTGTTATTCTTAGTTATTATCAAGTATTTGCAGCATATTTCATATCATATTCTTCTATTGTGCAAGTTATTTCATAAAAAAATTGCTTTGTATTATGGGTTGACCATCTTATATTTGTCATTTTAAGCTGGTCTCCACCCTAGGTCTGCATCAAAACTTTGGCAAAATTTGGTGAGAATTCAAGTGTGAAGGCGATTTGAAGTTCAAACCCTAATCTGGCTAAAAGGTATTTTTTGGGAAAACTTGTAAACCTGTGAATTTGTAAAAATGGCTACTCCATTGGTAGTTGAAGTCAAGGATAGACCCCGTTCGAAGTTTAAATGGCATCCTTTCAAGTTTGTTGAGATCGAGCCCTTAGGTGCATTTTCATCTGTTCCGTATGACATTTTGCACATTAAAGATATTAGGGCATACATTCATGCCCATATTGAGGAGTTAGGAAGCTCGCAGTTGCTAAATTTGTATTCCAAACACATTGTTGGAGAGGATTTATGTGTTAAGCCTGAATTCAAAACCCTAGAGGAAAAGAAATTCACTCAGATTGTGAAATTCCTTGTATTTGATGAAAGTAAATGGGTTTGGTACATCTTAAGTCGAGTTCATGCAAAATTCATGTAGTTAAATCAACCCTTCAAGATTACAAAAGAGGCTATAAGTGTTGTTACAAGTTTAAATTCCTTCAGTGGATTGCCAATTTTGAAGTTTGTAAAGAATCAAACCGTCACTGATGAAACTAGTTTGGTATTTGATAGAAGAGCGATGAAAATTGATAACATCATTGATGTGGGTGTAAAATTTTCTTCATTGGTCATTGGTTATAACATATATCACTCTAGGTGAGAAAAATTTGCATCAAGTACAACCATATATGCAGCCTATCAAATGGTAAAGGAGAATGCAGAGTATGATTTGTGTGAATTTCTTTGAAATCAGCTTATGGAGAATCTTGGCAAGATAAAGAAAGACAAGAAAAATTCTTTTAAATACGGTAATTTTTTGTTGTGTCTATTCTTTTATTTCATGGATGAAGTTTTGGGAGTAGGGAAGGTGCATTGGCAAAGAGATAAGCCTGTTGTTGTTCAAATTAGAGACATGTTATTCGGCCTTGGTGATTTGCAAGCTAGGAAAACTACAATCTGGGGATATCTCAAAAACTTATAGAATGTAATGCAAGCAAGGGAAAAAATTATCACTTCTATTGTAGATAAGTATAAGGATATAATTTTTTTATGGTGGATATTGATTAGTGCTTGATGGAAGCAGGAGGACCCAAAACAGTTTGGATTATGCCTATGGGTTATTAGGTTGAGGAGGTAATCTTGGAGCTATATGTACAACATCTATTAAGTAAGCTTGTGGATTCATCTGAAGAAAGGTTTGGAACATATGCAAAGAAGGATATGCAAGTCCATGAGTAATTGAAGAAACCTATGATAGTTTGGAGAGTGAGGAAAGAAGTGGAAGTCTTTGCAGAGAGCATGGCCATACCTACATAAGCTATAAGAGAAGAAAGAAGGAAAAGAGAACAAGCTAAAAGTGAAAAAGGAAAAGAGTCTGCTAAAAATGAATCTGCTAGTCTGGCAGCATCCTCTACTTGAACTAGATCAATAAGGAGGTCAGCACCCCTATCCAGTCATGCAAAGAAATCAGCCCCTGCAAAAGCTCAAGTTAAGACATTCGGTAAAAGGAAGAAGGATAAGAGCACAAGAATGTATAAAGTTGTTTCAAATGATGAAGAGACATAATCTGATGAATAAGTTATAGAAATAAAGCATATGAGCACCCCTGCTACAACTACAGTCAAGCCCTCTGGTGAAGAGAAGAAAGTAAAGAAGAAGATGAAGCCTGAAAAACCTAGTATGTCAGTAGAGGAAGTTGAAAGAGGTATAATTAAGGATGGAAATATTAACCCTTTGTGTGAAGTGTATGGTACCTTTGATACTATTGGTCAAAGAGTCCTTGAGGAAGCTACAATACAATATTTGAACAATTTTAGTATGACTCTTGATGAGATAATGACACAGTTGCCTAAGGAATTGTATGATATTTTGGAGATGAGGAGAGTTGGTGCCAAAATTGAAGAAGAGCAGCTGAGAGAACGGGTTCTTGCAAATATATGTCTTGTAATGTCTATAGAGGAGATGAAGTCAATCCTAAAAGAAGAAAAAAGAGATTCCAAAAGCAAAACAAGAATAAACAAGCTTATGTTGGGTAAGACTTAAGAAGTAGAAAAAGAAACATAAATTATTCTAAAGAAAGTTCTATTAAAGAACATAATTGATGTTGTTTTTGAAGAAGAGCATGTGGAAGATAGCTCATTTGGTCCAGTAAATGAAGAGATTAAAATTGAGGATACTTAGATTCCTCCTGATGTACATACTTCAGAAGAACCTGTGGAGACCAAAGCTCCTAAAATCATATCTATTGAAGAAAAGGAGATATCAGTTGAATAATTTGAAGCTCTAAATGACAAGCAAAAGTATGTGGTTTAGGAAACAAAGCTAGAGGAAAAGAAGGTTGAAGTTAAAGGAGTTCCAGTAGAAGTAAGAGACACTGTAGAGGTAGTGATGAAGTTTCTAGAAGAGGAAAAGGATGAATTTGATTTTTAGTTTGGAGATGCTCCTATTCATTTGTCTACCTTGTCCCCAATTCAGAAAATGAAAGTCGCATCATTTGCACAAGCTAAGGCTAGGGAAGAAATTCTGAAGTCTCACATTGAGGACAGTGAGTTATTGAATCTTGCATCAAGTATTCTAGAGAAGATCATGCCTACACACATTAAAGATCCATTTGGCTCTTCCTTCGGTGAGCTAAAGAAACTTATAAATTTGGTAAGTACTCATTTTGAGTCACTTGAGAAGTCAGCTTTGGTCAAAGTACAAAAGGAGTTTGATGCCAAAAAGTTTAATAGATTAACAGGATTGATAGCTAATGATAAATATTTGTTAGCTACCTATGTGAAAAATGTTCAAAGTGCATTATCAGAAGGTGGAAGGATTCATAAGTTGTATTTTTCTCTATCCAAACTTATCGAGGAAAATGAGAAGACGGTTAAGGATTATGAGAGTTACCTGCTATTTCTGATGTTTAACCATTTCTATTGGAGAGCAATAAGGTCAAATTATATCCTTACTTGAAAAAATAAAGATTCTGAAGCATGATAATGATAGAGTTGTGGAAAGAGTTGGTGAACTTAGAGGGCTGATTGTCCAAAGATGGAGACCATGTTGAATGCTTTGAAAGAAGCACAAGATGTTATGGTGGTCAGTGATCTGGTGATTCTTGAATTTGCATAAGTGTAATCTTATTTACTCTGGGGTCACATAACTATTCTAGAAAGTCTCAAGAAGTGTTGGGACACAAGCTTGAACCTATTAAAGACAAATTGTGTAGATATTTTCAAGTTTGTGTAAGTTGTTTGAAACAAAGTCTGTACATATGCAGTTTTGAAATTTTTATTTCATTTTAGGAGTTTTGTATGTGGATTCCCCATCTTTTCCATTGATGTCAAAGGGGGAGAATAGATTAGTGAAAAATATATATTCATCTAAGGGGGAGTTGTAGTTTTGAGCTGTGGAGTTTTGGTTGGCAGTATATTTTTGTTGGTACTGATCCAACACTTAGTCATTTTTCACCAAGTGTTGTCATCAATGCCAAAGGGGAGATTGTTGGCAAGAGACACTGCAAATTTTTTTTGGTATTGTCATTGATGGCAACCCTTTTCAGCTAGTCAATCTGTGCATTGCAATTTTCCCATACCAGAAAATAGATTGAAGATCAATAGTTATCTATTTAGTTAGAAAGGAACATCTGGTAACTTCATGTTCTTCAATTCATATGCAGATTTTCTGTTATTATTTTATGTTGTGGATCTCAAGGAGTATTTTTTGATGGATAATATGTGTTATCTGTAAATCTTGGTGCCTCATATCAATTTTGGTGGAAGTTAGAAAGTTCGGTGAACTAATTTCCTGTTTATTAGTGTATGGAAGTCGACTTGGTGATTATGGTGTGTCGTGGATATTTGAGGGATTATTGTTTAAGTATTTTTTTCTTTGATCATTTTGATTTGGGTCCTCACTATGTTGTGGCCAACTCTTATGGATGCGCATTGAAAATTATGAATGATTTGAGTCAACAATTTGTGAATATTTCCTATTTTGTTGAGGCCAACTTGAAGCGATTGAATTCTTGATGGCAGATATATATAACTGGTTGATTGTACCATTTTTGTGTTTGTTCGATGTGAGTTGATGTATGTTGCGAATTTCAAAAGGTCAATAGAGAAATTATGCATAGTTTCACTTGTGCATTAAGGATTTTTAGTGCAAATGAAGCAAAACAAAGCAAAAGAGCAGAATTAGTCAGAAGGTCCTAAATTCGATTTTTGAGCCTAATCGGAACTATAATTAGGCATTTGTAGATGCTACTCTATCAGTTCAAATCCTTGGAAGTATTCCAAACTTTTGTAAGGAAGTGAGCCTTTCTATTTTTGAACAGTGAGCTCTAGGCAGTGTGCTTGAATGCAAGTGCATTCCCATTTGTAATCCTTTCTTTTGAGTATACCTAGAAAAATATTGTGGATTGACCTCCACCATGGTTTTTCCCCTAATAGGGTTTCCATGTAAAAAATCTTTGTGTTATGGTGTTGTGGTTATTTTTCTTATGTTCATGCATCTTTATTTTGATCGAATGTTATTAGCACTTTAAGAATCAGATTAATAGAGTTAGAATTTGCACAACATTGATTCACTCCCCCCACCTCTTAGTGTTGCTTGACTCCAACACCAATTTCTTGACCAAATGAAGGGTGCAAATGTTTAGACCAACACCTCAATATACTAAGACTCTTTTAACCTTGTTCTTATGAACAATGATATCAAGTTTTAAAGCACAATTATGAGATGGTTATGATGGTAGGTCTTGTTCCAAGAAGGTGAGAAGATCAGGGATAGTGATATGCCCTACCATAGCTTGAAATTTATTTGTATTCATATCCTCAAGGATAGACAATGCAGATAAAGTTTTCTCTAGGATCTTCCTATGTGTCGGGGATATCCTCAATAGTTCCAGTATAGAAATATATGCAGGGGTCTTCTTGAGATGATCTAGGAGACTATATTTGCTAGGGTTTGATGTTGGAAATGTAGGTTGTGTCCTAGGTTGGGATGAAGCTCCTTGGATGGTAACCTTGCCATGTCATGTGGGGTCTCCACACTCCGCACTAGGCCTTTTCATGGTGACAACTATTACAACATTATCACAAGAGGTGACCACATTGGAGTAGACATGCTACAAATTTGTCTAATCCTTCCCTTTTCCATGATTTAGTAATGGGTTCTTGTATATTTTAAGATCTTTGTTAGTCATACCTCAACAGATATGTCTCCATTCTCGATAAGATCTTGGATGATATTCTTCAATATCATGCACTTTGATGTTTTGTGTCCTTTGATTTTGTGAAAGTCATAAAGATCCTTTTCATTGGACAAGGGTGGCTTGTCTTGTGGTTCTTGGTAGTTTTGGAAATTGGGAAGTGCAATCAAGTTTGACTCTACCAATTTCTACATGATTGTTTTAATAGGTTCTGCCAACTATGTGTATTTGCATTTTGGATAGTTATTCCTATTGGGGGATTGTCTTTGTTGAGTTTCAATGTTATTGATTTGATTATTTTGAGGTGATGGTGTGGCTTGTTGTACGGTTGGTTGAGAGTTGGTCATTTTATTGGTGTTTTTCCTAGGAGCACTTATGACCACCTTAGCATCTACCACACCAACATTCGTCATGTTCTTATTCTTAGCCTAGACACAACGCTTGTCATTTGAATTGGTTAATGGGTGGCTATCTTTGTATGCTTGTGTGTTTCCCTATTATAGTAGAGCTCGCTCAATGTTTAGAGCCCTAGGGACAAACATGTCATAGGTGGTGATGCATTGTATTTTCAAGTGGAAGGAGAAATCTAGATCAACATTCTTTACGGTAATTCCCACTTGTTATTTGAGAATGGGCTACTTGCTCTTATTAGCCCTTTGTCTCCATCGTTGCAAGAAATTGGAAAAAGATTCTCCTTTATTTTTCTTGAGAGTGTATAACTCTTCTAGGTTGACATCCATGTCAAGGTTGAAGGAGAAGTGATCTATGAATTTATCAATGACTTTTTGGAAGGTTTTGATACCTCGAGGTAACTGTGAAAACTAATCGATGGAGGGGCCTATCAAACTTAGCAAAAATAGTTGCATCAATTAAGAATAATTATAGGAAACCTCCATACACATGATGTTGAATTCTTTGACGTGATCCATAGGGTTTCCCCTCCCTTATATTTATCAAATTTAGGGACCTCAAAATCGGGAGGTAAAGGTACCATTGTGATGTTTCTATTGAATGGATATGGACATAGGTTTTATTTTGTATGGGGCTTCTTTTTCTTTCCCATTTGAATGTCTTATATTTTTTTCATTAGCACCTTGAGTTGCGATGCCACATTGTTTTACGGGTTTGGAGGAGGAACATATGTTGCATATTGAGAGATTGGTGTAGAGGAAACCTAATGCATATGAGATCAATTCTTAATTTTTTTTCTTGTTTTGTGTTGTTTAATGTCAATAAGGTCATTTTGGACCATTAATGATCATTTGGAGTCATTTGTGAAAGTTTGGGGTCATTTGGATAAAAGATGTAAAAATAGCACAATGTTGTAAAAAATTTGTCAACTTTGATGTAATAGGTATTTATATGGTAAATGGTCAGTTGGAATAGTTGGGATGGATGTGAATATGTATATTTTGGTCTATAAACTTGAATTCAAGTGTTGGAGTGTGATTGTGAAAGAATTTGATGAATGAAGACTTTATTCTCTATGCAATTTCCACGTTGTAGGTTGTTGCAGAAAATTGTACAGATTGTACATTCCATATTATAAACTAAAACTAATTGGAATTTTTTGGAATATGAATCTAGTTTCATTTTCTTATGGTCTCATCAAATTTCATTGAGTTTTGTGTGAGATATGGCCATTTTGGTGAAGGCTGGCCAATTTGACAATTTTTTGCTGAAGTTAATAGTATGAAAACATGTATTGCATGGAATTTACATGTATGGTATGGAACTAAACACATGTGATAAAGCTGTTTGATCAATTTTTATTGGGATTTGTAAAAGTTATAGCATTTTTTGAAACAACAGGTGTAATTAATTGATATCTTGACTTCCCACTATTGGAATTTGATGAAAATTGGTGGGAAGGTCTGTTTTTATTCTGTCGACAACTTCTACAAAAGAGAGGTCTTATTTCATTGATTTTTACAATTTATACAAGTTTGTGTGCTTCATTTTGCAGGATGACAGGCATAAAACCCTAGATGTTTGAGGGTTTCATGAAATAATGCATTGTGTTGTGTTGATTGATGAAATGAAAGGTTGAAAATCATCAATAGGAACTATGAGGGAGTTATAGTAGTCCAAGGATGTGTTTATTTATTGGATTAGATAAAGCATATTCAACAAAGATTTGTATTCTTTTGCCTTAGATGAACTAGGACTTGCCTAGTGATTCAAAGGAATGATTCTTTGTTTGCAAAGTGTCAAGATTAGTTTGATGTAGTCCTTCATCTGCATCATTTTGGTATAAGAGCTAGAAGACCCTATGAGTGCAAGGTATGCACCAAGACAAGAGAGTTGTGAGAGAAAGTTTGTTGTAGGTATGAAACTAGGTAGAAGGTGTGCAGATTTCTTTCATCGAGAGGAAGTGGGTAGAAGAGGTCTTGGAGAGTGCATCTTCTAGAATCCTATTGGGTAGAGGATAGTTGTGTGTGTGAAGGTGTTGGGATACCAAAAGAATGGAAGTTTTTAGGATAATAGTTCATGGAGACTTGAAGAGTAAAGAGTTGTCAAGAAAGAAACAAAAGATGAGAAGAGAAAGGAGTGAGATGAAGAAGAAAGATGAGAAGGTAAAAAAAATAAACATTCAACAAGAGATAACAAAGATGATGAAAGTTTTGGAAAAAATGAAAAAAATTGAAGAAAAAATGAATCTTGAATTGTAGCAGTGTCTTGAGAAAGTATACCAAGAAAATGTTTGGCATTGGCCAATGAGAAAGAAGGTTCAGTGGCCCATCAAGAAGATCATTCAAAAAAGATGAAGGCAAAAGATGACAGCAACAAGAATGGATGAGTTGCAAGATATGTTGAAAGGAAGGGTGCTAGAACCAACTAAAGAGCCAAGCATATATTGTGTTTTTGAAACCAAGCCTTTGTGTGAGTATGTGTTTGCAGGTATTGATATGATGATAAAAAATGAAAGAACCAATAAAATCCAAGGATGTTCACTTGAAGAGGTTAGTGATGTGCATTCCAGTAAAGTTTTTCAAAATGGAGAAACGAGGAACAATGAAAGAAATCATGAGTTGATACAATCTCAAGAAATGAAGAAGATGGATGAAGTAGGTCTTACAAAGGTAGAAAAACAAAGTTATGGTATGCATTTGTGTAATTCCTATGGAGTTGAAACCCTTGAGTATGAAGGAAATATAGGAGAAATTCCTTTGAGTAAGGGAATACTTAATTCCATTCAATATTTTCCTAAGGTTATTAGACCTTATCAAATGAGGAAAGAGTCTGATATGTAGTTTAAAGCAGCAAGAAAAGGTCTCATATATGGTATGAAATTAATTGTCTTACCTCATGCAGGAGAAGGTTAAGGAGAAAGGGGGGGAGTGTTATGCCTTGCATAACCACCCCATTTTTTTTTGTCAAAATGGGTCCCCCTTTTTTTTTTGTCCTTGGTGTTCTTGTTCAGGTCTTAGGAGTTGTTTCTTTTTCTCCTAAGTCCTCATTTTTCTCTATTTTTCAGGTTCAGGTTTTAGACCGATGTTGACACTTGTTACTTTCCAAAGTACAAGTTCCTTTTTATGTTTCAATCCTGATCCTCCATCTTTGCCTTGTCTTTCTCTTTGTGTTTCGAAGTCAAGTTTCTAGTTAGAACTGTTACCTTGCACCCTTCGAGGTGTAAGTTTTTGTTTTCATCCCAATCTTGACTTCCACTTCTCTTGTGCATTTTTTTTGTATCAGAATTGGACATTGGACCAGAACCAGAACCAAGGACTTTTCCAAACTTCTTGTTCCTATTTCCATCCCGATCCCAACTTCTAACTCTCTTTGTATTTTTTGGGATCAAACTTTGGACCAAGACTTGCACTAGGAACTTTTCAAATTTCTTGTTTCGTCTCTCAACTCGATTTTGATTCCTGCTATGCCTTCTTTTTTTTTGCCCTATGTTTTTTCCGTTGTTCTTCTTTGTGTCTATGTTTGTGTTGCTCATTGTTTCACATTTCTTTTGCTTTCCTATTTTCTTTGATTGTTTGTTTGTTCTTTCTTGTTTGTTCTTTTTGGTTTCCCTTGTTTCATTTTTTTTTTACGTTTGGGTTTTCCCTCGCGCTTTTGTTTTGGTTTTCTATTCGTGGGATTTTTCGTCCCATCATTCCCTAGTTTTCTAGGGTTTTTTTTTTCGTACTGCTTGGTCGAAAGTGCATTTGAATTGATGAATTTCAAGTTTCAACCATTTTCAATTAAAATATCTTTAATCTCAGCCACAATTCGATCATGAATTCATTATTTAAAAGATATTGTTACACCTAGTTTTCCATTGTTTATTATTGATTGTGTTATTCCCAATTCCCACATGTATTTTGGAGTTGGGAATCGGAATTACACTTAGGTTTTTACCATTGTCTTAGTCTAGATCCTTCACTTTCCCCGATTCTAACTTTCAACACATGGTTGGGATCAGAACTCAAAGTTGACCTATATCCACTACATAGACTTAAGGTCTGGTACATGACGAATTCTTGACCCCGATTCTTGATATCTTATCAAGATCATAACTCATGAAGTTAAATTGCACTTGTTCCTCTTTTTAGTGCCTAGTTTTGAATCATAACATGATCTTGACTTCAATTCAACATCAAGATGGGAACTCAGTGAGACACCATCATTGACTACATTTGCTAAGAGTCACTACCTAGTGAAGGCCTAAACCTGATTCCCAAACACATTGCAGGATCAGAGCACAAAATGACACTAGACTTGTTCATCACTATAGGTATAGATGTTGAGTTAGAACCCGATCCTGACTTCTAACAGAGTTTAGTTTTATGCTTTAAATGGTCATCTTCTTGGTTCTGTCCCAAACACGAAACCTGAAGATGCTCAATTAACTTGTTGAATGGGAGTTTATCTTGAATGAATGGTGATGTAATATGAATGCTTGTGTTAAGTTTCTCTTCACATATATTTTATTTGCCTGATAATTTTTAGTATTGTAGAGTAATTAACAAATGTCTAAATCAGAGGAGGAAGTGCCTATTGAATGAACATCAAAGGGAACAAAGGCCAAGAGGTTGAAGCTGGAAAAATTCCTAGTTACAATGATGTATAAATTCCAAGGGACCCTAATACCATCTAAGTTTGGGTCTAATGTTATGAATATCACTGATACACTTATGGGGTGCATTGATTTGGACCAGTTTCACAAGCATACCTTTTCAGAGGATGCTACCCTAAGGGAAAATAGGATTGAAGAGTTTGGGTTAACTCATGTAGCTAGTTTTTCTATTATTTTGCAATGTCTTGAATTCATCCTAACTGTTGCACAAACATATGATGCTACTCAAAGGAAATACATTGATTCATAGGGTAATTTAATAATTGATTTAACCCTAGCAATTATCAGACGTGTTTTTGATCCTCCTCCTTATCCCAATCTTAAGATTACGATTGAAGTTGAGGCACTTGCACTTTGGGAAAAGGATGTAGACAGGAACAAAAGACTTATTAATAAAAGGTGGCTTAAGATAGAAAAGAAATCACTAAAGAAGCTACCACCAAATCCTAAGAGGTCTGATTTCCCTAAGGACATTGGGGACATGATTACATTGTTTGAAAGAGTGTTTGGAAAGGAGAATTCTCGCATCTTTGAACACTGGATGTTTCCATTCATCCAACTGATTCTAGAGGGAAAAAAATTCTTAGATTGGGGGATGATTATTTCAGATAATATTCATCACCAAATACTGAAGGTAACAAAAACTAAGACATTCTATATGTCTTCATATGTCATATATTGTGCTGCAAGGATGGGACGATTTCTCAGGTTGATACTAAAGGGTCAATGGATGAGGGCCTAGATTAGAAGAAGGTTAGGGAATATTATGACCAATTGTAGCTTAAGAAGGAAAAGAAACATTTCAAAAGATTCAATGATGCATTTTTGTATGCTATTATTAATCATCTCATAGGTGATATTGGTTTCAAGTTATCACGAGATGTCATGGAATTCATCCAAGAGTGGGGATATTGGTTTATCCAGTACCCCAAGTCCACATATTTCAAATTGTTTGGTTAGGATGGTCACCCTTTTAAATTTCCAAGATGTTGTGGTGGTAGGTGGGTTTTAATGGAGTTCGCTCGTTAGGCCATGGATGTAAATGTTAATGTTTTTGCAAAACATAAGACTTGTTGCCATTCTTTCCCCATGCAATTGGGGCTCTATTCTTGTTCTTCTTCAATAGTATCCAAAATAGAAATAGAAGAATTTATGTCCTTGAATTTTTAGCAACATACATCTAGGAAGCATTTTGATCCAAAGAGAAAAATGTATGGTCTATATGATTCACAGTTTCCCCATCATTGGCCACTTCTTGAAGAATTTTTGGCCAATTTGTAAGATCAGTTTGAGGTGAGGAAAAGGGGGTATGAGAGATTGACAATTCCTCAGATGAAATATTTTAAGGTTAGAATAGATATACCCAAAGGCACTACTAATGATGGGATCACTCTTGATCCCTGATATGAAATGGAAAAAGTAGCTACGCAGAATTTGGAGCCCATTAATTGGATGGAGAAGGAGGAAGCCAAAATCCGTAAAATATCACGGGTAGTGGTAGATAGAAGTGTGAAGTGGATTGACCTCTTATTGAAGCAACCAAGAGTTAAGGATTCAAAGAAAAGAGGTTCTAGCAGTGAACCTACTTCCTCCAATGAGACAAAATAGTATAAGTGATTAAAGAAAGGTGTTGTAGCAATGGAGGAAGCTACGAAAGAGCCTACCCCAACAGAAGAAGTTTCATTTAAATAGATTGATGAATCTTTGCAAAAAGCTAAAGTCACTTATGAGGTAGCTATTGCTGGGGTTGTTTCAGGACTAGGTGCCACACCTTTAGCTACTATACATCCTTGGGAAGAAGTTACTGAAGAAGGAACTTCTACTATCCCTCCACAAACTGAGGCTACCACTCCTACTATGCCATCAACTTCAGGAATAGTAGCTATTGAAGAGGAGAGGCCCCTTGTGATCAATTCAGTAGATTCTCCTATCTCCTCAAACTTTGAGAGAAATCCATCTTAGGAAGGAGAAAGGCCACAATGGGAGGAATATCTAAAGAAGGTTGAGGAATAACCAGGGGAAGAAGAAACTAGGTTTGAGCCTAGAAGCCTATGGAGTGAAAATGAAACTAATCAAGTTTTGACTAAAGAAGACCAAAAAGAAATAATGGAAAGTGCACAAATATTAGTTGTTGAAAAGTTAGCTCAAGAAGAAGAAGAATAGAGAAATAAACTTGAAGAGCTAACCCAAGAAAGGGAAGTAGTTGAGGCACAGAGGAAAGTTGAAGAAGAAGCTCTTGAATGGGAATGGGAAAAAAAGAGGAAGGATGAGCAAGATAAGGTAGAAGAGGAAGAACTCTATTCAAAAGAGTTAGAACAAAAGAGGTTGAGAGATGAAGAGGAGGCTACTCAAAAGGAAGAAGAGATGAGAAAGATAGAAGAAATCAAAGTTTATAATGAAAGAATGGAGTACAAAAAGTTGCAGAAAGAATAGGAAGAGCAACAAAATTCTTCTTTTGAGCAAAATTTTGAGATAATTTCTTCTACACCTCCATCATTGACACCTCTTAGTACTCAATAGGTAACTAGTCAGTCAACTGCTCCCACTTGGCTCAAGCTAAAACTAGAAAAGAGACAACAGGTTCAAGCTGAGCTGGTGACATGTGATGAAATGGTAGAGGAAATAGAAAAGGTGAAACCAAAGAAGAAACCTCATGCTTTCCATTCTGCAAATTCGACTGGTGATGGAGACTTAATAGCAAAATTTTTTGCACCAATAGCTAACAAAGATGATAGGGAATTACAAGCTGAAGATTATCAAATGAGAACTATCAATCTGGGAAAATAGATGAGAAATCAATAGTTAAATCTGATTGATATTGTTTCCACCACCACCAAATCATGGTTGATCAAGGATAAGCAAGCTAAAGATGAGCTTAAGGTTCAAGTTGAAAAGATGAAGGATTTTTTGAAAGAATTGATTACATCCACTCTAGAGCAACTAACGCCATCAAAAATCCCAGTTGTAATTAGCCACAAGGAGGTGGATGGGTTGAATGAGATGAAAAAGAAGGCCACCTGGTTTGACAATTGATTCAATGATTTCAGGTCTAACATGGATAAACATCTAGGAGAAGGTTTTAAACACTATTTTTTAGGCCTTTCATTTTTGAAAACAATAGAAGAATTTATAAAAAATGGTGGGATGAGGAAGAAAAGCTCAGGTAATACTTGGGAAAATTGAAGGTAATAGATAAAATTTCTAGTGAAGAATTGATTCAATCACAAATTTTGGGTGATGAGGGTCCTGAGTATATTTCCAAGGCTATTAATGTATCAATTTTCAAAACCCAAAATCTCATTGAACAAAGAATAGCTATGCTCAAAGGCATTCATGAGATATGGGAATAGGAAAGTATATTTGAGGATATTGTTGCAAAAATCATTGATAAGGATTTACCTCTAAATCAATGGGAGAAATAAAAGATGCTTGGGAGGTGAGACTTGATTAAAAAAAAAGTAAAAGGAGACACTGCTAAGTCCACACTAGTAGTTATACTATTGGACATCAGGTGTGATATTCGATGGGAAATCACAAACATCGGCCAGTTGAGAGAGATTGTTACTGTAGTTGAAAAGAAGTTTGGGGATTCAAAGTTTAAAGTTGACTCGGTCAATGGACTTGATGATGATGCACTAAAATAGATTTTCTAGAATTATAATGAGTATCATGGGATTCCTCATGAAGATGATAAGTAAAGGAAAATATTTTAGGTGCTTTTTGGACAAAAACACCTTCAGATATATTTTGAGACAGACGAGCAGCTCTAGATCCATTTTGATGAGACAAAGATTGGGAATGTTGATCAGTAGAAGATAGAGTTGGAACTCCCAATCAAATTTTGATTGAAGTAACATGTGGCATACCTTTAAGCTACTAAAGTTCCAATAAATATTGTTGCATGTTGTGGATGTGTGGCTAATATGTGGTTCTCATTGATGTCAACACTATTAGAATTTGGTGTATTGAAGGTTGTATATGTCGAGGATATTGAGAAAATTGTAAAAGAAAGTGTTCTAGGTTCCAGTGGAACTATGTAGGTCATGAAGGTGTCTTGTTCTATACATTCAAGATCAGCTATTGTGGACTAAAGGGTTTATTTTTTAGATTATCTAGATCATTTACCAGAAGTTTCAGAGGTCTGCGTGTAGATTTGATCATGTTGTGGTTAGATAGTATTTTTTTGGTCTTTGTCAGTGTTCCTAAGTGAAGTTGGTGTGATTCTGATAATCTCAGTTGTTGTGGGTGCTTCTTTGTTAGTTCCTAGTGTTCTTGGATGCTTCTAGATCATTCTCCATCATTCTTGTACATCCACATTGACCAGTGTGCTTGTGGTCAAAGATTTTTATTGTGCACGTTCGGGTTTTCATGTTCCTAGCCAACATGATGATGATATCATGTTTTGGATCCTTGAAAAGTAAAATTTGAATGTTTGGTGCACTCATGAATATTGTTTTGGGTTGCATCATTGTATTGGCCAACAGTGTTTAGATCCACATTGAAAATTTAATTGTAAATTTGGGCAGACATTACAAATATGTTTTATTTTTCTGGCTGACTAAGTTGTTGATGTAATCCATGATGCGGATATATACGAGCAATTGTTTGATTGGTGTAAAGTGTGTTGGGTGTGCTCCTATGTGTGTATGTGTGAATATCATTTGATTGCAAAGTAGAGTGTGAAGAAGCTTGAGTGAAGTGTGAAGTAGTTTGAGTGAAAAGTGAAGGAGTTTTTTGTGCTTAATTGGAACAAGGTATAATATTGTGGACTAACATCCACCATGGTTTTTCCCCTAACAGGGTTTTGACGGAAAAAAATCTTGGTGTTCTTTGTCTCTTTGATGTGTTAATTGCTTATGGTTAATTTCTTATTCATCAGATCTGAGATTAAGTTAAGTTTGAAAAGTTTATTATTTTGTGACAATTGATTCACCCCCCCTCTTAGTTGTTTTTCCTTGTTTTTCCAACAATTGGTATCAGAGTAGGTTCCTCTAAAGAATTCTAAAAGCTTGAGATGATCCGAGATGGAAACATACAAGAAGGAAAGTCCTAGATTTTATGGAACTAACTACTCACTATGGAAAGTCAGGATGTAATGTCACCTAAGGTGTATTGGTGAATCTTTCTAGAAGATTACAAAAGATCCATATACTATTCCTCAGAATGGTCCCTCCACTGCTGATGAGATCAAAGAAGCTAAAAAAAATATCAGGGCTATTGAAGCTTTGGTGAGTGCTCTGAAAAATTTAGAGATGGAAAATGTGATAGGACTGCAGATAGCTCATGAGATTTGGATGAAGTTGGAAACTTTGTATGAAGAAGATGCACAAGTGAAGATGGCTAAGCTATAGATTTTGAAAGGAAAGTATGAGAATTTGAAGATGGGTGAAGATGAAAATATCACTTCTTTTATGCAAAGAGTAAATGAAATAGTGATGGGTATTAGATGTGTTAGTGGTTCTTTGGATGAGGATGAAATTGTGGCTAAGATACTCAAATCCTTGTCTCCTTCCTATAAAGTGAAGGCTCACGCTATTGAAGAGCTCAGATTAGTAACAAAGATGACAAGAGACATGTTGGTTGGTAAGCTTGCTACTTTTGAATTAAGTGAATTTGGTGAATCTGTTCCGAAGACTAAATCTACATTCAAGGCTACTATATCCGGAAGTAACAAGAAAAGATATGGTTTGGGAGAATGTTCCAGAAAGATATCCAAGTATGATGAAGAACTAAAACAACTTGAAGATAAATAGAGGTAGAAGAATTAGAAGCATTGATTGTAAAGAAAGAAGGCATAGGAAAAGGTAAGTATGAAGGAGTGTTGCCTATTAAATGTTTTTCTTGTAGTAAAATAGGTCATTTTGCATCAAGATGCCCTGAAAGAGTTCCTAGATCTAAGCCTAACAAGTCTAGATTCCAAAAGAAATGTTACTTTGCTAAAGGAGTGACTGATGATGATTCTGATAAAGATAATGGAAATGAAGATGAATGGGTTTTCATTGCTACCATTGAAAATAGTCCTGTGGCTACTAAATCTGCTAAAGATGAGAAAGCTCTTGCAACCCGAGTTGAAGAAAAGGATGCTCACATCATATGACTGGTGATTAAAACAAATTTGTAAGTCTAGAGAAGTATGATGGTGGTGTTGTAAGATTTGGAGACAACAATGTTGGTGTGATTCGTGGTAGAGGTTCTATTTTCCTTGGTTGGTAAGGATAACACTGATGATGTTCTTTATGTTGAAGGCTTGAAGCACAATCTTTTGAGTGTTGGATAGATGGTGGACAAAGGCTATGATCTACAATTCAAAGATGGAATATGCAAGATACGTGGAAGTTCTGGGAATATGATTGCTACAGGTAGAAAGACAAAAGGTAATATTTTTCACCTGAATATTGCTAGTGGGGGTTGTTTAATTGCTCAAGTAGATGAAAGCTCGTTGTGGCATAGGAGGTTATGTCATGTAAATTGTGATAAAATTGTCAAGGTAGGTTCCACTCAAGAATTAAGAGATCTACCTAAGTTAGTGAAGCTTTCTAACACAATTTGTAAGGAGTATCAGATGGGTAAACAGACTAGAGTCTCCTTCTGGAGCAAATAGTTTCATTTAAATGATTTGTTGGAGCTGCTACATACTGACCTCTATGGTCCCTCTAGAGTCAGAAGTATTCATGGACAAAGGTACTTTATGTTGATTATTGATGATTACTCTAGAATGCTATGGGTTTCCTTCTTAAGAGAAAAATGTGAAGCACTGGAAAAGTTCAAAAGTTTCAAGGCTATGGTAGAGAATGAGAAAGGTCTAAAAATCAAGTGTTTGAGATCTAACATAGGTGGTGAGTTCACCTCCAGGGAGTTCAACTCTTTTTGTGAAGAACATGGAATTAGAAGACAATTATCTACTCCTCGAACCCCTCAACAGAATGGAGTTGCAAAGAGAAAGAATAGAACAATTTTGGATGTTGCTAGAACAATGATGATAGAAGGAAATGTGCCCTAGATCTATTGGAGTGAAGCTGTAAGCACTGTTGTGTATACTTTAAACCGGGTAAATATTAATGGTAATTCTGGTAAGACCTCTTTTGAGCTATGGTTTGGTTATAAGCCTACTATTAAATATTTCAAGATATTTGGAAGCAAATGTTATATGAAGAGAGATGATGATATAGGAAATATTGATGCAAGAAGTGATGAAGGAATATTTTTAGGTTACTCTACTAAAAGCAAAGCCTACTAGTGCTATAACAGAAGACTGAGAAAGATGGTTGAGAGTGCAAATGTCAGAGTTGATGAGGACTCTGCCAAATCATTCAAATATTATGGTTATGATTCAGATGAAGAAAATACAAGCCAAGGGAAGAATTCTCAGACACAAAACCAACTTCAAATTATTCCATATGTTCTGGTAAAGCAACCTCAATTCATTCTGGTAAATCAAGTAAGTTAGGAAGCACATACAAGTGCAAGTGCAAAAGAAAGATTAGAAGAACCAAAATCTTGTGAAAGTCCCAAAACTCCAAGGTATGTAAAGCTAAATCATTCTAAAAGTAAAATTATAGGAGAATAAAGGTGTGCAAACTAGAAGAAAGATTGTAGAAGAGTATTGCCTGATTTCCAAGATTGAACCTAAAGATGTCACTGAAGCCTACCAAGATGAACACTGGATGGAAGCTATGAAGGAAGAGCTAACATAGATTGAAAAGAATGACACATGGACACTAGTTCCTATACCTAAAGACAAAAATCTGATTGGTACCAAATGGGTGTTCTAGAACAAGTTGAATGAACAAGGTGAAGTTGTCTAGAATAAAGCAAGAATGGTATGTAAAGCGTATTCTCAAATGGAAGGTGTTGATTTTGAAGAAACTTTTTCCCCTATTGCTAGAATTGAAGCTGTTAGATTATTTATTGCTTATGCTACATACAAGAACTATAAATTCTATAAAATGGATGTGAAGTCAGCATTTCTGAATGGAGAACTAGAAGAAGAAGTATACATTGAACAACCGGATGGATTTTAGCTAACTAATAAGGAAGATATGGTTTTCCACTTGAAGAAAGCTCTATATGGAATTAAGCAAGCCCCCAAATCTTGGTATGCTAGATTGGACAAATACTTACTAAAGCTTGGATTCACTAAAGGTACTGTTGATAACAACTTATATTTCAAATTGGATCATGATAAATAGTTAATTATAGAAGTATTTGTTGATGACATCATTTTTGGAGATGACAATCTATGTATGAAGTTTGTTGATGAGATGAAGGGTGAATTTGAGATTAGTATGATTGGAGAGTTGAATTTCTTTTTGGGATTACAAGTTACCCAGCTAGATAAGGGAATTTTCATATCTCAGTCCAAATATGTGAGAGAGCTACTAAAGAAATTTGGGATGGAAGAATCAAAGCATGTTGGTACTCCCATGGTGACCGGATGCAAGCTAACACAGAATGATGATTCTCCTAAGGTGAATTAAAATAGATACAGGTCAATGATTGGTGGATTTCTCTATTTAACCCAAAATAGACCGGATATTATGAATGTTGTATGTATGGTTGCTAGATTTCAGGTTGATCCAAAAGAATCACATGTGACTATTGTTAAGAGAATCTTCAGATATCTGAAAGGAACAATTGACTTTGGACTTTGGTATCCAAAGGATGATGATCTCACTTTGAGTGCATATACTGATGCAGATTGGGCTAGAGATGTAGATGTCAAGAAAAGCACTAGTGGTGGTACTTTCTTCCTAGGGAAGGAGCTGGTGTCCTGGATGAGCAAAAAGCAGAATTCCATTTCTCTATCTACTGCTGAGGTAGAATATATTGCTGCTGCAAATAATTATACTCAAGTGATATGGATGAAACAAATGTTGAAAGATATCAGGGTGATATATGAAGAGCCTATTGTCATATATTGTGACAATTCAAGTGCAATAAATATTTCAAAGAATCTAGTGCTACACTCTAAGACTAAACATATATCAATCAAGTTTCACTTCTTGAGGGAGAAAGTCAACGAGAAAGAAGTTAGATTGGAGTATGTGCCTACCAAAGAATAGATTGCAGACATCTTTACTAAATCATTGCCGAAGGATGCCTTTGATTATATCAAAGGAATGCTAGGGGTTTACCCCTCCTGATAAGAACTAAAAGATGCATTTACTTGCATCAATCCATGAGCTGCATTGCTATATTCTAATCTCGATTGATGTTTTTGTGGATGCTACTTAGGGGGAGTAGTCAGATGTGAAAATATGTGGTTCAAAGCATGTATATGGAAAGGTCATGGTTACCTTTGCCATTGATGTCAAAGGGAGAGAAGTGCAATGTGAAAAATCTTCCGAGGAGAAGAGCCTTGTGGGAGAAAAGTAGTTAAGAATCAAGTGTGTTGGGTTGATGGTATTTTTCACATCATGTGTTGCCATCAATGCCAAAGGGGGAGATTGTTGGATGTTGTGGATGTGTTGCTGATATGTGGTTGTCATTGATGTCAACACTATTAGAATTTGGTGTATTGAAGGTTGTATATGTCGAGGATATTGAGAAAATTGTAAAAGAAAGTGTTCCAGGTTCCTAGTGGAGCTGTGTAGGTCATGCAGACATCTTGTTCTGTACGTTGAAGATCAGCTATTGTGGACTAAAGGGTTTATTTTTTAGAGTATCTAGATCATCTACTAGAAGTTTCAGAGGTCCACGGGTAGATTTGATCATGTTGTGGTCTAATAGTATTTATGTGGTCTATGTCAGTGTTCCTGAGTGAAGTTTGTGTGATTCTAATAATTTCAGTTGTTTTGAGTGCTTCTCTATTAGTTCTTGGTGTTCTTGGATGATTCTAGATCATTCTCCATCATTCTTTTATGTCCACATTGATTAGTGTGCTTGTGGTCAAATATTTTTCTTGTGCACATTTGGGTTTTCATGTTCATGGCCGACATGATGGTGGTAATGTGTTGTGGATCCTTGAAAAGTAAAATTTGAATGTTTGAAACACTCGCGAATATTGTTTTGGGTCTCATCCTTGTATTGGCTGATGGTGTTTAGATCCACATTGAAAATTTAATTGTAAATTTGGGCCAACATTGCAAATATGTTTTATTTTTCTGGCCGACTAAGTTGTTGATGTAATCCATGATGCATATATATAAGAGCAATTGTTTCATTGGTGTAAAGTGTGTTGGGTGTGATCCTATGTGTGTATGTGCAAATATCATTCGATTGTAGAGTAGAGTGTGAAGAAGCTTGAGTGAAGTGTGAAGTAGTTTGAGTGAAAAGTGAAGGAGTTTTATGTGCTTAATTGGAACTGTAATCAAGTTTGTGCAAAAGCTATTTTCTCAATTCATACCCTCCAGATTTAATCCTATTCTGTATTGTTGCACACTGAGCTCTAGGCAATGTGCCTGAATGCATGTGCATTCCCCTTTATTATTTTCATTATACTTTTAATAGG
Organism: Sequoia sempervirens; assembly: GCA_007258455.2. Lineage (NCBI taxonomy): Eukaryota > Viridiplantae > Streptophyta > Pinopsida > Cupressales > Cupressaceae > Sequoia > Sequoia sempervirens. Next base: position 151,223,792 of record VDFB02000003.1, read on the forward strand.
GTATAATATTGTGGACTAACATCCATCGTGGTTTTTCCCCTAACAGGGTTTCCACGTAAAAAAATCTTGGTATTCTCTATCTCTCTAATGTGTTAATTGCTTATTCATCAGATCTAAGATTAAGTTAAGTAAAGTTTGAAAAGTTTACTATTTTGTGACAACTGATTCACCCCCCTCTCAGTTGTTTGTCCTTGTTTTTCCAACAAAGATAACATTCAAACTTAACTGGGCATCCCTATAATTGTGTATCTTGATTTTTGATAGGATAGATTGATGCTAATTCTGTCTATAACTTAGAATTCTCTCCTCATTGTAAGGGTTGGCTAATTGAAGTCATATTGGATACCTATAGAGACTGGATATAGTTCTCAATTTTTATAGCTTTTATGCAAGATACTTGGATAATTTTTACAGTTTTAGTGCAAGTAATTTTATTTCAGAATTTGTTAAGTTTAAATATGATGTTCATAAAAAATGGTTATTCATATGTTAGTGCATCTTGCTACACACAAATGTTTCTTATTTGATGAAAATCAATAGAAGATTTTGAGTTTAAAATCATTTATTGTGTTATCTATGGATGATGTTTCTTGATGTTTGTTGATCTATTAATTATTGTAATGAGCTTATGGGATTTTGTTATTGAAAATTTCTAAAAAATGTGATGATGAATGGTTGGATGCTTTAAATCTATATTTTGAATGAATGCAATGGTATGAATTGTTTCATAAATTGTGTTTTCCACAATTTTAGTTTATTAGGAAAAGTGCTCATTATAAGGATTACATGTCTGAACTAAAAGGAATTTTTGTTCATGTTTTATGTCCTAAAACCTTGATCAATCATTTTATGTTTAATTAAACCCCCCCCAATGTTAAATTGCTTGACACTATCCAATTTGTACTCGTCTACTAGGAGGCCCCTTGAATATTATGGTTGCATGAACCATTGAATGATAACAACATAGTTGAGAACCAATTACATATACCTTGAAAGATAGGTGGCTTTAGATCATTTATCTTTTTCAGGAGAAGCAAAGTAGAAATATTGTGTTTAACATTGTTGTGTTACTTTTGACCATCAACAAAATTGGTGGTAGAAGGAGGGCCCAAAGGAAAAAACTCAAGAAAATTGGGTCCTTTTCACTATATAGGTTTGATAGAGTTCTCTGATCTGCTACTAATCCAAAACCATTTTTTGAACTCCAAACCCCAATTAGACCTAGGGCCTATAGGGCTTTGATCCCACCACCACTCACTCCACCTGAATTTCCATTAATCTCATAGCTAACATAGTCAAATCCACCACCACCCATGTCATTCTTTGCAAATAATCCTTCGCCACTAGGAACCATTCCTAGTGGCATAAACGAAATACCTAAGAATCCAGAGAAATTTTTCCCCAGGTATGCCCATGGAGAGTCATGAATTGTTGACGAGCACATACAAGCATTCAAAGATGCCTGTACTCAGGGTCAAATAGCTCATCATGATGTTGCATATAGACTGTTCCCCTATTCACTAAGAGACATGGCCTACAATTGGTACCTGAACTTACCTATCAGATCCATCTTGAGCTAGACGAATTTAGAAGATGCTTTTATTAACCAATTATGGGTCTATGTCAACCATGCCATCTTATACCACCAATTTTCAACAATTAGGAAGGAGCCACATGAACCATTGTGATAGGGTAGGGTTGGATGGAACACTCACTATTCCATGCTCTGGGTCTCACCTTGGCGAACCCCTTTGGTGTCACTCTCCACCACCTTAACCTATAGGCCCTAATGCTTGTTAGGCACCCATGGTTCTCCTGGCCAACCCTACTATCATCTCCATTTCCCTAACCAAGCCAATCTTGGTGCTCTCTCTACCATTCTCTCCTTAGCCCTTAATCTTCCTAAAGGCTAGCTAAATCTCAAACCTTCACTAATTCGATGCAGGGGTGTGTGATGTCTCCCATGGCTTCAAGACCATCCCCCTAGGGTTCTTGATCATCCACCAATCTCCAATTTTCCATCGCTCTCACCAAACCCTCTTCTTGGGTTAAAAAGGCTACTAGCCCTTGAGCCCCAATTAGGTCTCCTAACCTGAGAAAAGTGGAAACCACTCCAAAAACCTCTAAATGACCTAGGATCTTTTCTTGGGGTTTGTGTTTCCTATTCCCACACCTTGAATATTTTTAGGGTTTGGAGCCTGTACTGTCCGTACACTGCCCTAGCCACGAACTTAGCACTTTTAGGCTTGTTTTAAGCCAATTTCTGACCTTTTGTTTGTGAGTAGTCAGTTGTTTCTTCCTCCATGTGGTCTATTAGGGCTCCATCCTTCTTGCCAAACCTATGAAAGGCCTCCTCCATCCACCACACACCTTGGTTTGCCAGGGGATTGACACCCCTGCAACTTTAGTGCTTGTTTTTCACTGTCTTTCCTAGCCAGGCATTGCCAAACTCGCCTAGGAAGAGACTTTCCTCATGATCACTCGACCCCTGAAGACTCCTAGACCTAATATATTTACAAGCATGGAGCTTAGCCTCAATCCCCACAGACTATACATCAGGTAGAGTGGAAGACAGAGGTCTAAGTCTCCATGGTTGACAGTTTGTCGGACTGATCAGCAATGGAAGGAAACAAAACTAACTAAGAAAAAAACTAGGAAACGATGAGACAACTTAACTACTGACCTCACAAAGCTTGAAAGACAATTAATTCACATGCCACACACTACTCAGTACCTGGAACCCTCCATTAACACACTAATAAGAGCTAAAAAACCAAAAAATTACAAGAGTTACATTATTTTTCCATATGAATAGAAAACTCCAAATGATACAAAAGCCTTTCCAACCTCTGGACCTGGTCGAGGAACACCTTGTAAAGGTTCATAAAGTGGTTACTTTTCCCCTTGGTCGGACATAACTACCACATTAGGCCAAAATTGCACAAATGCAACATTTTGGGCTTTATTTCCAATTCCTAGTGAATCCTAGTGGAAACAAGTTGCTAAACTCATCCATTCTACCATGAACTACTGATCAACCTTCCTCCTAACATGTTCTAACACCTCTAACTCAAATCTAAATGGTCAACATGACCTTAAAGCATTAAAACCACAAAATTTCATCCTAGGCTCACAAATTTTCCTAGTGCTACCTAATGCTTCCTAGGTGCTCCTACACCATTCTCCCCATCTCTGCCTAAACACTAAGGAATGGAAGGAGAGATCAATGATAGGTCAATACCAAACTTCTTGAATTGATCTTCTTGTACCCATGTGGCTTCTGATTCATGCTTGTTCTTCCACTTGATAAGGTGCTCCATGTACACCTTATGCCTTATAGACTTTTGCACTCTTGACTCCAAGATTCGTTTTGCTTGTTTCTTGTCTAGAGTAGGTAGGGGTATGTTGCTTACATCCTTGAAGATTTCCCTGTTGTTCTAATCCAAATCCTTGACTGATCCCTTGTACTTGATCAAATCAGCTACATTGAACACTGGAGAGATCCCTAGATCGGCAGGTAACTCCACCTTGTATGCATTCTTCCCATACTTGGCCAATACCTTGCATGAACCCACTCTCTTCATGTGCAACTTGGTTGATGTACCCTTTTGTAACCTTGATTTTTTGAGGTGGACCATGACATAATCTCCTACTGCAAAGTGCACATCTTTCCTTGACAAATCTGCCTTCTCCTTCAACTTTTGTGTAGCCTCGGTGACTGTCTTCTTTACCTGCTCCTGAATCTCCTTCATGGTTTGACTGAAGTCTTCTACATGTCCACTTCTATGGTCCATAGCTCCAAGATCTCTGAGCTCACATATGCCTCGTGGGTGCATCCCATACACTATTTCAAAAGGACTCTTCCCTATAGTCCTATTCACACTGTCATTATATGCATACTCAACCTATGAGATAACCATGTCCCATGTCTGTCCATACTCTTTAGTGAGGCACCTAAGAAGATTTCCTAACACCCTATTAACCACCTCTGTTTTCCCATCGGTCTAAGGATTGTAAGCTGATCCAAAAGACAGGTTGGTACCTAATCTACTCCATAGAGTCTTCCAAAAATGACTCATGAACTTCACATCTCTGTTAGAAACAATACTTAAAGGTAGTCCATGGATCCTTACCACTTCCTTGAAGAAAAGATGAGCTATGTAGCTAGCATCATGAGTAGTTTTGCAAGGAATAAAATGACTCATTTTTCTAAATCTGTCTACCACTACATAAACACTATCACAGCCTGCCTTGGTCTTAGGGATTCCTACCACAAAATCCATGCTCACACACTCCCATGGTCTGTTAGGAATGGGTAGGGGTTGATATAAATCAGCATTACTAGCTCCTCCCTTAGCTTTCATACACACCACACATTGCTCCACATATTTTTTGACATCTCTTGCCAACTTAGGCCAATATTAGAACCTCTACACTAGTTCCAATGTCTTGTTAATGCCAAAATGTCCACTAAGACTGCCATTATGCTTCTCTTGAATGAGGTTTTCTCTCATTGACCCTCTTGGAACACACAACTGATTTCCTTTGAACAACAAACCACTTTGCACAGTATACTCAGAGTATTGGCTATGAAAATGATTCTCAAAGTCTAAACATACCTTGTAGACCTCTGAAAAGTCTTCATCTTCCCCATAGAGATCCTTGAAACTCTCTATGCCAATGCTCTTGATCTGTATCTCTTGCACTGTCAACAATCTCCTACTTAGTGCATCTGCCACATTATTCAACTGTCCCTTCTTATGCTTAATGGTAAAAGTAAAAGCTTGGATGTATTCCATCCATTTCAAATGCCTATTACTCAACTTCTCTTGAGTGTTGATATAGCTAAGTCCCTGATTGTTAGTAAAGAATACAAACTCCTTGGGTAGAAGGTAATGCCTCCACTTCCTAAGTGACTGAACCAAAGCATAAAGTTATAAGTCATAGGTTGAATACTTCTTCTTTGCTTCATTGAGCTTCTCACTAAAGAAGGCTATAGGCTTGCCCTCTTGACTTAACACTCCTCCTACTGCAACTCCACTAGCATCACATTCCACAGTGAACAACTTGTCAAAGCTAGGTAACAAGAGAATAGGTTGAGTTTCCACTTCTTGTTTCAGTTTCTCAAACCCTTTCTCAGCTTCTTGTGTCCACTTAAACTTGACTTTCAAAACACCTTTGATTATATCTAGGATCGGTGCACAGATACCACTAAAGTTCCTTATGAATTTTCTATAAAATTGAGCCAAACCATGGAAACTTCTTACCTCGGTCCCTGTGGTTGGTGTAGGCTAGTTTAGGATGGCTTCCACCTTGCTTGGATCCATCTTCAATGATCCTTGGGATACTACAAACCCAAAATACACAAGCCCTATTTGAAGAACTCACATTTCTCTAGATTGATGGCTAACTTCTCTTCTTGCAATCTTCTAAGAACCATCTCCACATGCTTTAGGTGTTCTTTTACTGTCTTACTAAATATGAGTATATCATCAAGATATACTACCACAAATATCCCTGTAAAGTCCTTGAGCACCTCATTCATGAGCCTCATGAATGTGCTAGGGGCATTAGAGAGGCCAAATGGCATCACTCTCCACTCATACAATCTGTCATTTGTCTTAAAAGATGTCTTATACTCATCTCCATCCTTGATTATGATCTGATGGTATCCACTCTTGAGATCCAACTTGGTGAAGTACTGAGCTCCTCCAAGACAATCCATCAAGTCCTCAATTCTAGGAATAGGGAACCTATACCTGATTGTGATTCTATTTATTGCTCTAGAATCAGTGCATAATCTCCACTTGCCTCCTTTCTTGGTTACTAAGACCACTAGTACTGCACATGGGCTGATACTCTTCCTAATCAATCCTTGATCCAATAACTCCTGCACTTGTCTAGCTACCTCTAGATTATAATCTGGTGTAAGTTTGTATGCTACTTTTTTTGGAAATGAAGCCCCTAGTATGAATTCAATCTGATGACTAATGGCTCTTTGTGGAGTTAGGGTTGTTGGTGTTCCATCACTCACTATGTCCTTATACCTCTCAAGCAACTTCTGGACTGCTCTGGGTATGACTATTTTCTCAGCCTTGTTCTCTTCTTTAGGTTGCAACATAACCACATATCCTTCACCTCCTTGATGTAGGTTGTTAATGAACTCTTTGCCAATGTTCAACAAGACACTGGGGGTCTTTGACTATCCTTCTTCCTCTTCTGACAGTGACTACAACTTAAATGTTTTCCCATCCTTTTTGAAAGAAATGGTGTTCTCTTTTCCATCATACATGACACTTCTGTCATATTGCCATGGTCTACCCAATAGAAGATGGAATGCATCCATGGGTAAAACATCACAAACCAACTTGTCTTTGTATCCTCCAATGGAGAACTCCACCGTTGTCTGCTCATTGACAAGAACACTCTGTCCTTTGTTCAACCATGTCACCTTGTAGGGATTGGTGTGGGGTGCTTTCTCTAATTTCAACTTCCTTACTACCTCCTCAGAGATGATGTTATCAGTTGAACCTGAATCCACAATGACCTTGCATACTTTCCCAAGTATCTTGCATCTCACTCTAAATAAGGCTCTTCTTTTCCTTGGATCTTCCTTGACCGGTTGTCTGATCAAAACTCTACTAAACATCAGATTCTCCCCCACTTATGATTCAATGTGACTAACCTCTGGTGATTTGACACTCATGGTGTCCTCTTGTGCATATGCCACTCTCTTCTCAGTATTTGATGAAGATGCTTTCTCCGGGCACCTATAAGTTGGATGTCCTACTTGTCCACAATGGTAAAAATTCATATTAGCAAAGTAAGAATTGCTCCTACCTGCTCCTCTTCCTCTATTTGAACCTCCTTGAGGACCTCTGCCTCTGTTATATCCTCCTCTAGAAGATGTTTCACCTCCATGCTCTGTGATTTTAGACTCTCCTTGGTTTCTTTGCTCAGTTCCTCTACCTTGGTATCCACCTCTATGTCCTCTTTGATCTCAGCCTTTTCCTCTACCCTTAGAAGCCTGTTCTTGTTTCCTCTTGCTTCTTTCCTCAATCTTAATAGCCAATTGATAGCATTGGTGCACTATCTTGGGACTTAGAAGAGTCATCTCTTCCTGGATGTTCCATTTCAAACTGTTAAGGCATCTAGCCACCTTAATACTTTCATCCTCTATCACATTAGACCTGATACAAATTTTTTGAAACTCCTCAGTGTAAGTGTTCACATCTTGGTCTCTTTTCCTCAAACTCTATCTCTTCTTGTGTAACTGAATCTCATAATCATATGGCATGTATTCTTCCCTTACTTTGGCAACCATTCCTTTCCAAGTTGAAATAGGTTGCTTGCCTTCCTTTTCCCTCTCTGTCTAAATGAACTTCCACCATGTCAAGGTAGAACGTCTTAGTCTTGATTTGGCCACCTTTACCTTCTGTGCCTCAATGACTCCATCACATTCAAAATGGTTTTCCATTCCATCTATCCAATCCATGACTAGATCAGCTTCCATTTTTCCACTAAACAGTGGTATGCCTTCAAGTGCTTTTCCACTCAAAGCCTTCAATGCCTTCAAGAAAGGCTCTTCTTTTAGAACAGGGTCAGGTTCAGGGGTCTTTTCTTCATCTGCAACCTCTTCTTCCTTTGGTACCCTTCCTTCAAATTGCACGCTCCTCACTGCTTGCTCAAGTTGGGCTATTCTTTCCCTCAATAGCCTATTGTCTTCCTCCTGCTCTTCAACCATCTTAGCCAATTCTGCATTTCTCACCATGATGGTAGAATCACTAGACTCAACCTTTGACATATATTATTCTATCCCAAATCTTTTACTTGCTCTGATACCAATCTGATAGGGTAGGGTTGGATGGAACACTCATTGTTCCATGCTCTAGGTCTCACCTTGGTGAACCCCTTTGGTGTCACTCTCCACCACCTTAACCTATAGGCCCTAATGCTTGTTAGGCACCCATGGTTCTCCTGGCCAACCCTACTATCATCTCCATTTCCCTAACCAAGCCAATCTTGGTGCTCTCTCTGCCATTCTCTCCTTAGCCCTTAATCTTCCTAAAGGCTAGCTAAATCTCCAACCTTCACTAATTCGATGCAGGGGTGTGTGATGTCTCCCATGGCTTCAAGACCATCCCCCTAGGGTTCTTGATCATCCACCAATCTCCAATTTTCCATCGCTCTCACCAAACCCTCTTCTAGGGTTAAAAAGGCTACTAGCCCTTGAGCCCCAATTAGGTCTCCTAACCCGAGAAAAGTGGAAACCACTCCAAAAACCTCTAAATGACCTAGGATCTTTTCTTGGGGTTTGTGTTTCCTATGCCCACACCTTGAATATTTTTGGGGTTTGGAACCTGTACTATTTGTACACTGCCCTAGCCACGAACTTAGCACTTTTAGGCTTGTTTTAAGCCAATTTCTGACCTTTTTTTGTGAGCAGTCAGTTGATTCTTCCTCCATGTAGTTTTTCAGGGATCCATCCTTTTTGCCAAGCCTCTGCAAGGCCTCTTTCATCCACCACACACCTTGGTTTTCCAGGGGATTGACACCCCTGCAACTTTAGTGCTTGTTTTTCACTGTCTTTCCTAGTCGGGCATTGCCAAGCTCACCTAGGAAGAGACTTTCCTCATGATCAATTGACCCCTGAAGACTCCTAGACCTAATCTATTTATAGGCATGTAGCTTAGCCTCAATCCCCACAAACTATACATCAGGTATAGTGGAAGATAGAGGTCTAAGTCTCCATGGTTGACAGTTTGCCGGACTGATCAGCAATGGAAGGAAACAAAACTAACTAAAAACAAAACTAGGAAACGATGAGACAACTTAACTACTAAACTCACAAAGCTTGAAAGACAATTACTTCATGTGCCACACACTGCTCAGTGCCTGGAAGCCTCCATTAACACACAAATAAGAGCTAAAAAACCAGAAAATTACAAGAGTTTCATTATTTTTCCATATGAACAACAAACTCCAAATGATACAAAAGCCTTTCCAACCTTTGGACCTAGTTGAGGCACACCTTATAAAGGTTCATAAAGTGGTTACTTTTCCCCTCGGTCAAACATAACTACCACATTAGGCCAAAATTGCACAAATGCAACATTTTGGGCTTTATTTTCAATTCCTAGTGAATCCTAGTGGAAAAAAGTTGCTAAACTCATCCATTCTACCATGAACTATTGATCAACCTTCCTCCTAACATGTTCTAACACCTCTAACTCAAAACTAAATGGTCAACATGACCTTAAAACATTAAAACTACAAAATTTCATCCTAGGCTCACAAATTTGCCTAGTGCTACCTAATGCTTCCTAGGTGCTCCTGCACCACATTGCCTCTATTTAACACACAATTCTAGAGGATGTAGAGGAAGTTACAAGAATTGTATTTGGTGGTTGAGAATATTTCTGTCGAGGCATACCTAAAGGCCATTGACCCACTGATTGGTTTATTTCTGTAAATAACCTACCTTGCACCAGACATTGATTCCATGTCTAAGGTATATCACCTAACCATCAAGCCACAGTAGAAGATAAGTTCACAATCAGGTGGCTTGGGAGGAGTCTTCCCTCCCCTAAGATATCCTTTGTGCCTAATTCAACCCCTCTATTCATTATAGTCCCAGGGATGTCCCACTCTACCTATGGAGCTTTGGCTCAGTTACAACCTCCACACGTGTTACCGTTGTTCAATGGTGTGAATTTAGATTTCTCCCAACAAAATCATAATTCTCATAATCATGCTAGAGGGTCTAACTCCATGACTCACCCATCAGCCATAACGACTGTAGAAAGTGAGTGTACTGCTCATTTGACAATAGAGTTAGAATCTTTGAAGAAAACTTTATCCCAAGCGACCAATGAGATGGAACAATTCAGGCTTAACCCCCCTCAAAAAAAATCTAAATCAAAATTAATAGAATCAAGGAGGGTATTCCAACCAAAATAATTATTCCAACTAGAATACTAATCAAAATCAGAGGAATTTTTCAGAATCAAAACTTCCCCAACCAAAACTATCAAAACCAGAATATGGGATATAACTAGAGACCTAATAAAAATAGGTAGTGGAACACTAGACCAAACAATAGGGGAGTTCCCCACAACTATCAAGCCAATGAAGATAAACCACACATTGAAAATGTTGTAGATTTGAACTTCATGACTAACTAGTGCAGGTTGCATAACACTATTGTGCATTCTGAAGTTAACTACCCAAAGATGGAAAAAATAGTCAAAATTGCAAAAGCTGGCTCCCAACCACCACAAGGAAATACTAACAAAGGTAGTGGGTCAGTTGGTACATCCATGGCTATTGAAACCTATGATGAACTATATCGATTTCCCATGCAAGGAGAGAATGAACCAAAAGCAGATACATACGACGCTCAGGCTTTTCAAACCAAAGGAGGCCATTTTTTGAGAAATCAAAACAAGTAGCCATTTACCGCATCTGCTCCTCCCAACACTATGGTTCCCCCTAACTAGAATGCTGACAACAATCTACCTCCACCAAAAGGCCCACCTGAGTTTCTAAACAAAGGTAATGATGCTTTCTTTCCTAAATATCAAATGAATGATAACATGGAATTTGAATTTATTTTAGAAATACAGAAAAAAAGACCTCTCTGTAATTCTTTGACATTTTGAAGTGGTGCCCTACCCAATGCGAAATTGTGTTAAAGGCCTTGGAAGAGGCATATCAGTTGAAAGGAAAGACTAAGGTGTCTCCAACTACTGACATGAACATAGTCCTATATCGGGGTAAGACATGGATACCCCCATTCCTTTTAAGTATGAGAATCTTTGGGAAGAATCTACATAATTTCCTTTTTGATTTTGGAGCCTTAGGTAATGTTATGATTTTTTCTATTTTCAAAAAGTTGGGTTTAAGTCTAGTTCAAGCTCATTAGAAAGTAATACAATTAGATAAAACTGAGGTTAATGTGGTAGGAAAACTAAAAAATATGCATGTGCAGATTGAATCAAACCAACAAATCTAAAACTATATGGATATTTAGCTTGCTGATATCCCTAAAACATTCAAAATTTTGTTGATCTAGGACTTGATTAAGAGTATTGGACATTATCTCTCCTTGGTTTTCTCACACATGTGGCCTCCATGGAAAGGGGTAGCAACTCAAATTAGGATTGAAAGTGAACCTCATCTCAAACATATGATAATGGAGTATGACCACCCCAAAGAAGTGTTGGATCTCAGTTGTGATCATATGGTTTGTCCTTGATGTCAAAACCCCTTTCTGTTGATTCTACTTGTTGACTATTTCAGATTGGTCTCTCATGCTTTATCTTGGTACAACTTTGTCTATATGGTTTACTTGTCTTGGCATTAAGTGGATAGTCTACATTTAGAACTTTAATATCTTATGGTACTGATCAGTTTGAGCTTCGTGTCGTTTCTGGTTCAAGTTATGAATGCTACATCTTTGACTGACAGAGTTTGAAAGATGGTTTCTTTGTTAGGATGGTTCTCTTTGCATATCCAGCTTACACATCGGCATGACTATGGCAGGGTCTCCCTGATCCATTTTGAAATGTTTGTGTTGCCTTTTGGCAAGACATTTTAGATGTCATGGCGATTGAATTTAACATACAGGCTGCTTTCGGTGTGACATTCCCGTTGTATTGGAAACAACACAAGAAAGGTTATTTCAGAAAGACTTGTCTTTGGTTTCGGCGACAGAAAAGTGTTATCTATTGGCATATGTAATATCGTCATGATAAGGTCTAATTGATTTCATTATGTCTCCCTGACCCGCTTCAGAATGAGCATATCGGCAAAGGAAATCATTTTCGGTGTAATGTTTCATCGAACATGCAATGTCACACCGACCTGCTTCAGAATAAGCATATTGGCATGAGTTTGGCCATTGGGCTGAGGTCATAGTGAAATCATATTGTCTCCCCAACTAGTGCATGTGGAAGTCTATCGGCGAAAGTTGTGGCATCGTTATATGGTCTTGGCGAATTCAATTTGTTACACCGACCAAAAACATAAAGGTAGTCTCTTCGGTAAGAGCTAGGGTTTTCGGTGAGAGGTATCGACAAGTGACCTCTAGTCTCACCGATGGAACACAAAAGAACTTTTTCGGCATAGGATCTATCCTATCTCAACGACTCCGAGTGAATGAAGTTTTTTTTCGGTATGACTCAAGCTTTTGTCGAGAGGTCTCCCTGATATCGGTATGTTATAGCAACCCTCATAAGATAGAAGGGTGCATCGGCTAGAGAACCTTTATGTTACAATGAACAATCCCATCGGTGAAACTCAATGTTGGTTGTATAATGTCTCCCCGACAATATAATGTCACAGTGACACACAAGTGGTTGAAGAATTTCGGAAAGACATGGTGTGCTCTATAGGAGCTTTCCCTGATATCATAATGTTATAGCAATGCACATAAGGAAAAAGGTTTCTGTTGGTGTGAGAACTTTAATGTCTTGGTGATCTATTGTGAGCTCGGGATGTTTCGACAAAACAAGGGGCAGTCTATATAGGGTCTCCCCAACTTTGATATGTCTCACCGATGGAATTCAAAAGGACTTTATCGGTGTGAGATTTGTTCTCTCTTGGCGATCTGAGGTGAATTCGGGGTGATTCGGTATGACATGAAATGATCTACAAGATGTCTCCCCGATGGTTTGAAGTTATAGTGACACTCATAAGATAGAAGGCTCGTTGGCAAGAAAAACCATGTGTCATGGCGACTAATGTGTATCAAGTGGGGTTTCGATAAAATAAAAGGTATTCTATATAACGTCTCCCCGACTGTTGAAGGTTACAGCGACAAACAGAGGGATGAATGACTAATGATAAAGTTGCCTTTGGCACAGGTATTGATTTATCTCAGCGAACATAAATGATCACGTGTGATTTCGGTAAGACACAAGATGCTCTATGAGATGTCACCCCGACTACACATTGTCTTGGCAAAGGCGGATGAAGGACACATCTCGGCGAGAGTGTGCTTTTGTCACAGTGACTCAGAATGGATAAGGTTTAAGTCTTTCGGTGAAACTTGATGTGGTCTGCGAAAGGTCTTCCCGACTTCCCTAGGTCACAGCAAAAGAAAATAAGGAAAAAGAAACACAGTTCGCATAAGGTCATAGCGAATCACAAAGAAAACGTGGTGACTGTTATCTCAGCAAATGATTTTCAAAGTCTCATACATTGTGGCCGGCATGGATTTTCTAAGTATAGTTGCATACAGACTTCTTTGGTTGGTATCGATTCTCTGAGATTTCAGAGGATATGATTTTCTGTTTGTGGGCTGTCATGACTTTGATGAAAATCTTTCAGTTACAATTTGAAGTCTCCTGATTCAACGCAGAAATTAAAAGCTCTATGGATAGGCATTTCTCTGATTTTTACCATAATCTACAGATCATTATGAATCAGCTTCATATTCAAAAATCAGCAAGAGAATTTGAGAATTTGGTGAAAAACACTTGTTGAAGATTTCTTCGTAACTAACACACTTAGAATGTATATAAAAACCAATGATTGAAAATAGTGAAGATGCTGCTGGCCTGTAATTCTGAGAGATAGTTATTTTGGACGTATCAAGAGATGTATTGGAAAACTCTGTAATACAAGAGTTGGATTCCTAGAGTATCAGAAGCAGAGTGTTATGAACTTAACTGTAAACAGAGTGATCCTCTGATATATTATGATTGTAATTCTAAAATCTGTGTAAGGGGTTGGTGCTCCTTGAGATTGGTGTCTTTAAATGAGGGGTTGGTGCTCCTTGAGTTGGTGCTCAGAAATTTAGCCTATAAGGCATTGTTAAAAGTGGTTTTTGAAGATTAAGCCAGTAAGGCAGTTTAGGAGTGGTTTTTCTACCCCAGGAGGGTTTTCCACTTGGCAAATCTTTTGTATCTTTGTTCTTCTGTGTGCTCACTATTTTTTTGTGTTGTTGTTTCAGTTCATTGTTGGGTTTATTACTGTTCTCAATTTTGTTTATGAACGATTACATTCAACTCATGAATACATTAATCAGAGTAATATTGAGATCAAATCTGAGCTATGTTTTTGGAAAATGCAAGATATCTCACTCAAATCATATTGTCATAAGTTGTCTAATAGACTAAGTTAATGTTGTCATATCTTTGTGCTTTTCAATGTGATTACTCTACTCTATTGTTGAAAGAAAAGGAAATCGGATTGTAAAATCTTGGTCGAAGTTGAAAAAGTGTAGACACTGATTCACCCCCCCCTCTTAGTGTCTATCCATAACTCCAACAATTGGTATTAGAGCCTAGGGTCCTCTAATAGATCTAAACCACCTAGGATTGTTATTGGTTTGTTGGAGTAGTTTGGTTAATATGGGAAAGAACAGAAGGAATAAGGGAAAAAGATGTTCTCAACATGTAATCAAGGGAAAAATCAGATTTGTTAGATAGTTAGATCAGTAACACTAAAATCCATTGAAATAACGAAGTACAAAGGAAAATGATGAAAAAACAAAAGGAATGATATTACCCAGAATCTTCATCCTCCATGGTTCACCTTCATTACACCTCCTAGCTTGTAGTAAATGAAGATGCCCTCAGATTTGTATGAGCAACTATGACGAGTGACAAGACCGAAGCAAGTTTTGAAGGATTTACTTGAAATCTAAATGCCTATGTCTAAAAGCCAATGTCTATGCCTATGCTTAAAACAAATGCCAATATTGAAATACTACCATTGCCTATGACAATAAATGTGAAACTAAGTAAATGCCTATAGTAATTACGCAAAAATGTCAAAATGAGCGTCTTCAAAAAATGAGAAGAAGATGGTATTTTATAGAAAAGGCCATTTCGAATGGATAGACGAGATAAATTGATGAAATGAACGATCTAGATTAGACCTAAGAATCCCTAATTAGGGTTAGGGAAAAATCTTTAATCGAACGGTCAAAATAAAATCGGATCGACGGTGGAGAATAAATGAGACAAATTAATTAGATAATGAAGATTTTTGAAAAATCAAGAAGATAAGATTGCCTAATTTGCAAGATTCAAAAAATCAAAGAGATAAGATGTGACTGAAGATAAGATTTGAAAAATCAAGAATATGCCCGATTGCTCAATTTTTGGAAGATTAATTACTAATTTGAATTAAAATAATTCAAATTATAGATTTTGAGAGATAATAAATAATTTTTTTCAGATTATTTATCAAGAAGGACTGACAGTTAAGATTGACATGACATTTTAAATAATTTAATTTATTTAAAATGAGAAGAATATTAATTGGCAATCAAATAATTAAATTTAATTATTTAATTTAGGAGATGAGATTAATTAATTAAATAAATTAATCAATTTATTTAATTAAGACAGTTAGTGACGTATTAATAAATAAATGAAATTTATTTATTTAATAATCAAGAAGAATTAAATGACAAAGGGGAATTAAATAAATTAAGAAACTTATTTAATTAAAGAAAGACTTAGACAGTTAACGACGTATTTAATAAATAAATAAAATTTATTTATTTAATAATCATGAAGAATAAATGACATGAATTAATTAAATAATTATGAATTATTTAATCAATAGTCGAATGTGGACCAAGGACATAATTAAATGTCATAATTATGCTAGGACGAAAGTGGTAAAAATGAAGCTTGCAGGCCTAGGTCATTTTTAGGTGTCTACATTTTGCCCCTCTTTGTCATAATGTCGCTTGTCGCATTGTGACAAAGAAAATAAGTCAAAAAATGCCCCAGTGCAAAATAAGATGAGGAAGAATGATGAGGAGGGTATCAGTATGCCCCCTCGAGAGGACAGACAGGTTCTAAGAACA
The DNA here is from genome assembly GCA_007258455.2 of Sequoia sempervirens. NCBI lineage: Eukaryota > Viridiplantae > Streptophyta > Pinopsida > Cupressales > Cupressaceae > Sequoia > Sequoia sempervirens. The sequence continues at coordinate 151,239,621 of VDFB02000003.1, forward strand.
TGGGTGTGCTCTTGAAATGGATGAGAAGACTAGAATATGAAGAGACAAAGAAAATGTTAGTGCAAAAGACATGAATGCGATGCTTATATGAGATGGGTGAGAGAAAATGACAAGACTAAAGAAGATGCATGTTAGTTCCTAGACCAAATCCTTCAAAACATTGCCATAGGACTTTAATATTTATTGCTCTTAATCATCATTGGGCGGACTATTGTAATGGCCAAGAAACACCATGATATGACATAGATCAAGGTGTGCAAGGTCATACCATCACGTAAGACAAACAGTCACAGACAAGAATGATCATGACTCATACTAGGAGCGAGCTTGCCCCAATATTTTTGCCATAATCAACCACATGCAAAAAAAAGACAAGGACAAATCATGGAACATCGCTGCTTCTCTAAATCCCATTTCTAGGACATCCTTGAGAAACTGGTAGCATGATGGTCAAAATACAAAAAGAAAGAGTCCTTACCATGATATGTCATCATTTTTCTAAATCCCAAAATCAGGACCTCCCTGAGAAACTAGTAGTCATGTGTGTCAATTGACATGATACGTCGCTACTTCTCTAAATCCTACTTAGTGGGATCTCGCTGAAAAACTAATATTATGATAAAAACTGAAAACAAATGCCAAGTGTTTGCCAAGTGCGTCTGGATGTCGAGTGCATTGATGTGTCAATGTAAATTTAAATGATGCCAAGATGACAAATGTTGAAGGTTGCCATATTCAGGAAGAACACATCCTGAATAATGTCGATGTCTAGGAAGGACACATCCTAAAACACCAATGTCAAAGTTTTGTTCTTCAGAAGGACACATCTAAAAGAACGTTGTTGTCAAGAGGAATGATCCTTAAGCGTCAGAAAGGATCCCTCAAAAATGTCAAATGATAGGGACGATGCCTAAGAAGGACACATCCTAAGGCACCAATGTCAGAGTTTTGTTCTTCAGAAGGACACATCTAAAAGAACGTTGTTGTCAAGAGGAATGATACTTAAGTGTCAGAAAGGATCCCTCAAAAATGTCAAATGATAGGGACGATTCCTAGGAAGGACACATCCTAAGGCACCAATGTCAGAGTTTTGTTCTTCAGAAGGACACATCTGAAAGAACGTTGTTGTCGAGAGGAATGATCCTTAAGTGTCAGAAAGGATCCTCGAAAAAAATGATAGACAATGCCTAGGAAGGACACATCCTAAGGCATAAATGACAGAGGTTATTCTTCAGAAGGACCCATCTGAAAGGTAACCAAGAGTTGATAGTTTGACTGGTTGTGATAATTTGACTTGTTTTGACTAAGTTTGACTTGTTTTGACTGAGTTTGACTTGTGTTGGCCATATGTCGATATTGTCATGATGATATGTGCCGATGAGATTGTCTTGCTATGATAATGATTGTCATGATGAGTTTTGTTCATTTGGGAAAGATTCGTGTTGTCTTGAAGACTTTTTGACGTGTGTGTTAGTGTGATGCCATGAACCCTAATGGACTGACCTAGTGCGGCCTCGGGGGCTCATCGACAGATGGCCTTGCCTACGTCATACACTCAGAGACCTCATAGTTCGAAACGACCAATGACTTTGTCTTGATGAGCAAAGATTGCGTCATGATTTTATTTTGACAAACCTAAAAGGACTGACCTAATGTCTCGGGGACTCAAGTATGAGTCTTGCCTACGTAGCAAATGCGCAGAGACAACGTAGTTCGGACAGATGATGAAGATTGATTTGACATGATTGATTTTGACTAGAAATGACAATGTGTTTGTGTTCTTCGAGTGGTCTAATGATTTTGTTTGATATTTTCTTCAGGACATTTTATGATTTTTAGGTCTTTCTTCAAGACTTTTTATGATGTTTTTTGATTCTTTGTTTAGGACATTTTGCGAATGTTTTTATCTTTTTTCAGGACATTTTGCGATGTTTTTGGCTTTTTTCAGGACTTTTTGTGATGTTTTTGGTCTTTTTTTTGGATTTTGACGTTTAAGAGGATCATGACAAATGCATATGACTGATGCCTGCACATGAGAATCCAAGGACAAACATGATTGTGCCCCTAGTCAAGCTGAATACCAATTGACAAGTGATGACAACGTTGTTTGATGTGGGAAGGACGCATCCTGAAACAATGCGAGGACGATGACAATAATGTGATGAAAGTATGGAGGTCTACAGTTGGGCCAGGAACACAGTCTAGTAACATTTTGGATAATGTGTTTGTATGGATTAGAATCATTGCATTTGGAATGACTTGATTAGGACTAGATGGGATGATGATTATCCTTAGACCGTTTGACAAGGGAAAGCCAAGATAGGTGATAGGCATGAAAGGATAGGGGGTGGCCTTGGTAAAGGACGGGAGACATGAGACTAAGGGAATGTCATATGGTTTTCAAGGACTATGTCATATAGGGACAATAAGATTATGACAGTTAATGACCTGATGTTTCGTGAATCATGTATGACAGAAGGATAGACATGTCAAGAGTTTTCCCAAAGCATGATTTATATGTGCCAATTTTATGTCAAGACCGAGGTAAGTGGGAAAGTGAATGGAAATGATAGGGCTAAGATGGACGGATGTCAATGTCATGAGGAAGGTATGGGAAATGAGACGACTTGCCCCCAAGTGTAAGAGTCCACATAGACGATTTATTTTACACATGATGCCTGTTTGCCAGGTTTTCTTCATGGTATTTATCTAGGGTGCCTGTTTGCCAGGTTTTCACCATTGGATGAAATTTTTCCCTTTACTATTTTCTATTTTTTTGACTTTTTAATTTTTTTGGTGTCACCAAGACGCCTGTTTGCCAGGTTTTCATCAGGGTGACAATTTTTTGATTTTTGATTTTTTTTGTATTTCTAATTTTGTGGATAGCCTGGATGCTTTAGATAACCACTGACTGTTCTGAATCCATTGACGGTGCCGATGTAGAGACTGGTGCCATGATATGCCAAAAATGACCTTGCTGAAGGAGTTGTCTTGTCAGGATCGTAGCACTTGTATACAACTGATCGATGTCATTGTGATATTTTCTGATACTAGAATTGGCCTTATCAAAATATGCACATCGCAATAGAGTGCCATGAGAGTCCTTGTGGTAAAGAGTTGCTGCCATGATGTGACGGATTTGTGACGTAGGATTTTTGGACTTTAGGCGAGATGCAGGATTATGACAAATGATGGTGGACATGGAAAGGTTGTTTGGACGTTTGGACGAATAACTTTTTATTTTCCAAACTTGGGATGGTGGATGACGGATTTTGGAGGGATGGTGTTTGGAACCAACACTTTTATATGTCTTGATTGATGACCATTTTGAAGGAGGTGGACATGTGTTATATGTGGGAGTCCTCTTGTATTGTGGCTCCACATTATGATTGACTTTTTCTTTTGACATATTTTCTTTTCTTGATCCATCTTTCTTTGGGATCCATTTTAATTTCATTTGTCCACTTGTCCTTTTGTTTGATTCAATGGCCTTTGACATTTGATTTTGATCTTTTGTCTTGTAAGACTTTTGTTTTTGTTGGTTCCAAAGGGGAGGTGTATTTATGATGCAAGGACGATTCATGGTGTGGGTGGAGGGGGTGTTGGCAGCAACCTTATGACAAGGATTTCTCATGGATTCCATTTTGATGTTTGTATTTGACAAAGTTGCCCCCAATATCGAGGAGGTACCACTGACATCGTTTGATTTGTTGTCTGAGGAATAGCAAAGAGCTTGATGTCTGTAATTTTTTTGAAGTTGTACTGGTTCTAGAATGCCTTGCTCGTGTATGCCTAGTCCGTTGCCTTGATATTGCATGCTTTGACAGATTCTATTTGCGATGGGGTATTTGTTGTTTTGAAAGCAAGATGCTAACCCATCATGATGTCTATGGACACTGTCACTTGTAATATTTTTATCTGCAAGAAAGCCTGCTCTGACAAAGATAGATGACCCTAGTTGATAAAGTGTCTTAGCTTCATTTTCATGTTGGACATATTCCTGACTGATATCTTTGGTCTGATCTTGTGACACATCAGGTTCAGATGATTCTGTTGGTGCTTCCAAGGCAATGTCGAAGCCATCATTATGTTTAGTGTCATAGAGTCTAATGATTTTAGCTATAACTTGATCATATGCAAGTGTGTCCCTAGTGGAAGATTCTTGTTCTGGAGGAATATTGTCTATGTGTCCCATGAAGGCAAGTGTCTCATCGTGGGAAGTGTCAATAGTAGAGGCTTTTATAGGGTCGGCAAGTGTTTGATCATGAATGGCATAAAGGTCAAGAAGGGGACCATTTTGGATATCTTGGTCAATGGTAGGGTCTTGCTTGAAGATGGGGTTGTCATGGATTATATAGTCAGAAATAGAGCCATTGTCAAGGAGAGGTGTGTTCTGGATGTCATGATTGTCTTGAAGGACTTCATGGATGGATTGAAAGATAGGGTCATTGGATGAACTACCTTGTTCTTGACATGAGGGTGACATTATAAGGTCATGCTTTGGGCTTTCATTTTGACATGTATCTTCAAGTGTAGACGATGGAATGTGACTTTGAGTAATGACAGAATTTTTATGAGTAGATGTGGCTTGTGAGGGGATGACTTGAAAATGATTAATGGATGAAGGACTAGGATAGGACATGGAGACTTGGACTGGACTAGTATATGAAGGACTAGGATAGGACATAGGTACTTGCATTGGACATGTATGTGAAGGACTAGGGTATGACGTTGAGACTTGGACCGAATATGACATGGAGTCTTGGACTGGATATGTCATGGAGTCTTGGACTGGATTAATTGTTGAAGGACAAGGATATGACATGGAGACTTCGACTGGATTGGTGTAAGGTTGATTGAAATAGGAGATGGAGACTTGGACCAGATTAGTATGGTATGATGTGGGGACTTGACATGAGTTGGTAGATGGTTGATAAGGGATGCAGACTTGGACGGGATTAATAGGTGAAGGGCTAGCATATGATGTGGAGGTTTGGAATGAACTAGTTGATAGTTGGCTTCCCTTATCAAAGTTAGGATAAGGGTGATAAGTAGATGTTTGTTGTGAATTATTGGTAGGATTTATGTCAAGTGACTATTGATTGTGAGGGTAGATAGATGGTGGCAAAGTATTTATGTCAAAGTATTGGGGTAACTTAGCCCCTTCATCCAAAAGCATGGCTAGATACCTTTTAGGGTCGCGTAAGATATATTTTTTTGCAAAGGAGACTATGTCAGGATTTTGCGTTGCAGCTTTTATGTCTTTCCAATATACTTGTCCATTTTGGTCTCTTTGTATGAATGGTTCAAAAATATTTTTTGATGAAGATTGCATGTTCACGGAAGATTGCATGTTCATGTTGTGGAATGGGTTGGAAAAATTCCAATGTTGGCTTGTGTCATAAGTGTTATTGTCGATGTTGGGATTGGAATCTTGTCCAAAGTTTTCCATTTGTTGTTGTTGTCTTTGAAGCCTAGTCTCAACCGTAAAAGGGATTTTCTCAAATGAGAATGATGAGAATGACAACTAAATGCAAGGATGACACTAGCCTATGTTTTTTGGATTTTTTGGACAATGCAAGACTATGTTTTTGGATTTTTGACAATAAGGGATGTAATATGACAATGTTGTCTAAAGAAAATGACTAATGTCAAAGGAAAAGACTAAGATGACAAGTTATGTCACTAATTTTTTGTATTTTTGGAATAAGGGATGACAATGCAAGACTATGATGACGTTTTCCTAAGGAAATGATTAATGCAAGATGACAAAGTTGTCAAGGCTAAAGTACTAAGATGATGATGTTTGACTAAGGACTTAATGTTATAAATGCAAAGTCTAGGTTCAAAGTGATGACTAAGATGAACAATGCAAAGTCTAAGTTCAAAATGAGGACTAAGATGAACAATGCAAAGTCTAAGTTCAAAATGAGGACTGAGATTGTGTTTTGATGTCTTGTTGAAAAGTCTGAGTTGTCAAAGGTCGATTGTTTGTGTCCAGATTTGTGAATGTTGTGTATAATGTTTGAGTAATCCAACAAGCACTTGACAAGCACAATGTTTTGAAGGTAACCAATCGCACATCAAATAAGTACAATCCTAGGTTAGGCCATGACAATATTCACTAGATTCCACGTGGGTTTCCCCAACCGCATATCTGTAGCATGTGAATTCAGAAGCTTGGCTACACAGGCTCCCCCTTACAATGCACTCTCTTCTCAGGCCAACCAAGCTTCCAACCCCCATGAAACTCCCATGGTGAGCTGATCACATCTACTACAAACTGTGAAAGTGTGGATGCCTTCACACCGACCGGTGCTGCGCTAGCAAATAGAAAGATTTTGGCTTACTACACAAAAGTTTTTAGTTAGAGACCCCCGTTCGAGTGGCCATACATGGGGCAAGAGATTAATCACCATTAAGGTGGCACTCCAGCCTGAAGAGATTAAGCTCAACAGGGTTTAAGGGAGTACAACTCCGTCCGTATGACACATCCGCACAAGCAACTTTAGGTTTTCCCTTAAGGTTTATATTTATATACCGGTTGGGGGTAGCTTGGCTTTAGCTCCATTGCCGGTTTGAGTCGCGTTGGGGTGATGAAATCCCCAGGCAGACCTAATTTCTAGAGTTGGTAACCGTTTCTCTTACACCCAAGATCGCCCGAAAGCGTGAGGGGAGAGGATATTCCAATATACCAAGTCAGGGTAATAACAAATAAACATGGGTCTGGTTTTCTGATCATGAGATTTTCACCAAGTAAGAGCATACTCACCTACCATCTTGCAAGCACAATCAATCAAAGAAGATATGTGTTCTTTTTATATGCACCAAAATCAAATGTTTCCTAATCTATGAAAGAAAAACAAGCACAATGTTTGTTTATCTTGTCTTCGACATTCAAATCTGCAAACAATGAATTAGTAATCTCTTTAATCAATGGTCTTTGACACACGAATGGGGATCGCCACACGCTACAAGAGAAGATTAGTAACACAATAAATAAATAAATAAATAAAACATTAATGACAGCAGCAAATTAAAACAGCGATAACTTGCTCAAAATTTAACAAAATTTTAAGTGGTAGACATCCATGGAAAGCTAAATGATAGTCCTTCAAAACCCATAAATTTTTTTCCACGAATCTACACAAAAAGAATGTTATAGACAAAAGAAAAACGCGGGTTTAAAAATTAAATTGAAAAAAACTATGATCACTAAAATGCTCATAACTTTCTCAAATCTCAACAAAATTTAAAATTGTTTGATGTTCTGGAAAGCTAAGAGTGAGATCTACAAAACCCAGAAACCGTTTGAAAATATTTTATTCTCCCATTTTTCTGTGCTCTAATGAAGGTGACAGGATTTCATATGACGTCTTGGCTGTAACCTGCAAAACAGTGAAAGCAAACAAGAACACACACAAATTTCTCTACAAAATGTTGTGTTCACCAATGTAATCAAGGGAAAAATTAGATTTGTTAGATGGTTAGATCAGTAACACTAAAATCCATTGAAATAACGAAGTACAAAGGAAAATGATGAAAAAACAAAAGGAATGATATTACCCAGAATCTTCATCCTCCATGGTTCACCTTCGTTACACCTCCTAGCTTGTAGTAAATGAAGATGCCCTCAGATTTGTATGAGCAACTATGACGAGTGACAAGACTGAAGCAAGTTTTGAAGGATTTACTTGAAATCTAAATGCCTATGTCTAAAAGCCAATGTCTATACCTATGCTTAAAACAAATGCCAATATTGAAATACTACCATTGCCTATGACAATAAATGTGAAACTAAGTAAATGCCTATAGTAATTACACAAAAATGTCAAAATGAGCGTCTTCAAAAAATGAGAAGAAGATGGTATTTTATAGAAAAGGCCATTTCGAATGGACAGACGAGATAAATTGATGAAATGAACGATCCAGATTAGACCTAAGAATCCCTAATTAGGGTTAGGGAAAAATCTTTAATTGAACAGTCAAAATAAAATTAGATCAACGGTGGAGAATAAATGAGACAAATTAATTAAATAATGAAGATTTTCAAAAAATCAAGAAGATAAGATTGCCTGATTTGCAAGATTCGAAAAATCAAAGAGATAAGATGTGACTGAAGATAATATTTGAAAAATCAAGAATCTGCCCAATTGCTCGATTTTTGGAAGATTAATTACTAATTTGAATTAAAATAATTCAAATTATAGATTTTGAGAGATAATAAATAATCTTTTTTAGATTATTTATCAAGAAGGACTGACAGTTAAGATTGACATGACATTTTAAATAATTTAATTTATTTAAAATGAGAAGAATATTAATTGGCAATTAAATAATTAAATTTAATTATTTAATTTAGGAGATGAGATTAATTAATTAAATAAATTAATCAATTTATTTATTTAATAATCAAGTAGAATTAAATGACAAAGGGGAATTAAATAAATTAAGAAACTTATTTAATTAAAGAAAGACTTAGTTAACGACGTATTTAATAAATAAATAAAATTTATTTATTTAATAATCATGAAGAATAAATGATATGAATTAATTAAATAATTATGAATTATTTAATCAATAGTTGAATGTGGACCAAGGACATAATTAAATGTCGTAATTATGCTAGGACGAAAGTGGTAAAAATGAAGCTTGCAGGCCTAGGTCATTTTTAGGTGTCTACACAACAAAATGCTATTCATCATGCTCAATCTGAATCTAGTATAAGGATTAAAGAGGAAGAATTCATAAATAGTAGATCTGAAATGGTAGAATATCCTAGATCTGGAACTCCTCAATTCGAAGGAACAAAATTTATTATATGGAAACATAGGATGGAAACATACTTACATTCTTTAGGATCTGAAGTGTGGGAAGCAGTAGAAAAGGGTTGTACTATATCTGCAACATCTCCTTCCTCTCTTGAGGAGATGAAAGCTCTTGAATTCAATACCAGAGTTGTAAATGCTATTCTTAATAACTTGCCAAATGAACTCATTACAAAAGTCATTCATTATAGCAGTGCTAAGGAAGTTTGGGACAAGTTAACTGAAATGAATCAAAATAGTGAGTTACAAGAGGAGATATCTTTTGACACTGAAATAAGTTGTGAAATATCTAAGAGTGAAGAAGGTGTAAACCTTTATAATTTAGAAAAGAAGTCCAAGGAGATCATTGATGAATATTTAGATGATCAAGAAACTTGTGTAAAAGTAGATCAATCTTTGGGTGAAGTCAACTCTAAACAGGAATATGATGAACCAGAAAGTGAGGTTGATTTGGAAGGTGAACTCCTATGTGCCTTAGATACTATTAAGCAGCTTAGAAAAGAAAACTAGTTGTTAACAAGATAGCTTTAGCAAAAAGAGAGTCTGGAAGTCAAGTTAAAAGACAAGGATGAGTCGTGTAATAAACTAGAAAATGAGATAGATTCTTTAAAGAAATATTCAGATAATGATTCATTGTTAAAAGAACTAACTCTTAAGGACGATATGATTATAAGTCAGAAAATTGAAATTGAAGAATATAAGAGGATTGTAGATGTTGTGAGTTCTGATTTGGAAATTAAAAGGATTGTTTGTCTAAAACTTGAAGAAGAGGTAGTTTCTTTAAGAAAAGAGCTTGAAAGTTTCAAGGCTCAATCTAGTAAATTTCAGAAATTTGATAGCAGTACTAATATATTGAATGAGATGTTGGGCAGGAAAAATCATTCTAAAGATTCTACAGGAGTGGGATATGAGGTTGGACAAAGCTCTGCAGACAAATCAAAACATGAAATAGTGTTTATTACTTCAGATGGAAAGAAGTTTACAGCCAAGCAAACACCAAGAATGAAGGTTGATCTTGGTTACAATATTGCTGCATCAAAGGATAACATTGACACTAGAAGACAATCTAAAGGTATTCATAGAGAAAGGAAAAATGTCTTTAGATCTTCACATCCTTGGCATGATCACTCATTCAGGTATAATCATTCTTTCCAAGGATATTGTTATGTTTGTAATGACTATGGTCATAAGGCAATTGATTGCATAAGATGGTCAAATAAGAATCATTCTAATGTCCCTAGAAATGAGGATGTGATGTGTTACAACTGTAACAATTTTGGTCACTTGAGAAGAGACTGTAGAATAAATACAAGTGATACTGATGTAGAAAACAATGCTGGAAAATTCTGTAGAAAGTCTTCTATTTCTCAGAACAATCACAAATTCATTTGTTTCAGATGTAATAACATTGGACATAAAGTATAGCAATGAAGATTCAACAGAAAGATAGGTACTTTAAGCAAACAAGTGAAGAAGTCTTCATTGGTGTCGATAAGAACGAGCAATCAAGATGACAAGAAGAACAATAAAGATGCTTCTGAGAAAACTCCTTGTGCACTCCTTGCACAAGTTTTTCCTTCCAAGTCTTGAGAAGAAGCAAAGACTCAGGGGGAGTCTATTATGGTAATATATTTTACCCCTATGGAGTCTAGAATGAGGTATGGAATCTTGCATTTGCTTTTGGTGGTATAAGATGTTAAGAAATGTTTTTGCTTGGTCTAATGGTTGACAGTTTTTAGAATTTTTTGAAATGACAGTGCATAATTGAACCTTTTGGATGCTTGGGTGTTGGAAATAATGGTATGTCCTTATGACATCTTTGAGCAGTGTGGAGACATATAGGTGAGTTCCTCAACATATTAAAGTTAAGAAAGCCTTTGTTTTTTAAGGGATGTCGATGGATTTATCTTTGGAGAATAGTGACTGAAAAACATGTTTCATGTTATGAATTATTTCTGTGATGATATTATTCGGTGTTGCATGAAGAAGCTGAGTTAAGATTGTGTGCTGAATGAAGATACTTACAATGTCTTTTGCAAGATGGTATGATGGAATTGAGTGTTTTGGTCTTTTGAGTATGGTACAGTGATCTAAGTAGGTTGCTACAGCAGTCTTGAGAATTGTGTATGTTCATGGGATATGCTCTGTTATTTGTGTTTTGATGAAGGAAGGTGACTGGTAGTATTAACCTCATCGTGTATGGCTGGGAATTATTTTTGAACTTTGAAATTGAGTGTTGTGTGTGAAAGTGAGTGCAAGTTATATAAATGAAAGCTGCTTGAATTCATGTTTTGATAGAAACAAAAGGAGAGAGCTTTGGTGTGCTGCCTTGAAGATAGATTATCTACATGATATTATTAAGTTTATGTTTTTGAAGGGGGAGTTATTGCACGGGTTGTTACTACTGATTTCTCAGATAATTTCTATGCATTTGAAGTGAGTGAAGTTGTGTTGTTACAGTATGATGCTCTATCTTGCATTGGTGATGTGAAATTATTCAATATGTCTACTACACTATTGCTCTATTTGCAGTTGTTTCTAATGGTATTTTTGGTTGACTCAATTGTGTTATGGCAATGCACATTTTCTTCTATCCTTTGTCATTGAGGCAAAAAGGGGGAGAGTCATTTGTGTTTTGCCATCAAGGACAAAGGGGGAGTTTGTTGGATCTCAGTTGTGATCATATGGTTTGTCCTTGATGTCAAAACCCCTTTCAGTTGATTCTACTTGTTGACTATTTCAGATTGGTCTCTCATGCTTTATCTTGATATAGTTTTGTCTATATGGTTTACTTGTCTTGGCATTAAGTGGATAGTCTACATTTAGAACTTTAATATCTTATGGTACTGATCAGTTTGAGCTTCGTGCCATTTCTGGTTCAAGTTATGAATGCTACATCTTTGACTGAAAGAGTTTGAAAGATGGTTTCTTTGTCAGGATGGTTCTCTTTGCATATCAGGCTTACACATCAGCATGAGTATGGCAAGGTCTCCCCGATCCATTTTGAAATATCTGTGTTACCTTTCGGCAAGACATTTCAGATGTCATGGTGATTGACATTAACATACAGGCTGCTTTCGGCATGACATTCCCGTTGTCTTGGCAACTGGCACAAGAAAGGTTATTTCAGCAAGACTTGTCTTTGGTTTCGGGGATAGAAAAGTGTTATCTATCGGCATATGTAATACCGTCGGGATAAGGTCTTATCGATTTCATTATGTCTCCCCGACCCACTTCAGAATGAGCATATCGGCAAAGGAAATAGTCTTCGGTGTAATGTTTCATTGAACATGCAATGTCACACCGACCCACTTTAGAATAAGCATATCGGCATGAGCTTGGGCGTTAGGATGAGGTCATAGTGAAATCATATTGTCTTCCCAACTAGTGCATGTGGAAGTCTATTGGTGAAAGTTGTGGCATCGTTATATCATCCTGGCGAATTCGATTTGTTACATTGACCGAAAAAATAAAGGTAGTCTCTTCGATAAGAGCTATGGTTTTCGGCGAGAGGTCTCAGCGAGTGACCTCCGGTCTCACCGATGGAACACAAAAGAACTTTGTCAGCATAGGATCTATCCTGTCTCAGCGACTCCGAGTGAATGAAGTTTTTTTTTCGGTATGACTCAAACTTTCATCGAGAGGTCTCCCCGATATTGGTATGTTATAGCGACCCTCATAAGATAGAAGGGTGCATTGGTGAGAGAACCTTTATGTTACAGCGAACAAGCCCATCGGTGAAACTCAATGTTGGTTGTATAATGTCTCCCCGATAGTATAATGTCATAGCGACACACAAGTGGTTGAAAACTTTCGGAAAGACATGGTGTGCTCTACAGGAGGTCTCCTCGATATCATAATGTTATAGCGATGCACATAAGGAAAATGGTTTATGTCGGTGTGAGAACTTTAATGTCTTGGCAATCTATTGTGAGCTCGGGATGTTTCGACAAAACAAGGGGCAGTCTATATAGGGTCTCCCCGACTTTGATATGTCTCACTGATGGAATTCAAAATGACTTTATCGGTGTGAGATTTGTTCTCTCTTGGCGATCTGATGTGAATTCGAGGTGTTTCGGTATGACATGAAATGATCTACAAGATGTCTCCCCGATGGTTTGAAGTTACAGCGACACTCATAAGATAGAAGGCTTGTCAGCAAGAAAAACCATGTGTCATGGTGACTAATGTGTATCAAGTGGGGTTTCGGTAAAACAAAAGGTATGCTATATAATGTCTCCCCGACTGTTGAAGGTTACAGTGACAAACAAAGGGATGAATGACTGATGATAAAGTTTCCTTCGGCATAGGTATTGATTTATCTCGGTGAACAAGAATGATCACGTGGGCTTTCGGTAAGACACAAGATGCTCTACGAGATGTCACCCCGACTACACATTGTCTTGGCGAAGGCGGATGAAGGACACATCTCGGTGAGAGTGTGCTTTTGTCACAACGACTCAAAATGGATAAGGTTTAAGTCTTTCGGTGAAACTTGATGTGGTCTGCGAAAGGTCTTCCTGACTTCCCTAGGTCACGGCAAAAGCAAATAAGGGAAAAGAAACACAGTTCGCATAAGGTCATAGCAAATCACAAAGAACACGTGGCGACTGTTGTCTCAGTGGATGATTTTCGAAGTCTCATACACTGTGGCCGGCATGGATTTTCTAAGTATAGTTGCATGCAGACTTCTTTGGTTGGTATTGATTCTCTAGAAAATACTCTTTGAGATTTTAGAGGATATGATTTTCTGTTTGTGGGCTATCATGACTTTGATGAGAATCTTTCAGTTACAATTTGAAGTCTCCTGATTCAGCGCAGAAATTAAAAGCTCTATGGATAGGCGTTTCTCTAATTTTTACCATAATCTACAAATCATTATGAATTAGCTTCATATTCAAAAATCAGCAAGAGAATTTGAGAATCTAGTGAAAAACGCTTGTTGAAGATTTCTTTGTAATTGACACACTTAGAATGTATATAAAAACCAATGATTGAAAATAGTGAAGATGTTGCTGGCCTATAATTCTGAGAGATAGTTATTTTGGCTGTATCAAGAGATGTATTGGAAAACTCTATAATACAAGGGTTGGATTCCTATAGTATCAAAAGTAGAGTGTTATGAACTTAACTGTAAACAAAGTGATCCTCTAATATATTATGATTGTAATTCTGAAATCTGTGTAAGGGGTTGGTGCTCCTTGAGATTGGTGTCTTTAAATGAGGGGTTGGTGCTCCTTGAGTTGGTGCTCAGAAATTTAGCCTATAAGGCATTGTTAAAAGTGATTTTTAAAGATTAAGCCAGTAAGGTAGTTTAGGAGTGGTTTTTCTACCCTAGGAGGGTTTTCCACTCAGCAAATCTTTTGTATCTTTGTTCTTCTGTGTGCTCACTATTTTTTTGTGTTGTTGTTTCAATTCACTATTGGGTTTATTACTGTTCTCAATTTTGTTTATGAACAATTACATTCAACTCATGAATGCATTAATCAGAGTAATATTGAGATCAAATTTGAGCTATGTTTTTGGAAAATGCAAGATATCTCACTCAAATCATATTGTCATAAGTTGTCTAATAGACTGAGTTAATGTTGTCATATCTTTGTGCTTTTAAATGTGATTACTCTACTTTATTGTTGAAAGAAAAGGAAATTAGATTGTAAAATCTTGGTCGAAGTTGAAAAAGTGTAAACACTGATTCACCCCCCCTCTCAGTGTCTGTCCATAACTCCAACAAGAAGTAGCCTACTTTAAGATTGAGATAGGAGTGTATATGAGGGAAGAAATTATGACCTTTTCAATGTTTAATTATGATTGCTCACAACCTTCAGAGAATAGTGACCCTATGACCACCATCAACCAAGAAGTTTTAAACCAGAAATTGCAACAAGATAAGCTGGTTTTGGGAGAAGAGGTTGATTTATGGAGTTTGTAACTCCCGAACTAGTGCAGGGTCCGTTACCAGAACCATTCCAAGCTAGTATTTCAGCCTTGTATAAACATTTTGAACCACGTCTGTCAGTTAGGAGAGACTTGCAAACACCATACCAAAACATATTCGAATCAGTTTCCCTTTGAAGATAAGGATGTGACTGTTTTGACAAAGAGCTCATGGGCCGCAAGGGTTCAATTGCTCTGTGAAGAACACCGTTTGAATTTTTTTGAAGGATTTTCCAAGATGGGCTCACATGGAATCTAACAGTTAACCAACAACCAAAAGAAATTTGAGGTTTTTCTTAAGAACATTTCAATTAATTCAAACAACCTTATCAATGAAGCATGTTTCAGATGGCGGACAGTGGATGTACCTGGAGACATTAGGAAATTGATAAGGGTCAAGATTCAGATCCTTTAGGAGGTCATGCGAGTGCAGGGGAGGTGATTGTTGTTGGCTCTCTGAAATTTTTTGACTTTGGTTAGTGAAAATGACAGGTTAGAAGGCCCTATCTATAGGAAAAAAAAAATGATTTGCACTAAATGCTCGTACAATAGCCAGTGGGGTACCTGGACATGGATTTCAAAAGGCCAATGGTTGGAAAGGAAAAGCCCATGAGGTGGAAGGACCCTGAGACATTGTCATTTGACGAGCATAGGGAAAAGGATAGCGAAGGTGCTTGCAGGACCTGCCATGTGGGTGGAAATCCTAGGTTGGCCACCAATGAAATGGTGAACGAAAGGCAGCAACATGCAAGGGTAAACCCAAAAGGGCGGACCCACAGGAGCAGAAGGATGCCAGCTTTGAAAACTAAGGGAAACCTACCAAGGAAACCCCGTAAAAGCCAAGGACTTGGAAATTCTTTAGGTGGTGAAATTTGGTCAACTACAGATAATGAATTTAAGGTCTCTTGACCACTTGAAGCTCAAAATTTAGGGGCACACAAAATGATGTGAAGGAAATAAGCAACCTAGCGAAGGTGAAAGGAGAGGGTCCCTGTTCTGAATCGGGCATGTGTGCTATAGGCACAACACACCCCTAATAAAAAAACTTAGATCCTATTTTTTGATTTACAAAATGAGACTGAACAACCTTAGAAGTTGTCTAACACACCCAACCCTACTAACTTTCCAATTCCCAAGGAGTTTCGTAAAAATAAAATCAACTATAAAACTGCTTATCAAGATGAGGTACATGAAATAGTTTTTGAACATGTTTTAAATCCTAGTGAAGTATTTGATGATCATCATTTACTGCAGTCTCCCGATCTTGATATGTTGAACCAATTTGAGTCGCCACTTATTTCTCATAAACAATCACCCATAGCTGACTTGAATAAAAAAATCCTAGCCCAAGATCAACTGTGGACCCTCAAATTTGATGGTTCCAAGTCCAAAACATGGAGTGGAGTTGGAATAGAACTAACAAATATGAAAGGGAAAACTTACTTTGCTTCTTACAAGTTACAATTCAGCTATACTAACAATGTTGTAGAGTGTGAAGTTCTTGCTAGGGGACTGATGTTTGTGCATCGGGTATGTGTAGGATCATCATGGAAAAAATAGGGCTTTAAGTGGCAAAAAATTCAAAAAAATCAAAGTTAGGCAACTTGACGTAAAAATTTGAATAAGCTATCTATATTATTTCAAAAATATGTAAGAATATAATCTATAGCAAATTGAATGTAGTTTCTAAACTACTAGCTTTATTTTAAAAAAATCTATTTCATGAAAATTTGAAATTTCAATGCAATAGTACTTAAATTTTAGCGAAAAAATAAGAAGTAGGTGTCTATCTGACCACCCTAACCACACTAAAATGATAATATTTTTTTATAATATTTTAGATATAAGTAGAGGACTCATATCCCGATGTGATGCATATTTTTTTGTAATTTTTTTCCAAGTAAGTAATTAATTATAAGTTTTTTATTACAACTTTTAAAAAATATAAAAACTTGTATGTCTGACCACCTTAACTTGGTCAAAACTTCATGAAATTCATTTTTTTAAATCCTATAGTATATGAAGCATAGAATGTGATGCATGTTTCAGATTCAAAAAATGTGATACTGTTTGAAAGCTATAATTTTTTTTCAATTAGCCTATCAATTAGGACTTTAGTCGTAATTCAAATAGAAAATGAATAATAACTATTTATTAAATTCAAACTAAAGCATAATTTATATTGGTGGAAAGATGAAAATATTTTTTAAAAACCCTTTTCATTTCATCAATTTTGAGTAAAAAAAATTCGTCAGCCACATACCCTACACATATCCATCATATCCCCACTTTTTGGCCCATCATGATCCTACACATACCCAATCAGAAGAAAGTTACAAATCTAATAGTCATGGGAGATTCTGAGGTAATAGTTAAACAAGTTTGTAGCCAATACACATGCCATAACAAAAGGTTGGTTGCATTCAGGAACAAGGTATGGAAATTGATAGAGGATTTCAATGCTTTTAGAATCAAGTTGATTACCAAAGAAGACAACCAAATTGCAGATACACTTTTTGTTGCTGCTAGTACTTTGGAACCCATGCAAGATTCCAAGTTAAAGAGGTTCTCCATGTAATTAGTTTCGATCCTAGCCATCTGGGACAATGTCAAAAATTTCTAGGTTTTTGATGATGATCAACATATACTTTCCTTCCTAGCAAGTTCATGTCTTCGAAGGGAAAATCATCGATGAATCCGATAGAGACCAGGGAGACTAGGACCCAAAAGGTTGTGATACAGAGGGAATAATTAATTTGAAAAACAACAACATTCCCAAGGGAATGGTAGCATTGGAAAGGATCTTCGATTTTGATCCTTGAGCTCGTGAAAGATTGCATATAGATAGTGATGGAGGGAAGTAAAAATTATACAATCTGGCATATTTGAGCGTAGATAAAAATGTATTCATTGGTAAAACTTTCCTGAACAACATTCGAGACAAAATCTTGAAAGTGTTGAAAGTAGATATTGCAGCAATTGCTTGGGGATATGAAGATCTAAAAACTTTTGATACATCAGTGATAGTGCACACTATCCCCTTCAAACCTAAATCAGAGCCCTTTCATCAAAAACAACCCCCAATGAATGCCTTGATTGAACCTTTGATTTTTAAAAAGGTATAGAAGTTACTGTCAATGAGAATAATTTTTCCAATAAAGCATTCGACCTGGGTTGCAAATCTGGTTCTTGTTCATAAAAAGAGTGGGGAAATCAGGTTGTATGTCGACTTCAGAAACCTCAATAAAGCTTCAAAAAAGGATAACTACCTGCTTCCTTCTCTTGATGAGGCATTGCAGATAGTTAATGGCTCACAAATGATGTCATTCTTGGATGGCTATTCAGGATACAATCAAGTGTTGGTTAACTATGAGGACATAATGAAGATCGCCTTCACTACCAAGTGGGGTACATTTTCCTATTGGAGGATGTCGTTTGGTCTTATTAATGCTGGAGCCACCTTTTAGGGTGCAATGGATGTTGCATTTAAGGACCTAGTAGGTAAATGCATTATCATTTACATGGATGATCTAATTATATTTTCCAAGAATAGGGATGACCATGTTGCAGATTTGTCAAAATTCCTTGGAAAATGCATAAGCTATGGTGTATCCCTCAACCCAAAGAAATGTGTGTTCAGGGTTTCAGAAGGGAAATTATTGGGTCACATATTATCAGAATGGGGAATTTTGATCGACTTGAATAGAGTGGAGTCCATTCTAAAATTGACCATGCTTGGTAGCAAAAAGGAAATGAGGTCTTTCTTTGGGAAGATAAATTTTGTAAGAAATTTTATAATTGGGTTTGCAGATATCGTCAAACCCATCAATGAAATGATGAAGAAGGATGCACATATTGAATGGAGTAATGAGGCTAAGGTTGCCTTCTTGCAAATCAAACAGTCTATTTCAAAGGTGCTGATTTTAACCAGTTAATTATCTCATGCCTTTTTACATTTATTCCCTCGAATCTAATCATTTGTGTGCTGCTATTTTAACACAGCAGAAAGGCCAAGTGGATGAAAGGCCAATAGCTTTTATGAGTTCTCCATTCAAGAATGTTGAAATTAGATATCCACCCTTGGAAAAATAGGCTTTCACATTGGTATGAGTAGTTAAAAAGTTTTTACACTACATTCTTTGTAGTCAGATTATAGCCATAGTACCCAACCTACAGTGAAATCTCTTCTTATGCAGAGAAATATAGGAGAAAGAAGAGGAAAATGAATGGAAATTCTACATGAATTTGACCTCTAAATTCACCTGATGAAGCTGGTCTGAGGACAAGGCTTGTCTAAGGCTATGACTGACATTGACACCAAGATTACTTGTCAATAGTATACTATACAATCATTCATAGGTGATCCTTGGTACACATCTAATTTTCTTGCTGCTAAACAAAAATTGTCTTCATGGAATGAATACCACTCAGAGGAGAGCATTGAGACTAAAGAGTTCCCATTATATGCTCAAAGTAGGAGCCTTATATAGGAGGAATTTTTAAGGTGTCTATCCGTGCTACCTGGATCAGCAGCAAGCAAAGCAGTCCATTGTTGAGTTTCATGACAGCCTTTTACTAGGCACAATTCAATTGATTCTATGGAACATGAAATTTTGAGATCAGGTTGTTATTGGCCCCATGTGTTTCAAGATTCTCATCAAAATGTTAAAACATGTAATACATGTCAAACTTTAGCATCGAGAGAGCGCAATCAGATGATGCCCCTACAATCAATATACGAGGTAAGACCATTTTCCCAATGGGCATTAGATTTTGTTGGGGTAATTAATCTGAATTATTCTGCAGGTCACAAGTTTATTTTAACTACAAGGATTATTGCACAAGCTAGACTAGAGATCAACCTTGTAAGAACAATACCACGGAAGTCATTATCAAGTTCTTTAACGAATATGTCATTACTAGGTTTGGAGTATCATTAACCATGGTACTAGATAATGGCCCTACCTTTTCTTTTGTAGAATTTATTCAGTGGGTGTATGAACATAAAATTGTTTTGAAATACTCTTCTAATTACTATCCACAAGGGAATGGAGTAGAGGAGTCTACTAATAAAAATTTGTTGGAGGTAATTAAGAAGTTACTAGAAAGTAATCCTAGGGATATACACACACAACTGAGATTTTCCTTATGGGAAGATAGGACTAGAATCAAAGCCACCTTAGGAAACTCACCGTTTAAGTTATTCTATGGCCAAGACCTAGTCCTCCCTATTCATCTACATATACCCATTCTTATGTTTATGCAAGATTTTTTCTCTAATGATTTAACGCCCCGCCAAGGAACCCCAAAGGACAACACAACTATGCCACATTAATGGTACATTTTTTTTTAAATAAGAATGATATTAGATTGCATAACATAACATAAAATATAATCTACATCTAAGTTCTCTAAGTTTCCATGACCACGCTACTCACATAACTATCAAACAAGATAACTAGAATCATTTCATTAACTACCAAGATGTCGTGATTTATCTAACAAGAAAGGTTAATTTTAATCACCACATTAAATAATTCTTCATTGTTTACTTCCATATCATTCTAACAGATAAAAAATAATGAAGATCATTTCTAATTACTAAAATATGCATGATGCATCACATAATAGTTTCCATTACAAGAAAGTTCATCAATAACAATTATATCATTACAATGATTACAACAACGCTTCCCCAAAGTACATGTGGGAACAATGCATCTAATTACAATAAGATATACATCTGATACACAATCCATAACATATACATAAAATTTTGTCTTCCCAATTTGGAACAGGATCAGGAGTCCACAACATAAGGAGCAATCTCCATGTAAATGAACATGCAACAAGGATACCCAATGGAGGAAAAAGCACCAACCTTCAGACCATGTGGAACCCTGAGGTCCACCCCCCATGCTAGGAGATAACATAAGGTTCCACTACAAATAGATAGTCAAGATGACAACAAGCTAACATAAACAAGGGTTGTACATGACTCTAACACCTCAATTCTAACAATACCAACATCACATACTACACTGAATTCACTTACAGAGGATCACACAGAAAAGGAGGAGAAGATACAACTAGGGAATGCTAGACTACAATAGGGAAGAGTATCATTGCATGGTTCTGACATGGGTTGTCCTGATAGTTTCTCACTAGATGTTGGCCCTCATCAATGGTTTTCCTAGTAAATCTCTCACTAGGTCCTAGCCCCATAGGGTGACACATGTAGAACCTACATTCCTTTCGTGAGGATAAGGAAGTTGATCTTTCCAACCCGAACTTCTCAACCCATCCTTAGCCTAAATGAGCACTACAGGCATGTGAGGCATCCATTATCTTGTTTAATGTGAATTCTACCCATCCCCCTAATTCATTATTAAGGTTACCACTAGATTAAGAAAATATCCAATGGGTTGTCTTGGTCACCACTTTGGGCTTCAGCCCCCATTTAGAGCCACTCCCCCTACTTGCAACTAGTAAAACCTACACATCAAACAAGGCATTTACCATCTTGCATACTTAACATAATCACATGAATCCAATACAAAGAACAAGGAATTGACCATCTTGCCCACATATCACAATCACAAGAGTCTATACATAGTGAAAGACATTGACCCTCTTACACATGACTCAAACATTACCAACCACTTCCAAGTGAAATAAACATAAAACCCATATGAACAAAATACTCCTTCCTAGCCTCTAGCAACTAGCCTTATCAACTTTACACAAATGACTCCCACTTTTAAATAATTACCAAAATCAAACACAATATTCTATACAAACAATCAATACAACCATGAAATAGATAATATTTTCACATTTCATATCACTCATTAACTTAACTGCATAATTCACCCAATTGGGTCATTTACCACAATAACAATTATTCCCAATAACCAATTACATGGTGAATTTACAATACAACTATTAAATAATTATAAAGAAATCCACATTTATTAATTAACTAAAAGATAATCTAATTCATTTATTTAAACAAACCTTCAATTATCAAAATATGTATGATCTATTTTCACTATTTAATCTCCCAATTTCACTATCTACATAATCAATTAATTCACATGGGTAGAGTTATTTGTTTACAATAACCATAATGTATATATTTATATATATTATTAACAAAATGATATCTATATTACAAAATAATATATCAAACTGTAGTATGGAAATCATATAAACACATACATATATATATAGATATAAATACACACACATACATATACATATATATAGATTTATATATATATAATTATAAAATCAAATGCCAAACTTAACATTACACTCACCAAAATTAAGCAAAATGCAAGGTATCGAACATCAACGTATGTTATGTTCATTGAATGAAAACATAATACAAGTATATCAAATGTGAAGTACATGCAATCACAGTACAAAATATGAAATTGCTATATATGGTATCAATTATCAAGCATACGATGTATGAAAATTCAAGGTATCGATGCCATAAGATATCTCTATCAAATCATTTGACATAACTTGATCTTTAACTGAGATGCTATTTAAAAACAAAGGAAAACCATAAAGAGAAACTGCAAGAAAAAGGTAGGTCATGGGTAACTAGGCCGAGTAAAGTAAAATAAATAGTGGGCTAAGTAAATTATAACACACAAATCCAAGACAAAAGGTTGAGACAAATTATTAAATAGCTTGAATCCAAGCATAAGTATATCCATTAAAATGAAATCAAAACATGCAACATCGAACATAATACGCTAGGAATAAAATCATAGCATACATCATTAATGAAGATGCAAGCTTAAAATGTATTCATCGAATTCCTTCAAACAAAATCCCAAGCATGAAACATGACTAGTGAGTATCAACATAGCACATACTAACTGAAATTCCAACCTTAAGGTATATCCATCGGTTACTAAACATAAGACATTTTCATTGGATACCAAACATAAGATGGAATCAATAACATAAAATTGCAATTATGCAGTTCCAATAAGAAAAGCAAGCAATAATTTTCAATGTACAAAATCTATCAAAAATGCAATGCAAACCCAAGGGCACTGCTAAGGTATCAAGATTGTTGCATTAATAGTAAGTTGTCGGCCCTAAATAGACTCATCTTATTTCCTATGAAGGCATGTTAGCAGGGTGTGCCTAACAATTAATGAAGAGGTTAAAGAAACTCGTGACCATGCATTTGATAGGGGATAAGTTGATAGCAAGGTAAGAAATGGGATAGGCAACAAACTTAAGCAAGATTCCAAAAGGGAAAGAGATGAAAGAGAAGGTGTGCAACCCGTCTCAGAGAATTGGCTTTAGAAACTTTCAAGAAAAATCTTTTAGCAAGGAAGATAGATTTTTATCTCATCAAATGTCATGGTTGCAATATATACAAAAATTGGATTTATTAAACATTCAAGAAAGCAATCGGCAGAAGTAATTAAATAATCTCTAAAAAATGCAATGATTACAAAATATGCATAAAAAATATATTTGTACTAAATTGTAAACAAAATGATTAAAACATTAAACAATCAAACAATATCACCATGGTAAGAAGAACAAAGACTCATCTGTAAGTTTGTTTCCTCAAATTGATTTGATACAATTCATTTCCTTCGTTTATCCTTCTACGTTCCTCCCTTCCAAGAATCAACGACGGATTGAAATTCTTTACATAAATTTTCTTCCCAAAACTTTGAATTAATTTTCTCCCTGAATCTCCACAACAACCAGTATATGTGAAATTTTCCAGAAAAATTACTTCCTTTCCCCCAAAAAACAGAATCAATCATCCTCCCCCAAAAGGAAAAATATTTATAAAAGAAGGCTATTTTTTTTTCAAAACCAAAAATCCAATAAAATCTCACAAAATCCCCCAAAAACATAAAGTTTCTTTTTCAACAATCCATTCAATGTTGTGCATGTGTTGCATGAAAAGCATTTCTAGCTTTTTATATTATTTTTCTATTTATCATATTGTTTTTACTATTTATTAATTGTATCATTCCAAATAAAATTTTATTTTATTTTGCTTTAATTTTACATTACACATTTAAATATTATAAACTATGATTATTAATAATTATATATTTATATTTATTTATCATAACACCTTTTTATTTAATAACTTATTTTAAAGCATCAATAACCAAAAAAAACATTTATCAAACAATTAAATTAAGCAAACCAAATGTCAACAACAAATACCTAAACCCTAACCTGGGTCAAAAAGCAAGACCACAAAAAATACTGACACACCGACAAGGTAATGGACCAGAGACTCATCCTCTTATAGGATGATGGCTAGGGTAGGAGACCAAGGGCTACCTCTGATCAACTATTCCATTGGGTTTAAGGCACACTCATACCTACAAATTAAGGTGGAGTCAATGCCTAGTACCTACAACCTACAACACACAATGTCTTTGCACATATATATAATCATCACATACCTAGTGAAAGGAAATCAAAACATTGTAGGGTTCTCACAAGTGAGAAATATGACATCCTCCCCTCCATGCCTAAATAGCATTTAGAAGCATCACATAATATATCAAATAACATCCATAACACCACTAATCATAACCCATTCCAAAATAAAGTAACCCACATGTGATAAGTCCTAACCTAGGACATCACACATAGTCATGACAATGATCTGAACAATATCATTATTAAATGTTAGTACTTCATAAAATTTCCTCAAATAAAACATTAAGCAAGGGCTATCATAGATGTAAAATGTTCTCTTCTTAGATCATTTCATATAAATCATTGATAAGATCAGCATGCTAACATCCTAATCATAAAGAAATAACTCCTAGTCTCATAGTACACATAAACAATCATCATCATAATAGGTGAATCATGGAGGGGCACTACAAAGTATGATAGTATAGAGGTTTGATTAACTAGTTTACTCAATCTGGAAGAATAGAGAGATGTTGCTTTGTAGTTGTTTTCCAAGCATTAGGCTATTGTCAAATGTTGGTTTGACAAAAGAGCCAAAATTAAAGTGTTTAGAATATCAGACCTTGTGTTGCTATGGGACAAAGCCAAAGAAAGGAAAGGTGATCATCAAAATTTTGATTGAATTTGGTTGGGTCCATATCAAATCATTGAAATCCTTGATGAGAATGACTTCTGGTTAAGCACCTTAATAGGAGAACTTGTCCCATTGCTTGTCAATGAATAGTTTCTCAAACATTATTTCATCCCATGAAGGTCTAATCGTCTATCTAATTGTACATATGTAATTAGTTGTTTTCTTGTTTCTTGTCTTTGTTTGTTTGTTTGTGTTTCCTTTTTTTTTTGTTTTTGTTGTTGCTGTTTGTTTTTCTTTCTCTCTTTTTCCTTTGTTTTTGTGTGGACCTTCTTTTTCTCCATTTTAGATTGAAAGGGTAGTTATTCAAAGTATATTACGGGTACTATGATAGAGAAATTGATTTATGTATTTTCAGGTATGTCTGTCGAGCTCTTTCATTTCAAGACTTATATTTTATGTCCATTTTAATAATAGCCTGAAAGGTTAGGAACAAACGGGTATATTGTAAGTGATCTTATAAGCCACAGCTGAATCTATCACATACTAGATAGAATCTTCTATTTTCATAAGGGCCTATTTCTCGTAGGTTGACTATATTCATGATTTAGGTGAAAAATATGAGTCCTTAATACTATCATGAGGTCCACTACAGTTTTCAACCTGAATTTCAGGTTATTACATCAAAGTATTGAGAAAAGATAAGAAAATAATTTATCTAAGTAAAGCTCATTCAAAAGAAAAGAAAAGAAAAGAGAAGCATAAATTATGGAAAACTCAATATGATAAGGGTAATTCAAGTATCTCTACCAGAGCTATGGATGCCCAATTGGCAGCAAAGAAATGCTTTGATAAAACTAGAGGTATGTCCATTGGGGCTATAAACACCTAGTTGGTAGCGAAGCAATTCTCAGTATATCATTGCATGATAGTTAAAATAGCTCAACTCACGTAGCTTGAATCTTAATATATTTGTTCAAGGATAAGTAGAGTATTTAGGGAAACAGATGCACCATACATGCACACACTCAGATTTGAAGTTGTTATTTCTTATTTACATTTGAGATTCCAACTCAACCTTGTTTGCTATAATTGATCATACTTGAGTTAAAATGTTCATAAAATAGAGGTTTTGGATGACTAAATTCTTCAGTATCTTGAAAATGGGTAAACCATTTTCCCAGCCGAGTTGCCAATTTTTATGCCTTTCATAACCACCCCATTTTTTTTGGTCAAAATGGGTCCTCCTTTGTTTGTTTTGTCCTTGGTGTTCTTTTTTAGGTCTTAGGAGTTTTTTCTTTTTCTCCTAGTCTTGGTTTTCCTTTGTTTTTCAAGTTCAGGTTTCAAAGCAATACTGACACTTGTTACTTTCCAAAGTACAAGTTCCTATTTGTGTTCTGATCTCGATCCTTGCTCTTTGTCTTATCTTTTTCTTTGTGTTTCGAAGTCAGGTTTTGGGTCAGAACCATTACCTCGCACCCTTCAAGGTGTAAGTTTATGTTTTCATCCCAATCCCAACTTCCACTTCTCTTGTGCATTTTTTTGTGTGTTGAAATTGGACATCAGACAAAAACTAGAACCAAGGACTTTTCCAAATTTCTTGTTCATGTTTCCATCTTGATCTTGACTTCCGACTCTCTTTGTGTTTTTTGGATCAAACTTCAGACTAGGATTTGCACTAGGAACTTTTCAAACTTTTTGTTTTATCTCTCGACCCGATTCTAATTCCCACTTTTCCTTGTTTGTTTGTTGGGTTTCATACCTTGAACCTTCACTTGAACTTTGCCCCTATTGAAGGTTAGGTGTCTTCTTGTGTCTTGATCCCGACCCCCTCTTACCTTCATTCTTGCAACTCACATAAATGACTTTTGCCTTGATCTTGTGTCCTAACCAACCTGCATTAATCTCTAACCATTCACATGTGTAAATGAGTTTTATTCTATTGCTCCTCAATTTTCATCCATTCTGGCTTGTACAATTTCATGAAGTGAACCAGAATGACACCAAGAGTTAGGGTTTTAGGAGGTGCTTTGATCTCAAAATGTTGTCAAATTCTTGGTTGCGTTCTGAGGTAGGGGGTTTTTCCCTATGTTTTTTTTGCTCATTGTTTCACATTTTTTTTCTTTCCTATTTTCTTTACTTGTTTGTTTTTTCTTTCTTATTTGTTCTTTTTGGTTTCCCTTGTGTCGTTTTGTATTTTGTGTCTTTGGTTTTTCCCTCACACTTTTGTTTTGGTTTTCTGTTCATAGGATTTTTCATCCCATTGTGCCCTAGTTTTCTAGGGTCTTTTTTCTGTATTGCTTGGTTGAATGTGTGTTTGAGCTGATGAATTTCAAGTTTTGACCATTTTAAATAAAAAATATTGAATCCCAACCACAATCCCATCATGAAGGAACTATTTGAAAGATACTATTGCACCTATTTTTCACTTGTTTATTGTTGATTGTGTTATTCCTTATTCCAAAATGTATTTCAGAGTTAGGAATCAAAACTACACTTAGGTTTTTACCACTGTCTTAGTCTAGCTCCTTCACTCACCCTAATTCTAACTTCAAACACATGGTTGGGATCAAAAAACAGAGTTGACCAATATTCACTACACAAACTTAAGGTCTGGTCCATGACAAAGTCCCGACCCCAATTCCCGATATCTTATTAAGATCGAAACTCATGAAGTTACTTGCACTTGTTACTCTTTTTAGTGCCTAGTTCTGAATCACAACCTGATCCCAAATTTTGATTCAATATCAAGATCAGAACTTAGCGAGAAACTTTCATTGATTGCATTTGCTAAGTGTCACT
Organism: Sequoia sempervirens; assembly: GCA_007258455.2. NCBI lineage: Eukaryota > Viridiplantae > Streptophyta > Pinopsida > Cupressales > Cupressaceae > Sequoia > Sequoia sempervirens. The sequence goes on from VDFB02000003.1 coordinate 151,267,248, forward strand.
TATTGGTGAAGGCCTGATCCCGATTCCTAAACACATTGCGGGATTAGACCATAGAATGACACTAGACTTGTTCATCACTATAGGTATAGGTGCCAAGTTAGAACCCGATCCCAATCTTTGAAAGAGTTTAGTTTTATGATTTAAATGGTCAAGTTCATGGTTTTGTCTCAAACTTGAAACCTAAAGATGCTCAATTAACTTATTGAATGGGAGTTTATTTTGAATGAATGGTAATGTAATATTAATACTTGTGTTAAGTTTCTTTTCATATATCCTTTCTTTGCCTGATAATTGTCAGTATTGTAGAGTAATTAACAAATGTCTGACTCAAAGGAGGAAGTGACTATTGAAGGAACATCAAAGGGAACAAAGGCCTAGAGGTTGAAGTCAAAACAAGCCCTAGTTACAATAAAGTATAAATTCCAAGGGACCCTAGAACTATCTAAGTTCAAGTTTGATGTTATGAATATCACTCATACACTTATGGGGCACATTGATTTGGACCAATTTCATGAGGATACCTTTTTAGAGGATGATACCCTAAGGGAAAAGAGGATTGCAGAGTTTGGGTTAGCTCATGTAGCTATTTTTCCTAATGTTGTGAGATGTCCTAAATTCACCCTAACTGCTACACAAACATGCAATCCCACTCAAAGGAAATGCATTGATTCATAGGGTAATGTAATAATTGATTTAGCCCCAGCAATGATCAAACATGTTTTTGATCCTCCTCCTTATCCCAACCTTAATATTATGATTGAAGCTAAGGAAATTGCACTCTAGGCAAAGGATGTAGATGGGAACAAAAGGATTATTAATAAAAGTTGGCTTAAGACAAAACAAATCACTAAAGAAGCTATCGTCGAAACCTAAGAGGTTTGACTTCTCTTAGGACATTGGGGACAAGATTACATTGTTTTCAAGAGTGTTTGGAAAGGATAATTCTTCCATCTTTGAACACTAGATGTTTCCATTCATCTAACTGATTCTAGAGGGAAAGCAATTCTTAGATTGGGGGCAGATTATTTCAGATAATATTCATCACTAGCTATTGAAGGTAATAGAAACTAAGACTTTCTATACGTCTTCATATGTCATTTATTGTGTTGCAAGGATGGGATTATTTCCCAAGTTGAATACTAAATGGTCAATGGATGTGGGCCTAGATAAAAAAAAGGTGTGGGAATATTGTGACCAACTAGAGCCTAAGAAGGCAGAGAAACATTTCAAAAGAGTCAATGATGCATTTTTGTATGCTATTATTAATCAGCTCACATGTGATATTGGTTTTAGGTTATCACGAGATGCCATGGAATTCATCCAAGAGTGGGGATATTGGTTTATCCAGTACCCAAAGTCCACATATTTCAAATTGTTTAGTTATGATGGTCACCCTTTTAAATTGCCAAGATGTTGTGGTGACAAATGGGTTTTAATGAAGTTCACTCGTCAGGCCATGGACGTAAATGTTAAGTTTTCTACACAACATAAGACTTGTTTCCATTCTTTCCCCATGCAATTGGGGTTCTATTCTTGTTCTTCAATAGTAGCCAAAACAACAATAAAAGAATTCTAGTCCTTGAATATTCAACAACATTCATCTAGGAAGTATTTTGATCCAAAGAGAAAAATGTATGGTCTATATGCTTCAAATTTTCCCCATCATCAGCCACTTCTCGAAGACTTCTAGGCCAATTTTCAAGATTATTTCAAGGTGAGGAAAAGGGGGTATGATAAATTGACAATACCTCAAATGAAAGATTTTGAGGTTAAAACAGATATACCCAAAGGCACTACTAATGATGGGATCACTCTTGAACCCTAATATGAAATGGATAAAGTGGGTATGAAGGATTTCAAGCTCATTAATTGGATGGAGAAGGAGGAAACCAACATCTATAAAGTATCGTGTGTAGTGGTAGATAGAAGTGTGAAGTGGATTGAACTCTGATTGAAGCAACCAAGAGTTAAGGATTCAAAGAAAAGAGGTTCTAGCAGTGAACCTGCTTCCTCCACTAAGAAAAAATAGTACAAGAGATTGAAGAGAGGTGTTGCAGTAATGGAGGCAGCTACAGAAGAGCCTACCATAACTAAAGAAGAATTTTCATTGAAAAAAATTGATGAAGCTTTGCAAAAATCTAGTCACTTATGAGGTGGCTGATTCTAGGATTGTTTCTGGACTGGGTGCCACATCTTTAGCTATTGTACATCCTAGGGAAGAAGTTACTAAAGAAGGACCTTCTATTATCTCTCCACAAACTAAGGATATCGCTCCTACTATGCCATCAACTTCATGAACAACAATTGTTGAAGAGGAGAGGCCCCTTGCGATCAATGTAGCCAATTCTCCTATCTCCTTAGACTCTGAGAGAGCTCCATCTTAGGAAGGAGAAAAGCTAGAATGTGAGGAATATCTGAAGAAGGTTGAGGAAGAACCTAGGGAAGAAGAAACTAGGTTTGAGCTTGGAAGTCCATGGAGTGCAAATGAAACTAATGAAGTTTTTACCAAAGAAGACCATAAAGAAATAATGGAAAGTGTGCAAAGATTAGTTACTAAATATTTAACTCAAGAAGAAGAACAAAGAAAGAAACTTGAAGAGCTAGTCTAAGGAAAGGAAGAAATTGAGGCACAAAGGAAAGATGAAGAAGAGGATCTTGAATGGGAATTGGAAAAATAGACGAAGGTTGAGAAAGACAAGGCAGTAGAGGAAGAAATTTGTGCACAAGAGTTAGAATAGCAGAGGTTGAGAGATGAAGAGGAGGTTGCATGAAAGGAAGAAGAGATGAGAAAGATAGAAGAAATCAGAGTTTATAATGAAAGAATGGAGAATGAAAAGTTGTAGAAAAAATAGGAAGAGCAGCAAAATTCTTCTTCTGAGAAGACTATTCACATAATTTATTTGACACCTGCTTCATTGACACCTCTCAATACTCAACATGTAACTACTTAGTTGACTACTCCCACTTGGCTCAAGCTAAACTTAGAAAAGAGACAATAGGTTCAAGCTAAGTCAGTGACATGGGATGAAATGGTAGAGGAAGTAGAAAAGGTGAAACCAAAGAAGAAACCCTGTGCTACCCATTCCAAAAAGTTGATTGGTGATGGAGACTTAATAGTAGAAATTGCTACACCAACAACTGACAAAGATGATAGGGAATTACAAGATGAATATTATCAAATAAGCATTGTCAATCTAGGAAAACAAAAAAGAAATCAAAGGATAAATTTGATTGATACTGTTCCCACCACCACCAAATCATAGTTGATCAAGGATAAGAAAGCTAAAGATGAGCTTAAGGCTCAAGTTAGAAAGATGAAGTATTTTATGAAAAAATTGATTACATCCACAACAAAGTAGCCAACACCATCATAAATCCCAGTTTTAATCAGTCGTGAGGAGGCAGATGGGTTGAATGAGATGAAAAAGAAGGCCACTTGGCTTGACAATTGGTTCAATGGTTTTAGGTCTAACATAGATAAACATCTGGAAGAAGGTTTTAAACACTATTTTACAGGCCTTTCCTTGGTCAAAACAATAGAAGAATTTATATAGAAATGGTGGGATGAGGAAAAAAATCTCAGGCAATAATTAGGAGAATTGAAGGTAATAGATAAAATTTCTAGTGAAGAATTGATTCAATCAAAAATTTTGGGTGATGAGGGTCTTGAGTATATTTCCAAGATGATGATTTGACACCTGAGGCACCACACATCACGAGAAGCAGAGATCAGATAGAAACTGACGATTATCAGCGGAGATATTAGAATCAAGGCAAAACATCATCAACCGGAGAGAAAATATTGCTGCAATGGAAAAGAAGTTTGAGGATTCAAAGTTTAAAGCCAACTAGGTCAATGGACCTGATGATGATGCACTAAAATAGATTTTTTGGAATTATGATGAGTATCATGGGATTCCTCATGAAAATGATAAGTAAAGGAAACTATTTCAAGCGCCTTTTGGATAACAACACCTTCAGATCAGTTTTGAGATAGACAAGCAGCTCCAAATAAATTTTGATGAGCCAGAGAATGGGAATGTTGATCAGTAGAAGATAGAGTTGGAACTCCCAGTCAAATTTTGATTGAAGTAACATGTGGCATGCCTTTCAACTCCTACAGTTCTAGAAAAGATAACATTCAGACTTAACTGGGCATCCTTATAATTGTGGATCTTGATTTTTCATAGGAGAGATTAATGCTAATTGTATCTATATCTTAGAATTCTCTCCTCATTGTAAAGGTTGGCTAATTGAAGTCAAATTGGCTACCTAGAGAGACTAGATATGATTTTTAGTTTTAGAGATTTCATGCAAGGTACTTGGATAATTTTTAAAGTTTTAATGCAAGTAGTTTTATTTTAGAAGTTGTTAAGTTTAATGATGATGTTCATAAACAATGGTTATTTGTATTCCAGTGCATCTTGCTATGCATAAATGTTTCTTATTTGATAGAAAAAAATAGAAGATTCTAACTTTAAAATCATTTATCGCATTATCTATGGATGATGTTTCTTGATGTTTTTTAATCTGTTAATTTTGGTAATGAACTTATGGGATTTTGTTATTGAAACTTTCTAAAAATAAGTGATGATGAATGGTTGTATGCTTTAAATCTGCACTATGAATGAATGCAATCATATGAATTGTTTCATAAATTCTGTTGTTCTATAGTTTTAGTCGATTAGGAAAAGTGCTCATTATAAGGATTACATGTCTGATTTAAAAGGAATATGTGTTCATGTTTGCTATCCTAAAACCTTGATCGATCTTTTTAGGTTTATTTAAACCCCCCTAAATGTTAAATTACTTTGTACTATCCAGTTTGTGCCCATCTACTAGTAGGACCTTGAATATTATGGTTGCATGGACCACTGAATGATAACAACATAGTTGAGAACCAACTACAAAGACCTTGGAAGATAGGTAGTTTTAGATCATTTGTCTTTTTTAGGAGAAATCGAGTAGAAATATTATGTTTAACGTTGTTGTGTTAATTTTGACTATCAACAGAACTGGTGCTAGAAGGAGGGCCTAGATGAACAAACTGGAGTCAATTGGGTCCTTTTTCACCAGATAGGTTTGAAAAAGTTTTCAGATTTGCTACTAATCCAGAACCATTTGTTTTACTCTAAACCCCAATTAGACCCAGGGCCTGTAGGGTTTTGATCCCACCACCGTTAACACCACCACTCACTCCACCTAGATTTTCATTAATCCCATAGTAGGCACAACAAAATCCAATGCCGCCCATGGAATTATTTGCAAATAATCATTCACCATTGGGAACTATTCTTGGTGGCATACATGAAATTCCTAAGAATGTAGAGAAATTTTTCCCCAGGTATGCCCATGGAGAGTTATGAAGTGTTGAAGTGCACATATAGGAATTTAAAGATGCCTATACTCAGGCTCAAATAGCTCATCATGACATTACATGTTCATTGTTCCCCTATTCACCAGGAGACATGGCCTACAATTGGTACCCGAACTTACCTACCGAATCCATCCTAAGCTAGATAAATTTAGAAGATGCTTTTATTAACCAATTTTGGGTCTATGTTGACCCTGCCATCTTATACTGCCAATTTTCCATAATTAGGAAGGAACCACATGAGCCATGCCTCTATTTAGCACATGATTCTAGAGGATGTATAGGAATTTACAAGAATCGTATTTGGTGGCTAAGAATATTGCCATCCAGGCATACCTAAAGGACATAGACCTATTGATTGGTTTATTTCTACAAAGAACCTACCTTGCACCAAATATTGATTCCACGTCAAATGTATATCACCTGGCCATCAAGCTTTAACAACAAATAAGTTTATGATCAGGTGGCTTTAGAGGAGTCTTCCCTCCCCTATGATATCCTTCCATGCCTAATTCAACCCCTCTATTCAATACAGTACCAAGGATGTCCCACTTTTCCTATGTATCTTTGGCTAAGTTACAACCTCCACTTGCATGACCATGGGTCAATGGTGGGACTTTAGATTCCTCCCAGCAAACTCATAATTCTCATAATCATGTTGGAGGGTCTAACTCCACAACTCACCCATCAGTTGTAACAAATATAGAAAGTGAGTGTATTGCTCATTTGACAATAGAGTTAGAAACTCTGAATAAAACTTTATCCCAAGTGATGAATGAGATGACATAATTCAAGCTTAACCCCCACCAAAACAAAAATCAGAATCAGAATTATCAGAATCAGGGAGGGTATTCCAACCAAAATACCAATCAAAATTAGAGGAATTTTCAAAATCAAAACTTCCCCAACCAAAACTATCAGAACCAAAATAGGGGATATAACCAGAGACCTAATAATAATAGGGGAGTTCCCCACAACTATCAATCCAATGAAGATAAACCACACACTATAAACATTGCAGATTTGAACTTCATGACTAATTGGTGAAGGTTGCTTGACACTATTGTGCATTTTGAATTTAACTATCCAAAGATGGAAAAAATGGTCAAAATGTCACAAGATGACTCCCAAACACCATAAGGAAATCCTAACAAAGGTAGTGGGTTAGTTGATACAACCATGGCTTTTGAAACCTATGATGAGCTATATCAGTTTCCCATGGAAGGAGGGAATGAACCAGAAGTAGATACATACGACGCTTAGGCTTTTCAAACAAAAGGAGGCCATTTTTTTAGAAATCAAAATAAGGGGTGGTTTACCACATCTTCTCCTCCCAACACTATGGTTCGCACTAACCAGAATGCTAACAATAGTCTGCCTCTACCAAAAGGCCCACTTGAGTTTCTAAACAAAGGTAATTATGCTTTCATTCCTAAATATCAGATGAATGATAACATGGAATTTGATTTTATTTCAGAAATGCAGAAACAAAAGACCTCTCTATTATTCTTTGAAATTTTGAAGTGGTGTCCCACCCAATGCGAAATCATGTTGAAGGCATTGGAAGAGGTAGATCATTAGAAAGGAAAGACTAAGGTGACTCCAACTAGTGACATGAACACAGTCATGTACCAAGGTAAGATAGGGACACCCTCATTCCTTTTGAGTCTAAGAATCTTTAAGAAGAATCTACATAATTTCCTTTTGGATTTTGGAGCCTCAGATAATGTTATTCCTTTCTCTATTTGCAAGAATTTGGGTTTAAGTCTAGTTGATTCTCATAAGAAAGTAATACAGTTAGATAAAAATAAGGTTAATGTGGTAGGAGAACTAAAAAATGTGCATGTGCAGATTGGATCAGACCCATGAATCTAAAACTATATGGATACTCAGGTTGTTTTTATGCCTAAAACGTATAGAATGTTGTTGAGTTAGGACTTGATGAAGAGTATTGGAGGTTATCTCTCCCTAGATTTCTCACATGTGGCTACCATGTAAAGGGGTAGCAACTTAGATTAGGATTGAAAGTGAACCTCATCTAAAACATATGATCATGGAGTACAACCACACCACAACGAAGTAGCCTACTTTGAGACAAGATAGGAGTGCATAGGAGGGAAGAAATTATGACCTTTTTAATGTTTAATTATGATTTCTCACAACCTTTAGAGCATAGTGACCCTATGACCACCGTTAACCAACAAGTTTTAATCTAGAAATTACAACAAGATCAGTTGGTTTTGGGAGAAGAGGTTGATTTATGGAGTTTGTTACTCTTGAACTGGTGCAAGAACCATTTTGAGCTAATATTTCAGCCTTGTATAGATATTTTGAACCATGTCTATCAATTAGGAGAGACTTGCAAACACCATTCTAAAACATCTTTGAATTAGTTTCCTTTTGAAGCTAAGGACACAACTACTTTGATAAGGACCAATAGTACCCAGGGAGAAGTCTCACCCTATTGATGGGTGTTTTGGGAACCTTCTCAACATAGGAAACACACAAGTGTGCTACCTCTCTTGAAAGGTAGAAATCTGCAAAAAAGTTTCAGATTACTACCCCAAGGTCTCTCAGGTGTCAAGTCATGAAAATGCTTGGAATAATTCAATTGGTCGATGTGATTTGTTGGTAATTACAAGGGGCATGGACAATTTGCTAAGTTGGGAGGGAATTGGGTCTTTAAATGGAATTTATGAGATTTTGAAAGTGAGGTGCAATTGTTGTAAGTTTAAAAAATCAGTCTAAAACTCCATATTCAACATCAGATTTGGATTTACAATTATACTAGAAATTTGCTTTAACTATTATTTCAAAGAAAGGTCAAAAGGGAAAAGGGAGGTTAAGACTTCCTATACCTACAACTAATGATGAATAGTGACAATGGAGGATGGTACAGTGGAAAACCTTCTTAAAACTGAGTTCCACTTAACCAAACAACATATAGTCTCATAAAACTAGTGCTATGTTCTAAGGTCTACATATCTTCAGTTGTTCATTCACCATAAAGCATGAATAAAAGATGAATTTTAAATGTAGAAATAAGTTAATGTTCATACTAGATTTACACTATTGTTCATCATCAACAAACAACAAAAAGCATGAACATGGAAGGCATCAACACAATAGCATTCTTCAATACCAATGGACAACATGAACTAAACTACTAAAAGCTACTTAAAACACTGAGAACAACAAACTAAATCTATTCAAATCTATCAATTTTGAGAAGATGAGTCATGTAACATGTGAGTAACACAAGAATCCACCAAAGCAATGAAATTTGATTGAAATTTTTGTGGCATTTCTTTACACAACTCAACTCTCCCTTTGAAAATGAGAGGAAAGCCCTATTTATAGTTTTCCAAAAGTGAAATGAATGGCCATGAATTACTCTCATTGTGTGGCCAAGATTTATTTACATTAGGGTTTCACCTACCCCCAAAATATATAAATATAAAATACATTTTTGTCTTATCCCTATTTTGTCCTCTAGTGGCTCTGACACTATAGTAGTTTTCTCTTCTAGTGACTACCTTCCTTTTCTAGCTAGACAGTCAAAAACTCATCATCAATCACTAGTTTCCCTTCACTTTTCTCAAGGGTGGCATACTCCACAAATTTCTCAATTAGTGCCTAAAGCTTTCCCCATTTCATAATGTTAGATTAAAGAACTTGGAAGGTCAACCTCTTAAATCTGCTAGTGATTTTCTCCCAGTGCTTTGTGCACCTTTGTGTGTCCTTGATGACTTGCTCAAACTAAGTGAAAGCACTTGTAGCGTAGTCCATGAAATATAATGTTAACATGTCTATTTCCCCTTGCTCCATCTTCTTATGGAAGAGTGGTCTAATTTTCTCTAGATCTAGCTCTAGAGCAGGCATATCATAGTCAGTCATCAACTTGAGGTAGTCCTCGATGTACATTTTGTGCTCTACAACCCCTTCAAGGTTGAGCTCAACCTTGTGTAACACTCTTTCTAGGACGTCCTTCTTGTGATCTAGGCCCATTTTCCATGTCTCCACCAGCTAGTGATCACCCTTGGCTAGCGCCAATTCTTTCTCCCATGTCTTCTCGGTCATCTTAAGAATGGATTCAAGCTTAGGATAGGTGATCCTATATAGCTTGGTGAACTGATGGCATATCTTTTTCATGCCCTTTAGCTACTTCTCCAAATCCCAAATTTTTTTGATTGTTTGGGTAGCATGGCCTATGCCCATATCACCATCATATAGCACATGTTAGAACTAGTCTACAATAGCTTTGGTCCAATTATTCATCGTTTCCATTGGGTGAGTTCTTCTTGGGAGAGAAGTGGAGGTGTGGAAGATGTTTTTGGAGCTTCTTCCTCCAAGGAAATCCATTGTTGGATATATGTGGTAAGGTTTTCCACTTATTCCTTTAGTTCCTTGTTAGAGGACTAATCCTTGTTCATCTATTGCATGACTATGGCTAGTGATTCCTGGAACTCATCAATTTTTTACTCTCTTGTCGCAAGGCCCAAGTTGATAGTGCAAATGTTGTAACTAATCCCCTCTCCTTTGTCTATCACTGGGTTGGTCATTTTCATTTTCCTCGATCCAGACGCATCAACTATGATGTGGGAGTGGAATCTTGGCTTCTTTTCCTTCTTTTTCTTTGTCTACGCTCTTTCCAAGATAGCCTTGAGTTAGGCCTTTAGATCAACAAGAGCACTGACTTTATTTTGTAGCTACTTCCCTAGCTAGTTGGGTATCTGAGTCTCCCATTTTTGTGATTCATGATCACCTTCCTCTCTGTGCTCATGTTGGGGTTGTTTCTCTTCATGGACCAAGGCTTCTCATCTAGTTCTTTCCTCTTCTTCATTTCAGTCCTCAATACGTATAGTTTTCTCCCTTTTAGACTCAGCAGTGACTATGTTTTCCTTAGTGGTGCTTTCTCTCTTAGGCACTCTTTCTTCTTCTTTCTTGAGCTCCACATGATGTTCAGGCTCAAGCCTATTTTTCAATGCATCTTCTTTATTTTCTTCTTCTTTCTCTCCTTCTTTCTTTTCTTCAGGAGGTACCTCTTCTTCTTCAATAAGGTCTGAGGTCTCTATTATGTATTTGGCGTTGAAGGCCTTGGTGTCTTCCTCTGAAGAGTGTTACTTTTCCTCATCGGTCACCACCTTATCCATGCTCATGTCCATTTTTCCCTCTGGATGTTCAAAGTAATCATCCTTAAAAGGATCTTTGGGCTTTTCCATTATTCCTTGGGCGGTCTCCCTTTTGCATTTCTCCATTTCTTGTGATATCTACATAGTATCCTCCATCTTTGGTAGCTCTATAGGTGGTGGAGGAATGGGTAGGCCGGCAGCAATCTAGGCTATCATAGCTTGGATAGTAGGATTCATTATTGCCCCAAAGAGCTCAACGGGTATCCCTTAAATATATTTTGCAAAGGCTTCTAGTAAAGTAAGAGGAGGAATAGTGGTGGTCGAAATTAAAGGTATTGTAGCAGAAAGAGTGGGAAATGGAGGGGGAAGTGAGGTAGACAATATTGGGGATGTCGTGGCTGAAGAAGAATCTAATACCATAATTGGGGCCATTGGTGAGGTGGAAAAAAGGTGGACTAAAATATCTATGGCAAGTGGAGAGGAAACAGATAGTGCCTGAGATGCAGGAGGTGGAGGAGTAGCAATGGCAGTGATAATGGCAGGAGCAGAGGTAGTGGGTGGTGACTATGGTCGCTCAGCCTCTTCTTCTCCTTCATGTTGCAGATTCTCCTCAATGGTCATCATTTCACTGAATCCTCCTAATTTCTTGACCTTCTTTGAGGATTATCCCTTCATGGTATTTTGTGTATAGACCTTATGCTTGGGTTGGTGTTCATGCACATCCTTCCTTTTCCTAGAGCTTGTAGCCGGAGGAGACTTAGGTGCTTCTTCTTTTGGAGCAGCAACTGCTACACTATCAGTTTAACTTTCAAGCTCATCCTTGAGCTCACCATATGTCAACATGACTCCTTATAGTTTGAGTTGGGCGATTTGAGCATATACCCATTGCTTGGTTCTATTTTAAACTATCCTTGTTGCAATATTGAGGGAATTGACCTCTTCCTCATCCCAATCTATTAGTGGTAGTGGCAAGTCAGCTAAGGCATTGAACCTTTCCTCAAGAATGGTGTCCTCCCCATCCACAATTTGATTAGGCATCGAGAATAGGTTAACCGACCACAAAAATTCGGTTGTCATTTGTATTTAGTTCCTCATTCACACCTCCTTATCATCCTTGTAGTTGGCCAAGAAATCTTCAATATAAGGGAGATGAGAATATTTTTTTATAACCTGCTTCTTCAGTTTCCCATACAGGTCCATTCTTGGTTGTGTTTTGTGGAGGTCCAAATGGTATTCAACTATCTCCTTTTCTGAATATTTTTCCTACTGGGCAGTAGGAACTACATACATTCCTTCCTTGAAAGTGAGGGGATAGGTGATCCCGGCTCTATGTTTATCATTGAGTAGAGTGTGGAAATTTTGTAGCTATCTGGAGACCTCAAATATGATCATCCTGTCATTGGGGTACTGGGGCATCTTGTAGGGTCTTTAAGAGAAACCCACTATTCTGATGTACATGAACTTTGAGAGCTATATGAGTATGAATAGGTACATGAATCTCTAGATGAATGCCCACACACTATACTAGACTCTTCTCTCAAAATCTCCCCCAAGGATCCTAATGATGTTCCCAATGAAGGCATTGTTCATTATCTAGTATTCCCTCTTGAAATTCCTATATTGTAGCTGGGGGTAATGGTCATACACTTTGAGTTCTCCCCTTCCTAGTTTCAGGTTCTATGCAAAAAATAGGCCTTTGTATGGGAACGCCTCCACTAGTAGGTATACAAGGTAGGATGTCATGTAGAACTGAGATCTTTTCTTTACATCCATAAGTTATTCGTGCGTGTTGTTTCTAATGATCTTGGCCTAGTGGAACTTCATTTTTCCATGGATGATTTCCTCAATGAAATATAACATCCACTCTTGGAAGAAGGAAATAGTGGGGATTCCCACTACTCTAATCAACAAGGTGACCAAATCATGCTACTCATAGAAGTTGCTCCTGAAAAGCTCTTGTGGTACCTTAGCAACACTACCCCTCTTTTCCTTCAACCTATGCTGGTTGATCAGATTCTTACACGCTAGAGGGTCTTCTTTCCACATGTTTTCGGCATATCCCTTCTCTATTTCCTCCATCAAGTTGAATGTAGGGATATGGAATGTTTGGCCTATGGATCAGCCAAATAGATATGCCAACACTCTACCATCATGAGCTATGATTTTTCTACTACCACTATGGTAGCATTCTCTACATACCATGACTAGTTATGGAGCTACAAGTATAGGTGGGAAGTTGACTACCTTGGCTAGGAAAATCTTTTAGATCTTCCAAGCATTCATAGTTGTAGGTTTGGTTATGACCCTTTCTTTGAATTCATCAATATCTACATGTCCCATGTTGGTGTCCGATACTGAATCCCAAGTAGAGGTGACTTTGGAGGTGGTTTCCACCCAATGGAATTGGTACTTTAGTACATATGAAGAAATGTTCCTATCCCGAATTGCTACTACTATCATGACTAGAGTGTGTGGATGAATGATGCCAAGATCTTGATGACTTGTGACTTGAATGGGGCATGGCGTATGGACCAGCTCTGCATGGCTACTCAACACCCTTTGTGCTAACTATCCTGGTGTGGGTCCTAGTCTGGGACCTCTCACTACGTTCCTTTGAAAAGCTCGGGACCTGTCTCTCTGGAGGAACTGCTGCCTCATACAAATCTCGGTAATAAGTGGGGCTCTCCCCAGATTTGACTAGCTCTTGAGAAAATGCCTCTATTGGCCCACTATAAAGAGCTCTAATCTCTATAAATCTCTGCTCAATATCCTGTCTCTAAGCTATGGCCCGATCTCTGTCCATGAAGGCTTTGTCCCTCTCCATTCATAACACATCTTGCTTGAACATCAAGACCCTCATTTGCTCCTCCAAAGATGCTATCTAGGCACGAAGTGTAGTAGTGTCATGATCAACTACCCATGTGTCATCCTGTCTCACCCTCTCCACACCATCATCCTCATCCTCTAACTCCTCTAGAATCCTATCTCAAATCTCCCACTCTTGATCATCTCCCTCTTCGTCATCATCCTGATAGGCACCAAGTAAGCCAAGGGCATCAATCTCTGCCTCCTCTCTTCCTACCTCCTCCTCTACATGAACCTTTGGAATGGCCTCCTCTGCGGCATGATCCTCATCTCTACCAATCTCAACATGCACCTCCTCCCCACCTCTATCAATATCTAGCATGTGCACATCCTCCTCCTCCCGTCCCTCCTTGTGGATGGTGATAACAGTGGCCCTCATCTCCTCTGTCCACGCCTCCCTCTCCCACCACCTTACTAACCACCTCCACCTCTCTAACCTCCACCTCTACCATTCCTGCCACATAGTCTTGTCCCTCGTTGCTCTATCAACATAGTCTGATCTAGGTTTGTAAGGGGAATTAGCCTGTGCATGGCCCACCACTGATCGTATGCCTCAGTGGTACCTAGGTTTGCTAAACCATCTCTCCATCCCCACTGAACTGCCCGCAACACATCAATATCTGCCTCATCAGTGGCCTCTAGTATCTCTACACCCCACAATGGGATCTCTCACGAGGACCTTGCAAACTCTACCCGTCCCCTAGGCACATCCTACACCTCTTTGAATTGTCGTAGAATGCGATCTAGAAAATTTCTCTCTATAATATGAACATGTGAGATAGTTCACCCAATCAAGTATTGTGTCTGGTGGTAATAGGGAAAATGATCATCCTCATCTGACCACTCTAGACAATCCAAGTATGGTCTCAATGTGAATTATACCATGGTATCAATGGCATGTTTGAAGTATCTAGTATCTCCCATATGGAGCTGAGTATTAGCCCCCGCATAATGGAAGGCATATGGTGCTCCATGTTGCACATCAACTGTGACTGGTGGAAGAAAGATGGCAATGTGTTCCCACACCCATACCATCAAAATCATGGTACCACAACTCATAGACTGTGCCTCTCAATAGACTATATCATGTAAATGAAAATATAACATGCCAAGAAGACAAGGGCCCCAAGCATACACCTCCTGACGCTCTAACATACCAACCAACATCTCTCCCCATCCCACAGTAAAAACATGACCTTGACAGTTAGGGAGGACTATACCACCTATCAATGTACACAATAGACAGTCTAACTACCTATACCTCTATGCCAATACATGCCATCTAATCTCATAATGGTCAAAATCTAACTGTCTACTATCTACTTGAGGGTAATATCTACACATCTCAATGAAACCCCTCTGAGTATCATACATCACCCTAGTGCCTCTAATAGGAAGTCTCATAATCCTATAGACATCCTCCAAAGTAATTGTCGCCTCTCTAGTAGGTAGGTGAAATGAAGAAGTCTCTAAGTGCCACCGCTCACATAACGTTGTCAGTAGACTCTGGTTTTCCTGAATGATAGGCATGTCTATCACATGGAGGAGCCCCAAATTCCATAAGAACCATTTCTCCGCACTCCAAAAGCTATCTCAGAAGTAAAAAGTCGATGGTCTCGACTCTCAGGTATAAACAGGGTCCAAAACAACCTCCAATGGCATTATACATGCCTCATGTCAGAATCAATCACCTATCCTAATGCAAAGTGATAGAATCAAATGCTATTCAAATGCATCGTTATTTTTCAAATGTGTCATTCTTTTGCAAATGCGTCACAAGAAATCAAATGCGTCATTTTATTTTACAAATGCATCATAAAATGTCATATGCATCATTTTACATTACAACTGCGTGCAAAAATAACAAATACGTCTAAAAATCAAATGTGCCTCTGCCTATTGACGCATAAAAATATTCTGCTAAATGCAAATACGTAAATAAAATATAAAATTCCTTGAAACGTTTTCATATGCATTGAAAATAAAACAATTGCAGCTATGTTAAATGAAAATACGTTGCTCTTTCGTGAATGTGTAGAACTAAAAAGCAAATGCGTTGACATATAAAACACCTATGCTAAACAATATACATGAACTTACAAATGTGGTGAACCACATGCACATGCATTGATAACGAATTCAAATGCAAATTTCTAATAAAGTGATGCATGATGAAAACTAAAATTAAATGCACAAAAAAGCACAAAAATCTAAAATTCAAAAGTCGAGATCTAGACACATACTGGGGGGTCCACATCGACTGACTGCCTGAAGGTCCGGATCATGTATGCTCGATGGTGGGTGTGCAGAATGGGAGACATCTTCATTGAGGGTGGAGAGAAAAATATCAAATTTCAAAGCTATGTGGGTGAAAATGAATGGGTTTTTACCCCATTTTCTATTTATACCTAGGGTTTTGGTGACATTTCTTCTAACTGGCCACATCCACTTCCAACTTCAATCAATGTGTACCTATCCTTAACATTTCTAACTTCAATTCTGTCAACTCCACTGCATTTCTGGCTATCCAATGGACTAATCAGGACTATTTCCAATTTTTTTTGACATTTTTCAAAAATTTGTCAATTTTCCCAAGGGGGCATACCTTCACCTCTTTAACATCGGGGCATTACTAGGGCATATTTTTTATCAATTTTCTTTGACACAATGCCAAAATGACATTGTATCAAAGAGGGGAAAATGTAGACACCGAAATCTGGTCTAAACTTGCAAATTTAGTATTCTTCATAATTCGTATTTCCATGGTCATGATTAAATAAGGTCAATTATTTAATTATTTTCTAAAGTCTTCATTTCATCTATTAATTAAATAATCTTAATTATTTAATTAATTCACACTCTCTTTATTCTATCTAATTAATTAAATAAATGCTTTTTATTTAATTATGTTACTAATTAACCTTATCCTTCTTCTTCAATTAAATAAATTTTTATTTCATTTACCTCTATCATATTTCAACTATAATTAAATAAATTCTTTATTTATTTAATTATTCATTAAACCCCTTTATCACTTAATTAAATAAATCTTATTTATTTAATTATTCTTCAAAATATCAAATCTTGAATTAAATGAATTATTTAATTCATAAATTCTATTTTAACGCATTCCTCTATATTTAGATAATTGTGCAAATTATCTAAGTATTCACTCTTACTTGACATCTATTTCAATCGGTCAATTAACTCTAGATTTAGTGTCTGAATGGATTTCACGAGTAATCTATTTGTCATATCATTCAGTCATCTAGTTCTAACTTGTTTTCTTGTAAATGTGTATTAATAAAATATTTCTATTTAATTAATTAAATCTTGTGCATGCATTCAAATAGAGAGTTGCTTTAATCCATCTTTATCTTTGTCATGCAAAAACTATTCTTCTATTTTCAAATACCAAACTTGAAGAATAAATTATTTATTTAATCTTTATTTCTATTTCTAGTTTTGATCACTCATGTCACTACTAACTATTATCAGAATGCATGTCTAATATGTTGATCTCAACTGTCTATCGATCTTTCGATCCTGACCTGTCATTTGAATGATCAATTTTCTATAAATTGATATTTCCTTCATCATTCCAATCTCTCTCGAAATCATATGACTTTTGGAGCAATTATCTTGAATCTTCGATGTTTTGCTAAATCACTATCATAGGCTATATTTGCATAAGATAAATTTTAGGGTAGTTATACTACAATGGAAAAATGGAGAAGGGAAATCAAGGTTATACATGGAATTACATAGATATTCGGTGAGATTGTCCACTTTATTTATGTTTTAGCTTTCCTTTTTTCTCTATTGTTTAGCTTTGATTGCATTGTTGTGTGATTTTTAACCTTTCTTCTGCATTTTCTAGATGTTACAAGGGGCATGCAAGTAGGACCTGGTGGAAGGTTATCAAGTGATGGTAGATTAGGTGGTAGTGAGGGAATGACGAACTGTAGGAGGTAGTTCACATAGGTGGGCCCACAAACACATTAGCCTTCATCATTTCACTTGAAATAACTTGGACAGCGAAGTGGAGCTTGGGATCCACAATGCAGGCAGAAGGGAGGACATGACCTATTGTCAACAAAAACCAAATAATAGCGGACCACAAGCAGCGAATCACAAAGAAAGGTCCCCAATGCATTTGAACTTGGTCATTTTCATGCTGAAGGCTTTGGAAAAATGTGTTGGCATATGGCTTGGGGATATTTTTAATGGCTTCTAGTGTTGTCATTTATGGCAACTAAATTCATTATCTTGTTCTGTAGATCATGATCTACTTATACTGGCAGAAAGCATGAAGAACAGGGTATCCGGTCATTTAGTCGATCTGTATGCTTGACCAGATCATCATTTTGTGTTGTGGATCCCAAGGAAAGTTTGTTAAGAATGCATATTAACTTATTGGTAAGTTTTGGGTGTTGTAGCAATCAATGCACGAGTTAGGAGATTCGATAGAATGATTTTCTGTTTATTTGCTCATTGTTGATGACTCAATGAATGTAGCGTGTTGCGGATGTATAAGGAGTATTTTTTTAATTGTTTCTAAGTTTGAGAATATTTTTTGGGGTCCCAGCTATGTCTTAGCTGACTTGTGTGGGTATGCATTAAATATTTCTCATGATTTGAGCTGACTGTGGGAGATTATTTTATGTTTTGTTGAAGCCGACTTAAGTGATTAAAATCTTTGCTAGTGGATATATTTATATATATATATATATGAGATTGGTAATTTATTTTTGAGATAGAGGAAAAAGAGGTGAGAAGGTGTGAATGTGAGAAAAGAGCAGAAAAAATGTATGAGTGAACATCAGAAGATCAGTTGAGTAAATTTTGCTTGAGTAGAAGAAGATTATTATGAATTAAGGCGAAGCAGAGTAGAGCGAGTTGTAGGATCAGACAGAAGGTTCAGAATTTGTTTTATGTGCTTCACTAGAACTGAATCTAGGCATTTGTGGATAATATATTCTTAGTTCAATTTTTGTTGTAATCACAAAAAAATTGTAAGGAAGTGAGCCTTCCTTATTTTGAGTAGTGAACTCTAGGCAATGTGCCTGAATGCAAGTGCATTCCCTTTCATTCATACTTTTAACAAAGTATAAATTATGGATTAATCTCCACTGTGGTTTTTCCCCTAATAGGGTTTCCACGTAAAAATATTGGTATTAGAGCATAGTTCCTCTATAGAAGTTTAATAGCTTGAGGTGGATCTTGGAATACAATGGACTCTGGTGGTCTTCAACAATAGCTTATGGTGGCACTTGATGATATTGATCAATCTAAAGCAAAAGTCATAGAATTAAAAGAAAATTTTGTGGATGCTAAGAAATCCATTCAATCATTGAAGGATAAAGTCAATGAGTCAAGAGAAAGGAGGAAGGAATTTTGTGATCAACTGAAGTGAAAAGAAAAGAAAAGCTTGGAAGATTTTCACCTGAATCAGACCCTAAAAGAGATAACTGAAGAATGTGAAAAGCTTGCTAGAAATAATGCTACTCTTAAGCTTGAGATGGAATCTATGGCAATAAAGCTAACTAAGGAGATTGAAGAAAGGAAGAAGAATGAGGAGAATCTGGCCCAGTCTTTAAAAGAAAAATATAAATAATGCAGGAGAGTAAATAATGGATTCATTCAGCTAGAGATTGAATTGCAACAATCCAGAAACAATGAACAAGAACTTGTAAGAAAGATAGTTATTCTCAGTGATGAACTCACTACTACAAATGAGTACAAGGAGAAGTTTAGGATTAGTTCTAATAATCTTGATGAACTGACTAAAGGACAAAAGGATGCAAATGATAAGTGAGTTCTTGGATATGGGAAGGAAGAAAGCTTTGGATCTAAACATAAGGATTCTAGACAACGATATCAGATGAATAAAGGCAGAAGGTATCCAGTAATACATCCTAATGCTTATAATTTTAATGGTTAGTACTTTTCTTATAATAAATTTGGTCATATGGCTTCTCAGTGTAGAAGTAAAATAAATTGAACCAGCCCATCATTTCACAGTCAGTGTTTCAATTGCAAAAATCTTGGTCACAAGTCTATTGAAAACAAATGTCTATCAGTTTAAGAAATGTTAAATGCTATACTTGGGGAAGATTTGGGCATATTTCTAATCAATGTAGATCAGGAGGAAATCAATGCAATAAGTGGTCTAGACAGAGAAATCTAGTGTGTTATAGTTGCAACATATTTGGTCACATTGCAAGATTTTGCAGGAATAAAAATATGGACAAAAGAGGTTCAGTATACAAAGGAAGAATTTTGCAAAAAGATGACAAAGGAAAAGGAAAAGTGATTATGGAAGAGATAAGAGATCAGATGAAGAAAACATGGGTAAAGAAGAGTGGATCTGATGAAGGAAATAAGCCCATACAAGAAGCAGCCTCCGATAATTCCTCTAGAAATTGATCTCATGCCATTGGCCTAGGGGGAGTTTTTCAAGGAAAATCCTTTGGCCCCCTATTGGTAGTTGGCACCAAAATGCAGAAAATTGTCAATAGCTGTCATAAAAGTTTGAAAATACATCAGTGATCACTTATGTAAGAATATGAGAGGTAGAAGGTCCACAAAAAATATTTTATTTTGTTGTCTAGGAAAACAGAGTTACCAGAACTCCTAGGGAAAAGTATTTAATATAGCTAAAAGGGTTAGGTGCGTAAAGACATAAAAGGGTATTTGGAACACTCATTTGCAACCTTGCATTAAAGAAGAATAGAAGGAGAGCCTCTACAATGAAATCTCAAAGGAGTAAAGAAAATTTGGCAGGGAATTCTTTATGTATTTTAGTTGCTTGTAGAATTTCAAAATTTTGTGCTCAGTAGAAAACCTTGTTCAATATGGAAAGTAAATTGAAGAAAATCAAAGGAACAGTGACTTTAGATGAATATAGTAGTAGGAAGATCAGGGATGTAAGAAATTTTTTTCCAACTGGTGAATTGAAGTGGCTTGCAGGTGCAAAACATAAGAATTTGGACATTTGGAATGAGTTTCCTTATTTCGTCAGCGTAGAATTCATCAGGTTTATCTTGAATAGATTGGATGATGATATCCTTACTTTTGATAAACCCTATTAAATTTCAAAAGAGGTCATCGTAAATCTAACAAGATTATGCAATAGTGGAGATGTTCTGAAAAAGAAGTTGATTCATAATCAAGTGGTCAATACCCTAACCGGAGTAAAAGGATATCAAAGAGCTCTGTTAATTTCAAAAATCAAAGATCCAATAATGAGGTACATTGCACACGAAATTTCATATAAAATTTTCTTCAGAAATAGGGAAGGATCAAATTTAGCAGGCGCAATTTACATTTCTCACAAAATGATAATGGAAGATGAATACTTTGATTTATGTGGATTGTTGAAGGATCAATTGATGGAAAATGTGCAATTGACAAAGGATGCAAATTATCCCTTTAGGTTTGGTACCCTAGTTATATTCATTATGATGTATTTTTTGAATTGCTTGTCTCAGAATGATAATGTGGTATGGAAGGAAAATGAACTTGTTTGTAAGCAAATTTTTAAGCATTTCAATACTCTAGAAAATTGTGAGAAAGTCCATGAAAATTTCTTTCGAGATTTGTTGGGAAAGTTTGGAATAGTTGGCATATCTCTTCTAGTAAGAGTAGTTGAAGTTGGGTCATCTTCCGATAAGGTGGAGAAGAAGTAGAAAAGGGCTCTAGAGTTTGTATATGACATTCCTCCAGCACACAAATCTCCAAGAACTAAAGAAAAATGCAAAGAGCAAGTAATTGTGGATATACCAAATGAATTTTGATGGTTACACTCCAAGAGATGAAACAAAATTAGTAGAACTAGATGTGATCATAGTAGAAGAAAGTGATGAAGAAGATGCTTTATTTAAAACAAAGATACTACAGATTGTTTAGGAAGAAGATGGAATGCAAAATATTGCTGATATATGGTTAAATGGATCATCATATGAACATGACTTCATTGAGGACACTCTAGGAAAATACTTTTTGTGCAACAAAATTGAATTGGAAATTTTGCAAAATGTACTTCCAGAAGAATTGATTGAATGTATCAAGGAGGCTATGGCCTCTGTGCCTCAGAATAGGAAACAGGAAGAAGTAATTCTACATCTGAAGGAGTAGTTTAGGCTATCTCTCACCAAACTAAAAAAGAAAATGAATGTGTTAAGGCAATGGATTGACTCAACAAATAAGGTCTGCAATTATTGCATTTGGTGGCATCATGTGGTTGGTAAATACAAGGACAAGTTGGAGAAAATTAAAAGTGAGTTGATCAGAATTGGTCAGGATTACAATATGTTTTAGGACCAGGATGGAGCAATCAAGAAAAAGATTCATGAGTTGTAGGTTGAGCAAGCAGAAGTTCACTTTTCCAAAAACACTCTTATGGACACTTTCTAGAAAGTGAAGAATCTAACTAAATGCATAATGGAGCAGCAAATTGAGATTCCAAATAAAGGAGAGAAGTTGGAAGAAGTAATTACAATTCCAAAATCCCGTATCCAAATCATCAACTGAACATCAAAAAACAATAATTTGTTAATAATTATTGGGATTGCAGTAGATTCTTGGAAGAAATTTCTTCCGAAGATAAAGGATAAGTATAAAATAATTTTTTGATTTGTGCAACACTTGTAATTTCTCAAATTTTGATCAATTTTTGCATCAATAAAGGGCAGGAGAGTGCAATGTAAATTTTAGAAAAAGGAGAGTAAGCAGTAAAGTTTTTTCATTGATGTCAAAGAGGGAGAAGAGCAGTGAAAAAATTCTTGACATTCTAAGGAGGAGCAGTGTTTTGTTGTGTTTTGAAATTTTGAGTTTTGGTTTTGACACTTAGTCATTTTTCAATAAGTGTTGCCATCAATGCCAAAGGGGAGGATTGTTGGCATATGGCTTGGGGATATTTTTTATGGCTTCTAATGTTGTCATTGATGAAAAATAAAGTCATTATCTTAGTCCATAGATCAAGATCAACTTATACCGGTAGGAAATGTAGAAGACAGTGTGTTACAGGCTAAAAGCATGAAGAATAGGGTATTTGGTCAATTAGTTGATATGTATCCTTCACCGGATCATCATTTTGTGTTGTGGATCCCAAGGAAATATTTTTAAGCATGTATATTACCTTATTGGTAAGTTTTGTGGTGTTGTAGCAATCGGTGTATGAGTTAGGAGATTCGATAGAATGATTTTTTGTTTATTTGCTCATTGTGGCTGACTCAATGAATGTAGCATGTCGTGGATGTATAAGGAGTAGTTGTTTAATTGTTTCTAAGTTTGATAATATTGTTTTGGGTTCCAGATATGTCTTAGCTAACTTGTGTGGGTGTGCATTAAAGATTTCTCATGATTTGAGCTGACTGTTGGAGATTATTTCATGTTTTGTTGAAGCTGACTTAAGTGATTAAAGTCTTTGCTAGCAAATATATATGAGATCATTAATTCATTTTTGAGATAGAGGATGAAGTGGTGAGAAGGTATGAATGTGTCAAAAGAGAAAAATAGATGTATGATCAAACATCAGAATATCAGTTGAGTAAATTTTTCTTGAGCAGAAGAAAATTATTGTGAATTAAGGCATAGCCGAGCAGAGCAAGTTGCAAGATCAAACAAAAGGTTTAGAATCTATTTTATGTGCTTCACCGAAACTGAATCTACGCATTTGTGGATGCTATCTTCTTAGTTCAATTTTTTTTGTAATCACAAACATTGTGTAAGGATATAAGTCTTCCTTATTTCCAGCAGTGAGCTTTAGGCAGTGTGTCTGAATGCAAGTGAATTCCCTTTTATTCATACTTTTAATAGAGTATAAATTGTGGATTAATCTCCACCATGGTTTTTCCCCTAATAGGGTTTCCACATAAAAATATTTGTGTTATGGTGTTTTGATTATCTTGTTCATGTGCTTGCACCTTTAATTTTGTTTATGTGTTGAAAATGGTTTAAGTTTTGAATTGAAAGTCTAATATGTAGAACAATGATTCACCCCCCCTCTCATTGTTCCTTGAGTCCAACAAAATGGCAGAGTCGAAGTCCACAAAGAGCGAAGATGAGGGTCCTTGGTTGCTTTAGGATGGCTATGATAGTAGGGCAGTTTGTAGACAAACGCTTGCAAGGTTCAACCCACATGAAGGAGTTTAGACTTAGAATTTTCTTCCAAAAGCTTGAAGCGGGGCAAGGGAATTCGGTGTGTGCAAGGTGCAATGAGGCAAGAGCCTCACCTCTAATGAGGATGTTTGACATGGTGGTGGAGAGTGAAGAGCAGCCCGCAAGAAGTGGCCCACAAGGGAAGACTTAGCGCATTCTTGCATCAAAAGGAAACAACTTCGGTGGAACCCATGATGTGGGAGGCTGGTGTAGGAAGGGTTTTTCAATGTGGCAGTAGAATGGGGGTCACTTGCATGCAGTGACCCCCAAAGGCAGACCTACAGGGGTTTCAATATTTGAGTTTTTTCAATTAAAATTTCCATAGCTTGAATTTTTTAGGGCAGTGATGGCATAGTGCCTGCTCGCATGCGAAAGTCCACAAGGGTGGACACGCAAGGTCCCAGGGCTTATAGTTTTCCTATTTGAATCTCTTCACCATTTAGGGCGATAGAAATGAAGAGCTCATGAGCTGCAAGGGTTCTATTGCTCTACGTAAAATAGTGGCGCGGGGACAAGTTTTGCAAGACTTAAAAGGACATTGTTTGAACTTTTTCAAAGGATTTTTCAAGATGGGCTCAAATGGAATCTAACAATTAACCAACAATTAAAAGAAATTTGAGGCTTTTCTAAAGAAATTTTCAATTAATTCAAACAACCTTATCAATGAAGCATGTTTTAGACAGTGGACGGTGGACATACCTAGAGATGTGAGGAAATTGATAAGGGTTGAGCTTCAAATCCTTCAGGAGGTCGTGCAAGCACAGGGTAGGTGATTGTTGTTGGTTCTCTAACAAATTCTAACTTTGGTCAATAAAAATGGTAGGTCAGAAGCCCCTATTTATAGGAAAAAATGCATTTATGACCCGCATTGAATTCTTGTACAATTGTCGATGAGGTAGCTGCACATGGATTTCAAAAAGCTAGCAGTGGGAAAGGTGGAGCCCATGAGGCAGAAGGACCCTGAGACATTGTCATTTGACAAGCAGTGGGAAAAGGATGGTGAAGGAGCTTGCAAGACCCGCCATGTGAGTAGATGTCCTGCATTGGTCATCGATGAAACAGTGAATAGAAGGTAGCGACGCGCAAGAGGAAACCCACAAGGGCAGACCCGCAGGAGCTGAAGGACACCAACTTTGAAAGCTAAGGGAAACCTACCAAGGAAACCCAATGAAATCCAAGGACTTGGAAACTATTTGGGTGAAAGAATTTAGTTAACTAAGGATAATGACTTTAGGGTCTCTTGACCACATGAAGCTTAAAATTTAGGGGCACAAAAAAAGAGGCAAAGGAAAAAAGTGACTTGGTGAAGGTGAAAGGAGAGGGACCCTGTTCCAAATGAGGCATGTGTGCTATAGGAACAAAAAATGGCAACTCTATTTGGAGAATGCTCTGAAGTGTTCTAAGGGTAAATGTTCATTCAAAATCTAGAATCTCTAGTTTCACATACTAGAAGCTAGTTTCCATTGGGTGAACTAAGAAACTCGAAGGAGGATGGGATTCTTAGTTGAATTAAGTCACAGGGGTATCTTTGAAGTGCGTGTATGGTGATTTAATTTCCCTTTCATCAGAAACTATAAAAAACAGTTGTTAATTAGTTAAGGAAAGCTACGTAATAGGTCCAACCACAAAAGTAACCTAGACATTGCTCTACTGCCAGTTAGACGTCCATGGCCCGATGAAGATGTCATCATTACTCCACAAACATTGCTCTATTGCCAGCCAAGCATCTATAACCTTGATAGAGTTGCTCGTACACCCACATAGTTTCTTGTTTTAATACTTATTTTCTTTATTTTCTATGATATTTTCTTTTGGGTACTCTTTCATTTTGCTCAACTATGTAGGCATCGAAGCTTCCTGTGGGTTTGGAATCACAGTGGCCACTAGAGAAAACTTAAGAATTTTCACTTGTTGGGACCTCATAACATCTATTGTACAACCCTTCACAAATATTTAAAGTGTATTTTCATGTGTGATTTGAGATAAGTGTGAAAAGATTCAACCAAGGGTTATATCCTACGTCAACTCAGAGTTCAAATAAGGAAACCACTTAATGAAAGTAGTCAAAAATTAATGATTACAAATGAAGATTTATCCTAAGAACAAATAGGAGTGGGCAACAAAGTAGGCCATCTGATATGTCAAGCACAACCATTGCATCAAGAACAATGGAACACCCTCACCAAAACAAGAGCAGTAGAGAAAATGAGCAAAACAAAGTGAAGGTGCAACAACAAAGAAAAAGGAAAACTAAGCTAACCTATATACAATTATATACAAGGATGAGCTTGTAAAACGCAGGCAACGAAATAATGCTTGAGGTACCTCCTATTAACAGGAAATGGGACATCCTCTCCAATGAGTTTCTTGAGGTGAAAGGAATTATTTCCTAAAATTTCAGAGATCTAAAAGGGGCCAAGCTAGAGCTTGTCGAATTTGTCATGTCCCCCTTTCTTTTCATGGGACCTATCCCAACAAAGGACTAAATCAGTGATTCTAAATGCCTTGAATTTGGCTTGGAGATCAAACCATCTTTTGACTATGCCCTGATGTATGGAAAAAATTTCAATTGCTCGGTCATGGACTTCTTCTAGGTGTAGCAACTCGGCTAAATGGGATTCTTTTCGATCTCTCTCCTCATAGTATGTCTTGAGAAACTAGAGGGTGGGAATATTGAGGTGAACAAGAAAGATTGGATCTAGGACATAAATGAGATGGAATGGGGAATCACCTAGAGAAGCCTTATGGCATGTATGATATTCCCAAAGGGAAAAAGATAGCTGGTTGTGCCAGTCTTTGGGGTTTCTATCAAGCAGTTTTTTTATCATGGTTATCAGATTTTTATTCATCGATTCACCTAGGCCATTTCCCTGAGGGTAATAGTTAGATGAAAATTTAAGTGCAATTCCATAATCGAAGGCCCAACAAGAAAAATTAAGTAAGGAAAATGCGGGGCCATTATCACACACGAGGGAATAGGGGCAACCAAAATGATTCAAGATAAACTTTCTAAAAATTTCACAACAACTTTAGTGGTGCATTTCCTGCATTTTATTGCTTAGGTCAATCTAGTATAGTAATCAAAGGTAGTTAGAATGTACCTATGGCCTGCAGAGAATGATGGGCTTACCAGACCAATGAATTTGAGTCCCCACTGAGCAAACGGTCTTACCTCCAAGACTAGTTGCAGTGGGACAACATTTTTTTCTCTGGTAGCAATAGTTTGGAAAACATGATAGGTCTTGACATGATTATGTGCATCCTTAAACACTATTGGCTAATAGTATCCAGCCCGCAGAATTTGGTGAGCGGATGAAGGGTCGGATCATTGTCCAATGCCAAATTTATCATAAAATTCCTTCAATACTCTAGCTTCTTCATCTTTTCCAAGGCATCTAAGGTAGATTTCCTCATGATTTCTCTTGTATAATATGGATCCTTATAGCATATATTGCTTCTCTTCAATCTTAGAGCACATTTTTGTACTCGCTGCAACTAGGATGGGAACTTGTTGTTCAATAGATAGTAGACAATATTGTCATACCACTCTTTGGGAGAACCGTCTTCTAGTTGATATTGTTGCACAGTGAGCTCAGGTCTTGCTTCAGCTAGCATTTTAGCTATTGTTTAAGTGAGGGCCTACCCTCGGACCAACTTCATGGGCTAAATCTCCATGTCATATTCCTGTAATGAAGTTACCCATTTTTCTCTCCTTTCTCCTAGTTCATTCTCCATTAGTAAAGTCTTAACTATTGGATTAGACACAATTGCAAATACCTTATTCTATAAGATGTATTGTTGGAATTTCTTAACTCCTCTGACTAAGGTGTATGCTTGTTTTTCGATATTGTGATACCTTAAGTCTACATCTTTCAACAGAGCACTCATGAAGAAAATTAGCTGTTTACTCCCTTTGTCATCTTTCTAAGTTAGTATACTGGTGCAAGAGTGATATGAATAAAATGAATAAATGTAAAATAGATTAAGATAATCCAGGTTGACAAGCACTGGTGCATCAACAATTGCTTTCTTGATTTCTTCAAAATCCTACTTGGCTTCTGGTGTCCAATCAACTTTTGTGTGCTGCTTTAGCATAGCATTCAGTGGCTTGACTATTTTAGCAAAGCCTGTGATGAACTTTCTGACAAAGTTGATCTTTTCAAAGAAATATTTCAGCACTTTCTTGCTGTCTAGAAGCTAAATTTTCAAAATAGCTTGGACGCGTTTAGGGTCTATTCAAATTCCCTTTTCCGAGATCACATGTCCAAGTAGCCTGCCTTACGTGACTCTGAAGATAGATTTCTCTAGATTCAAGGATATTCTAAACTCTTTAAATTTCTAGAAGTCCTTACATAAATCTGATACATGGTCCCCTCTTTTCTTTCAAAACACAGTAAGATCATCCATATAGATGATGAAGTAGTTTCCAATCAGGTCCTTGAAGGAAATATCCATTACACATTGGAACAATGCGCCAGTGTTGATTAGCCCAAATGGAATCCTTCTATATTTGAAAGTTCCTCATTTTGTAGTAAAATTCATCTTATACCTATCTTCATATTGTACCATCACCTGATTATATCTAGAGTATCTATGTAAGAAGGACATCATCTGAGATCCATTAACTATATGCAAAAATTCATCCAATGAGGGCATTGGATAGTTGTCCTTCTCTGAAGCCTAGTTCAAGTTGTGGAAGTCCACACCTAATATAATTTCTCTATTTTTATTCTTGATTAGGACCAAGTTGGCCACCCATGTGGAGTTTCTAATTGGGAATATAATTCTAGAAAACAACTTTTGGACCTCCTTGTAGATGATGGGTTCTAGCAATGCATTGCTAGGGTGTTGACACTACTAGAAAGGTCTCACACCTAGCTTAAGAGGGATGGTGTGAGTGATGATTGATGTGTCATATGTCTTCAAGTATTTTTAGCTCCAAGAAACCACATCATGGTACTTGTGTAGGGCATCAAAAAACCCTTTCCTTTCTTTCGGTGTGTACACTTTTCCAATGAACACATTCTTAACTTCTTCATTCGTTCCTAGTGGGCATCACATTGGTTATCCATGGAATCCTTCCTAGTTTACTAATCTTGGTCCCTAATTTGATCCAAGTCAAATATTCACTCGAGATGAACCATACCTCATGGTATTGTATTGGTCTTGAGATTAATGACTCCTATGTCTAATTCAACCTCTTCAGGATCTGCCTCATCAATTACTTGAGTCGCAAACACATCAGAGCTGGTGATATCCAAGATATGCTTGATGAGTCTAGTTTTTGGGTAGAATCTATAGTTTATTTGCTCATAAATGTCATGGAATTTAATGCTTAAGTGTTGGTATTGGCATAATGTTTCCCTCAAACCATTGACATTTGATATTATCCTATCTCTGCAAGCTTTAATGATATTTGACATAATATGTGGGTTATCTATATTAATTTTGCATGTGATTAATGAATGCTTCTTAGAGTGGTTATAGATGTGCAATTATTATGCGTACTGACCTTGACATGCAGATTTAATATGCCAAGTTCAAGAAGACACTGCCAGCTGGGCATGCACCATAACATCCAGCTGAGGAATCACTCCAAGTCAAAGGCAACCAGTAGCAAAGATTCTTCATGCAACTAAACGTAACCATCTTGCAATCACTAGTACACAAACAACAATATATGACTAAATAAACTACTAAAAATTGCATATAAATGACTAAATTTAGTCACATGACTATTAGTGGTTTATTTGTAGTCATTTATAACACCACTAAATTTATGATTAAACAATTTTAGTCATTTATTTAGTCATTGATTTTAGTCATTAATTTGGTCATTGATTTAGTCATTTATTTAGTCATATATTTAGTCATTAATTTTAGTCACGTGACTATTTTAGTGGTTTATTCGTAGTCATTTATAACACCACCAAATTTATGACTAAACTATTTGTCATTTGTTTAGTCATTGATTTGGTCATTGATTTAGTCGTTAATTTAGTCATTTATTTAGTCATGGTAGTGATTTGTTTAGTCATATATTTAGTCATTAATTTAGTCATTGATTGTTGTTAACTAGTCATTTATTCAGTCATGGTAGTCATTTATTTAGTCATATATTTAGTCAATACTTTAGTCATATATTTAGTTATTAATTTAGTCATATATTTAGTCATATATTTAATCATTAATTTAGTCATGTATTTAG
Organism: Sequoia sempervirens; assembly: GCA_007258455.2. NCBI lineage: Eukaryota > Viridiplantae > Streptophyta > Pinopsida > Cupressales > Cupressaceae > Sequoia > Sequoia sempervirens. The sequence goes on from VDFB02000003.1 coordinate 151,296,991, forward strand.
TCATGTATTTAGTTATTACTTTAGTCATATATTTAGTCATTACAAATCAAATCTAACTTAATTAATCCTTACAAATTTATGCATATAAACTTCAAGTATCATAGATATTCAAATGTTAAAAAACACCATGAAATGAAGACTAAAATGCTTGAACAAATATGATTGATCAAACACAAACTCAAACAGATTACAAATCAAGAGGAGCCACAACATAGTATTTATGAGTGGAGAAAAAACCACTCTAAAAATTTACTTCATTAAGCCTCATTGGGAAATCAAAATCTCATTGGTTACATTCAATGTCTCAATGACACTGTACAACTTACAGACACTATATAAACAAAATACTCCTATTTTCATATACTTATACTATTTTCCCCTTAACTACATTCCTTTTGGAAGGGAAACAACCTCCTATAGGGGCTTGACCCATTTAATCCCCTTTCAAATCCATAGCTTTCCTACGGCTATTGGTTTCAGCTCCTCCAAAATCTTCCTTGCTGGTATTCATGACCTTTCATTTCTCCAATTTGGAGTTGCAGCCTAAAAATAAGGTTTCAAAATTTGCACATCAAAAACTTAGAAAAGTCAAATAATATAAAGGATAAAATTAAAACATTTTCTTTTCCTTTTCCAACTATGGCACCCTAAACTTAGGTGCTAGATATAGTGAATGTATCAGAATTAGATATAACTTCCATCAAAAGAATTTTTGGAAGTAGATTTTTATCAGATATTGTAGTTGCAAGTTCCACTAATTATAATAAAGATAAATAGTTTTACCTTTCTGCATCAACTAATGCAATTCTTATAAATTTTATAGGATCGACAATGCTAGCCTTTATCATATCAACATACTCACCTACAAGTTGCAACACAACATTAAAATTATTAATTAGACTCAACATCTAAGAAAGAAAAAGAAACTTCAAACATTATCAATTTAGTAAAAAAATCATCAATTTCAAAGAACAAAGTAGCCAATGCTTCACTCTCTACATCCTCTACTACAATAAAAAAAAGTCTTTGTTTTTGTGATAAATACAACAAGAAATTATATTATTTGTCAAAACTTATCACTATGTACTTATGAAATCAAGATCATTTAAATTGTCAAATTAATTGACATGACTACCTAATTTCTTTCTATCACATACACTTTGGGTATACAAGATCATTGAGAATCCCAATTATTCAACTAAGAAATTTAGTAATGCTATCTTAAGTAAAATGTAAATCAAATCAGCATTACATGTCTCAGCTTATCAATTGATCTCAAATTGTATATACACCTTTTTCATATAGCTTAAGGACATCTATAATAGATATGCACAAAATGAATTTGGTGGAAAGACTTTAAAAAATTTCAAGTGAATAGAATTTAGCATCAATGCATAGACAATACATCCCTATAAGAAATATTATACTCACTCAATTAAATATTATTACATATTATTCTATTGGGGGAAATTTACTTTATCAGGGGGAATTTTGTTTAGAAAACCTAGATCACCAACATATTAGCTAATGTGAGAGGTAAATAACCCACTATTAAGCCTACACATGGCACATGCATGCACAAAATAACAAAGAAAAATAAAGATCATGCATCACATAATAAGTATAAGACAAAAAAAATGTCACAAGGGTTGTGTTAGGACTAAAAAAAAAAAATCCCACATATTTGCATTAACATCTATTCATTTATCTCCTAGTCCTTACAAAATCTCATCAGACTCAATTTCATGATCTAGACAAATTACTGAGGTTCATGTAAAACATCCATTTTTGTAACCAGCATACCCAAATAATCACATTTATGAAATCCATTGAAGTCCTTTGATACCATTAGGCTAACAATACTTTGTCGATGGAACTCCCATCACCACCCCACCGATAGCCCGATAGGGGAAATTCATATCCTTACATCGATGTAATATCCTTCCATCGTCGCAGCTCTGGTGCATCGGCGAAATGAATGATGAAGCTCCCCCAATAGCCTAATATAATTATGGGTTATAAAATTCTAACACTTATCGGTGAAGCTAGGATGCATCAGGGTAACATTGTTTGATTTCTTACCGATAGACCGAAAGAAAAACACTTATCAGTGGAGAAGGTGGCCAATAGTGGAAAATGAACCAAGGTCCCAATGATATAGCAATGAATGATTACTACTAGCTGATGTGGCATCAAAATCATCGTCGGGATATTTAACATAAATGCTCTCCTTGATGACAAGACTGAAGGAGGTGGTATATTAATGAGCCTGCACAAAGGTGAATTGCACCATGAATTAATCATAAAATTTGCAGAAACCAGAAAGTCTATGCTAAGGGCACAAGTAGAAAGGAAAAAACTTGGAGCTCTCACATAGTGAAGCCATGAGAAGCAAAAATTCACGTAATTACTCCACTCTTAGCTAGAAAGTTGCATTTTTTTAGAGTTTTCAATGGAAGAAAATGTGGAAAAACCTAAAGAAAAGAAAGAGTAATTTAAACCAAGACTTGATAGATCAGTGTCTGGGGTTAGGGACAAGACCTAGAAGAAGTTTTCAAGCAAGTGAATTATTAGATAAACATAGGGTTCTTGGAGATGTTTGGATGCCACACTGGGGCTATGAGCTTTTTATGTATCACTACAGAAAATAATTCAGATTTCAACCAGTCTGTAACCCATGCAAATTGAACTTAGGAAGACTTGTGGTGCCAAACATGTTCATCAACGTAGAATTGGTGAAATCTCTAGCTAGTCGGTATAATTCCAAGAAAATAACTATCCAATCACCAAATGGGGCTGATATTCTTGTTATCTCCCAAGACCTGATCTCTAATGTATTTCAGTTAGAAGGTCCCATGAATTTTCCATTCACCATTAGAGACTTTTTGATCTGGTAACCAACGGAAGCCCCCATATCCATCTAGTTATGGAGGACATCCACTACATGCTTGGAGTAACCCTCCAAATGCTTGGCCTAGTCATTAGAGTTATCCACCTCAATGGTAGCAACCTTAGGGGAATTGGCAGCAGTTTCAAGGGCACTAGCAACCACCTCCAAGAAATTGGCAACAAACAAATCAATGGAGAGGAGGATAGCAATGACCTACTCAAACAACTAGTTATATGAAGCCACCTTCTAAACCCCAACATCCTTCTATAAGACCTCCACCTACTAATCCAAGCTCAAATGCACCTAAACCAACTCAACTAACACCCAATCCTAATAACAAACTATAGCAATAGCCTGCATACTTTGTTGATTCACATCAATTCCATACATATGTTGTGAGTATAGGTGACATCCATTTGCATTCAAGAACTACTCTACCAGCCCCTTCCAATCCAATTATCACTAAAATTCTTGTGGAAGAGGAGGAGGAGCCTCTGAATGATCCCATTCAGCCAAATGCATCTAAAAATCCTGAACTAGTCCAAGTCAAGTAGACTGAACAAGAACCACCATTCCCTTAGAGATTGGAAGTTTCCAAGAAGAAAGAAGAAAAGGAGGATACCACTTTTGACATCCTAGATCAGCTAAAGCATATATGTGTTTAGATACCCCTATTTCAGGCCATAAAGGATGTTCCAATCTATGACAAAGCTATCAAGGAAGCTAGTCTTAAGAAGCTAGGAAGGAAGAAGAGAGACTAAACTATAGTTCATGTGATGGGCCAGCTAGTTGATATCATGTTGGGAAAAGTGACTATTCCCAAGTATAATGACCCAGACAATCCTGTGGTAGCAGTTGTCATAAATGGGATCCAAGTGAAGAATGCTTTGATTGATTTAGAGGCATCAATCAATGTGATGACCAAATACATCCTACAACAACTAAATATTGCAAGTATGATATATACTCCTACTGTCCTGCAACTTGATGATAGCTCTACTGTTAAGCCTAATAGTGTAGTGGAGGATGTTGTGTTAGTTCTAGAATCTTGGGAATATCCAACAGATTTTATGATTCTTTCTCCTAAGGCTACATTAGGTAGGCATCCCATCATTCTTGGAAGGCCTTGGTTGGAAGTTGCAGATGCATACATTACATGTTAGTCAGGTGACATGACCATTTTAGATGGAAGGAGTACTAAATTTTTTGTTCTTTATCCACCTGCTTAACCATCTCATGATGAGAAATATTTTGTATGGCCACAACTTGGTGAAGAGGCCAAGGAAGTTAATTTTGTGGCACAACTTATGATGCTAGGTAGAAGCTCTTTCATGCAGCTCCAAGATGATGATGAAGTGTTGGCTAATCTCATTCAGAATCATTATGAAGTGTAGGAAGCATCATCTTCTACTTCAGTCATGACACTTCTCCCTACACTTCCTGTAGCCACTATTCCTATAGACATTCTTCCTGCAGACAGATTTCCTGCAATAATAAGTAAGTTCCATACAATGCTACCATATGAACTAAAGGTACCATGTATTAATGAAGTAGCCATGATAGAGTTAACTACACAATTCCAGGTGTCAAAGGGAAAATATTTGAATGTTAATAGTAAATTGAATGTAGAACAAAAATTGTGATTGGAAAACCTATTAAGGGCCCATCAACATGCATTTGCATGAGATTATCATGATATGAAGGGAATGGATCCTAAAATTTGTAACCATATAATTTATATTAGAGATGATTGCACTCCAGTAAGATAGCCACAAAGAAAAATTAACCCTGCACTAAGAGAAATTGTGAAAAGAGAGCTACAAAAATTGCTAGATGCAAGATTTATCTACCCCATTTTAGATAGTCAGTGGGTATCTCCATTAGTGATTGTTCCTAAGAAAGGAGGGAAATGGTGAGTTTGTGTTGATTATAGAGAAATTAATGCTGCCACCAAGAAGGATCACTTTCCTTTACCCTTCATTGATCAAGTTTTGGACACACTTGCAGGAAAGAAATACTTATCTTTTCTAGATGGATTCAATGGCTACAACCAAATCTAAATTGCACCAGAAGACCAGGAGAAGACCACATTTACCTATCCATGGGGGACCTATTCCTATTTGGTACTCCCATTCAGCTTGTGCAATGCACATGCAACTTTCCAGAGGGTAGTCATTAGCATATTTTTAGACATTTCTCATGATTGCATGGAGATTTATATGGATGACTTCACCACTTATGGTGTTTATTTTGATCAAGCATTGGAGAATCTCAGGAGAGTCCTACAAAGATGTGAGGATCAAAACTTTCCCTTAAATAGTGAAAAGTGCTTCATGATGATTCAAGAGGGTGTAGTTCTTGGCAACTACATCTCCCACAAGGGAATTCAAGTAGATCCTACAAAAATTGAGGTAATCACAAATCTTCCTACACCTACAAAATAGAAGGATGTTAGGAGTTTCTTGGGTCATGCAAGATATTATAGGCGATTCATCAAGGATTTCAACAAGGTAGCAACACCATTGTATACCCTTCTCACTAAAGATGTTGAATTTCAATGGATTGAAGCTTGTGACAAGGCATTTTTTGACTTGAAGACAACTTTGACTCATGCTCCTGTACTCAAGGGACCCAATTGGGAGCTTCCTTTCCACATTCACATTGATGCATTGGATTATGCCATAGGAGTGGTCTTAGGACAAAAAGAGGGAGCTATTGAAAATGCTATTTACTTTGTCAACAAAAATTTGTAAGGAGTTGAATTCAATTATACAATGACAGAGAAAGAGATGTTGGTAGTAATTTATGCACTGAAAAAATTCAGACATTGCATAATGGGCTACCAAATCTTTGTGCACATTGATCATGCAACCATTAAATATCTCATGAATAAACCTTTGATCATAGGTAGATTGACAAGATGGTTATTATTGATGCAGGAGTTTGATATAACCATTGTGAATAAACTAGGCAAGGCCAATGTTGCAGAATTTCTTTCAAGGCTAACTACATCAGAAGCCAGTCAGCCCATAAATGACTCTTTCCCTAATGAGCATCTATTCTCTCTCAGTGTACAAACACCCTAGTATGATAATATAGACAATTACTTGGTCACATGTAGAGTTCCTTCTCACTTCTCCCCAAAAGAGAAAAGGGAACTCATTGAAAAATATTTTCCTTTGTCTTGGATTGTTGGATGTTTTTTTTATATTGGACTAGACCATGTCATGAGAAGATGTGTGAGAGAAGATGAGACATTTGATATTTTGTATGCATGCCACAATGAACCATGTGGAGGACACTTTGTAGCCAAAAGGATAGCAATGAAGGTTTTGAACATAGGGTATTACTAGCCAACACTCCACAGGGATGCAGGAAGGTATACCCAAAAATGTGATAAATGTCAAAGAATGGGTAGACCAATCAGATCTGATGAGATTCCTCTTTTCCCTCAAGTAGTAATCACTCCCTTTAACAAGTGGGGATTGGATTTTGTGGGACCAATTGACCCTCCATAAAATGGTAAGTTTAATATATTGGTATGCACTGATTATGTAACAAAATGGGTAGAAGTTAAGGCCATGAAGCATGCAAGAGATAACAAGGTTGCAAAGTTTCTTTATGAGGATATTTTCACAAGATATGGAGTCCCAAGAGAAATAGTGACTGATCAAGGGCCACAATTCACATCAAATCTTGTTGCAGCACTATTGAATGAGTACAATATAAGGCATAGAAATTATACTCCTTATCACCCCTAGGCTAATGGCCAAGTTGAGGTGACCAATAGAGAGATTGAAGCCATTCTGAATAAAATAGTAGCTATCCATAGAAAGGATTGGGAAAATAGATTACCAGAAGTTGTTTCGGCCTATATGACAACCTAGAAAACAACTATAGGCTTCACCCCATTTGAGTTGTTGTATGGAAAGAAAACTATGATGCCAATTGAATTTGAACATAAGACTCTGCAAACTACAATAGATTTGGGGATGGATATTTTTGAAGCATAGAGAGAAAGAATCATGCAGCTAAATGCTTTGGATGAGATAAGAAGAGCAGCCCTATAGCATATAGAATTAGTGCTGAATCAGAGAATCAAGTGGCATGAGAAATTTATCAAGGACAAAAAGATCAAACTAGGAGATTGGGTCTTGCTCTATGATTCAAGATACCAGGACAATGTAGGAAAATTGCAAACAAGGTGGCTAGGACCATACGAAGTTGTTGAGGTATTTCCTAATGGAGCTATTCAGCTTACCACCATTGACCCTGTCACGTTCAAATTACTCTTCAATGGTCATCGCCTCGGATTATATCATAAGCCAGGTTCTAAAGAAGAGTTCCTACAACAACTCACCCAGCACTCAGAGCTTCCTATAGCCAAAGGCGGTGGACCTAGTGTCCCTACTTCAGCCTAACTGAGGTACATACTTTTCATAATAAAGACTTTCACTTACGTGGAATTCTATTTCTTTGTCATTTTCCCATCCACCCATCCATCACCACCTTTCTCTCTTTTCCATCACTTCATTACACCCCACCTCATTCCACCTCATCTTCATTTATTGCTCAATTTATTTTCCAACAAGGCGAGCGTTACTTTATCTACGATCTTTGCAACAAATCTTCCACACATTCAGGTATGTGCGCACTAATTGCTATCTTTAATCATCTTTTAAGTATGTTCATTTAATCACTATACGTTAGTATGTATATTCACATAGAATGCCATCATGACCTATCCATTGCCACTCCCATCTTACATGTGCGGACACATGTCCAAATTTAGGTTGGGGGGAGGGGAATGAAAAAGTTGCAATTTTTTTGTGAATTTATTGCCCATGTGTCAATTCATACTAGGCTATGTTAGAAATTTGAAAATGAGCCAATTTGAAATACAAGTGAAGGGACGACTTGCATGTGTGAAGTGACAATACCTACATCTGCCATTTCTTCCTATCATAATTTCCTTTTATCATTCCTTTTCTTGCCACTATTTCCCTATCGTAATCTTGAGTTGCAAGCAAAAAGGAAAAACAAAAGAAAGGAAATTTAGTTCACACTGGCACTAAAAATTTAGCAGGTTGGTCCTAGAATTTAGCAGACACTGTAGGGAAGTGCATTTGATTTTTAGAAAAGAATTACAAGAAAGGAAGGGAATTGCAAGAAAACAAGTTGCAAAGCATTTGTTTGATTGTAGACAATGGGAGGTGGCTTAATTCGAAATGAACCCATGGTGCATGATATTTTACTACAGGATGTACAATTCCTGGTCAAATTTCAAAACTATCGATGGATAGATTAATTTTTGAAGTTGGATGGTTTTGATGAAGGCATTGCTATTGAATTTTCCCAGATGTTTTCAGAGGGAAAATCCACAATAAAAGGGTTAGAAGTTGTGGAAACAAAAGAAAGAATTGCAGAGGTTACAGGGTTACCTACTAATGGTGAAAATTACCCTGCTTCCAAAGATGCCAGGTCAGCTAGGGTTGAATTCATAGAGACAAACAAACCCCAATTGAGCATAGACAAACAAGGTGCAAAGAGAATTTCTCTGCCCGAGCTGTGGAAGCAGATAGCTGTGTATGTCATCAAATACATCATTTGTGAGGGCTGCCAATCAAACTTGCATTTTGTCCAGTTCAAGATTTTGAATCACATGAGGGACGAAAGGAGGATGAATGTGCCCAACATGTATAATCTTCTCTCAATCATGGTGACCAAGACCCAAAAAGGTAGCAATAATTATGTTTCCCACCATTGGTTGATTAAATTTATAGTTGAAAAATCTCTACGTGATGTATCTAGAATGACCTGGGAAGAGTTTATTAAAGTTGATCAAAATTATCGCAAGGAAGAGTTTGTCAATGTTGAGCATTTTCCACCTAGGGCTATAGCTCAATCTCATAGGTCTAGCAGGAGAGTAAGCATGGCTAAATCCATTCCTAGTGCTTCAACCCTTGGTGTTGGCTCTAGTGTGAATCCTCCTACAGCAAAAGAAGCTATAGAAATTAGTTCTTCTTGAACAAAGCACGTAGGAAAAGAAATCTCTTCCTTGGATTCTAATGATGAAGTTCCACTTGAAAACCTCATGAAAACTAGGGCACAACAGAGAGAGGTAGAAATGAGAAAAGGGAAGGCTAAAACAAAACCTGTAGAAAGAAAAGGGCCAAGTTCTAAGAAGAGGAAATTTGATACTGTTCATCCTGCAACCAAAGGAAAACATGGGAGACCTCCCATGAAATCAAGACTAGTTGGGCCTATGATTGGTATGCCTCCACAGGAAAGTCCTAAACCTAGTGAGACCTCACATGAGGAACCTGAAGCTCCAATGGAGCAGAAGAATGTTGAAGAGAAAGAAGACATATTTAAGAGAGCAACAAACATAACACTCTCTAATCTTGCTAGCATTACAGAACAATTGGAGGAAAATCGAGACTTCTTGCAGCATGAGCAAGAGGTCTTGCAACATGAGTAAGAGGTCCTGCAGAAACAACCAAAACCGGAGCAAGTGTTCCTACAGCCATAGCAAGAACAAGAGTCCCTACAACAAAAGGAAGAAGAAACAACACCCTTGCAGCCAGAGATAACTAGACAACCTGAGTCCATGTAAATAGTGCCATATGAGGAGCCGTCATCAATGAAAAGACTAGTGGGCATTCATAATCCTCCTAGTTTTATAGTACACGCAACAATTTTAAATTTATGGAGAGAAATAAAAAGAAGGGATGAAGAATGGAAAAAGGAAAAATGGAAATTGAAGGAGGAAATTCAAAAGAAGGATGAAGAGATTGAGGATAAAGATGCAAAAATTGCCACCCTAAAGTAGAGGGTAGATGATATGGCACCTTTGGCGCCAAATATTCTGGAATGTAGAGATCCTCCAAAGGTCTATGCTTTTCTTCTGAAAGAGAAATATCTCTCTTTTAAGATGTCAAGACTTTCCTTAGGTTTGAATCCTTCTATTGATACCCCTATGGAATTTTTCAATGCTTATAGGATTGCCTCACCTGAAATGAAGAATTTTCTATGTGAATTTTATTTACATAATTATACTATCACAAAAGTACATGACTGGAATCTGCTATTGTATGTTGGGGATGTTCAATTGAGAGCATTCATGTTTTGGGTGCAAAATGAGATTAGTTGGGAACAACAACATGGTGCTTATAAAAAATTGGAGTCTGATATCCCTCTGCCTGTTAGAATTGAATCATGCAACCCAAGGGATATTTATAGAGAATGAAATAGAATGCTGCTCAGACCAAGTTATGGCAATAGGATTATGCCTTATATTGAGGAAATTTACACTCAATATGAGGTAAAAACAACAACAAAGGAGGAAATCGTGAGGAGATGTTTATCACAAAGATGGAATAGTTTGATTAATGAACTGAAACAAGTTGAACCTCATTCCATCCACAATTATGCTGCAACATTAAAAATAATTGAGAGACATATTCAGATTGGGAGAACTCAAGGACGACAGTGGCTTCCCCTGACTTTTCAGCCACCCATGCTCATGTGGGCCGTGCCAAATTTTAGATTCTACCAGTATGACATTGTTGTAGAGAGGTAGAGATCAAACATGTTTGACAGATTGGGAGGATTCTATTGAGATCCTGACTCACGTACTGCAGCCATTGATGTTGGACAACTCTCAATTGCAAATTTCAGAGCTTTGACCAGGCAAAAGAACAACTCTTTCCCTACTAGAGGACTAGAAAAACATTAGGTTGGGGGGAGTGATGAGCCTAGTTTTTGGTCTAGTTTTGGGTAGAATCTATAGTCTATTTTCTCATAGATGTCATGGAATTTAATGCTTAAGTGTTGGTATTGGCATAATTTTTCCCTAACACCATTTACATTTCATATTATCCTATCTCTGCAAGCTTTAATAATGTTTGGCATAATATTTAGGTTTTCTATATTGATGTTACATGTGATTAATGAGTGTTTCTTAGAGTGGTTATAGATGTGCAGTTATTATGCATACTAACCTTGACATGCAGATTTAATACACCAAGTTGAGGAAGACACTAACAACTGGGCATGCACCATAATGTCCAGTTGAGGAATCACTCCAAGTCAAAGGCAGCTAACAACAAAGATTCTTCATGCAATAGAACATAACCACCTTGCAATGGACCTTAATGATTGAAGATGCATGGGAATTACTGCTATGCTAGATCTATGCTTGACTTGTACGTCTGACTAGATTCCATGCATGTGTAACTGCCATTGCTCCACTTTCCCCTATTTTTCGTAAATGGCGTCCTCCCAATCATGGATTTGACTGCCTTGTTTAGCTGTAGTATAAATAATGATTTGATTCTCCTTATTCAAAAAAAGGTTACACAATTTTACATTGTACTCTCATTCTCTAGTTTCAGTAATATAGATACATTACTCTTTGTATGCATGATTTATAGTGAATAAATAAAAGTTTTGAGTTCAAGCATTTGAGTTCTTGTTAGCATAGAGGATACTTATCCAAGGGGTCCCACTTGGTGAGTAATCTATCTTCTTATTTTAGCATTACTTGTTGTTTAGTACTTAGTTAGAAATCTGGCATCGACTATTCCTATAGCCACTAGAATTTCACTATGTGACTATTCCTGCAACCAAAGCAGAAAAAGTAGTCCCCTGTTTGTCACTTAGATTTTCATTCTTGCTATGCATTTCAGGTTAGCATAGTTGTTGGTTGATATTCAACATTTCCTTTATTCCCTTTTAAGCAATTTACTTTCAGTATTTTGTTTCTTAGTTGTAGAATGCAATGACTACTTGAGCCCCTAGTGCACATACTGTGCTAACCCATTTCAAGTTCATGTCCCTAGGTTGACAAGTTAAATGCACCTTCATGATGATTGAATAGCTATTTAGGTTAGATGTCCAGTCTCTAAATCATGGTTGTAAAGGCTTAGTTATGAAATCATTGTAGGAGGCCAACAATGCTTATCATTATTGAACACATGGAAGTTGGTGATATTATCTGGCATCGATGGAGTGGAAGTAAGCTCCATAGTGAATTTCTTCAACCCGTATAAGGAAAGGGGATGGATGGTATGATCTGTCTAGGCTAAGGCATCGGTGGTATGATTCTTAGAATGAGGGATCAATTGAATGTTGAATGCATCTAAGCCCTCTATGAGATCCTAGACTCTATTCCTGTAATTTTCTTGTCTCCTATCATGGTAGGAATACAACTTCCTGAATTTCTTTACTACTAGCTCTGAGTCACCAAAGACTTGTAACATTTTAACCTTCTTTCTTAGAGCCATCAAGAGACCATGGATTAATACTTTGTACTCCGCTATGTTGTCCATACAATAAAATTGGAGTCTATGAGCAGAAAAGTATGTCTTACCCATGGAGCTGATAAGCTCAAATCCAACTCTCGCTCCCTACTTGGACTTGGACCCATCAAAGCACATCGTCCAAAATTTAGAAGGATCTTTGAATTTAAGGCTAGTTTAGATTATTTCTTTTCTTGGAGTCATGTTTGCTTCAACATCTTTAAGTGGTTGCATGGATTCTACTTCACTTTGGTTTGGCTGCACTACTTGGAATTCCCCCTTTGGGGTGACTTGTCCTCTAATGTGCTCAACTATTGTTTGGAAAAGGAAAAATTCAAATTCTAAGTTGGAAGATTTGTGTACATGGAACCAACTTGGTAATAGGAGCTCCTAAAAGTCCATTCTTGCTCCCAATTTGAGTTGATCTTGCACACATTTCTCCATAAAGTCTTGGAATCCATCCAACAATCCCAAATTACCATCCTCATAGGATTCTTTATCGTCTGATTCAATCAACATCTCTATGCTATGGGGTGTGCTTGTTGCAAGTATGAGCTGGTTTGGTGGTGTCGTCATTAATGTTGTCATTGATGTCAACATAGTCCAGTATGTTGAAAATTGTACATGTATAGCTAAGATGTTGATATTTTGTGAGTACATGGAGATATCTTTATAGTGTTGCAAAAGTGTTGGTTTGGTGAGTTTCTAAGTGCTTTTGAGAAAATTAATAAAGAAAAGAAGTCAAAGTAATGAAAGTGTTCAAAATTTGCTCTAGTATGTGCTCTGCATTTCTCTTGTCTTGATCATATGCCTATGTGGATCTGAAGGATTGGTAATGATGATATCATGGTAATATTTCCTAAGTCTTAACTTCTGGTTTGATGGTATGTGAAAGTTACATTCACCAGTATGTGAACTGTTTTGGCAGAGTTGGTTTTCTGTGTACTGGGAGAAATATTTCTTCTCTGCAATTCTCTAATGGTTTGTTTTACATATTGCAGATTTGGGATATGTCTTGTGAAGGTATTTTTTATTCTTTGGAAAAGAAGTTTGAAGTTGGGTAATCCAAAAGTCATGTTTCAGTATTTTAGTGTGTGATTGCACAGTCTTAATGGATTGGTGAAAGATGTTCGATGATGAAAGTTTTTTGTTTTGTTGAAGATGTATTTGGAAGATTCTGAGATGTATTTTTGTGCATAAGGAAGCATGTTGTGGTGTCTATGTGTCATCTTCTTGTTGGGAAGCGTGTACATCAATGTTCTTTTGTGTTTTCATTAGGGTTCACTGACCTAATGTTTACACTTCATTTGAAGAATAAAATATAATTAAGGAAGCGTGTGATTAATTCAAGATATTATTTTTGATCTTGAAAAATAATTTTATTGGCCCACTCTTATTCCTTTCCATCATGGGAATTTTGAGTTTTTGACCTAATTTAAATTTATGAAATGGGTTATTTGTCACTGACCTTGGTAAATGATTCTAAGATTGAGAATGGTATAAAAGCAAGTCAAATTGTGAAGATTTGTATGATAATGTGATGCAAAGTGATGAAAGTGGGCCACAAATCATAAGAGCAGAAGTGTGAGTGAGTTGTGATAACAGTTTTTAGTGAGTTGAAGGCATTGAGCTAAAGGTTTTTGCAATCCTGCAGATGTGCTTTCATTATTGTGGTGGATCTTTTGTTCTCTTTTGTATCTATAGGCAATGAGCCTCCCTATTGGACAATGAGTCCTTTTTGTAGGCAGCGAGCCTTTGTTTTTGGACAGTGAGTCCTCTTTAGGGTAGTGAGCCCTTGGAAGTAAGCCTCTATATTCAATTTTATAATCTTTATATTGTGAGTTAACCCTCACCGTGGTTTTCCCCTCATTGGATTTTTCACATAAAAATATGGTGTTCAATGTGTTTATTTACTTTCTATTATTTGTTTTTCATGCTCATATTTAATACTAGAATAGTGTGGTTGAAGAATTGATAAGTGATAAAGTTTTAAGTTTGAACTTGTGTGACATAATTCACCCCCCTCTTAGCTATCCTGCACCTATTTAACAATTGGTATCAAAGCTTTTGGTTCCTTGTGTAGAGCTTAACCACTTAAGGAAGATAGGATGGCACACAAGTTGGCAATCCCTATGTTTGATGGAACTAACTACAATGATTGGAAGGGACAGATGAATGTATATATTATCTCTTGATTTCAAGACCTGGAAGGGTATAGAGAAAAAGTATACACCTTTTTCTAGTGGTGTTAATTATATAGATGAGATCTTTGCTTATGAAGAAAATGAGAAGTCAAAGTATGTGATTTGTAGTGGTTTATCTAAAAATGAGTGACTTAAGGTTAATTCTCTAGATACTACGTATGAAGTCTGGAAGAAGTTGGAAGAGATGTATGAAGGAAATGAAAAGGTGAAATTGACAAAGAGGCTGGTGCAAAAGTGTAGATTTGTGAACCTGGAGATGGAAGATGGTGAAGAATTTAAAAGTTTCTTTCAGAGAGTTGAACTAGCATAAAATGAAGTTAGCAATCAAGGAGGAAAACTATCAAATGAAGATATAATCAAGAATATTTTGATCACTTTACCAGAATGTTACAATGAAAAGATCTCTATTATTAAAGAAATGTATGATCCTAAGAAGTACACTCTAGAAGAATTGTTTAGCACCTTGCAAGAATTTCAGACAAGGAAGTTCCAAAAAGACAACAAGACAGAAGAGAAGACATAAATGTTATTTTAGGATTTGAAGATTGAAGAATCAGATAGCGATGATGAAGAGTTGGAAGCAAACTAATTCACCAGGAAATTGAAGAAAGGCACCCAAAAGTATAAATGTATGTTACCCTTTAAATGTTTCATTTGTGGTAACATTGGTTATTATGCTTTGAGATGTTTGAATAGGGCTGAAATTGACAAAGAGGCTGATGGAAAAGTGTAGATTTGTGAACCTGAAGATGGAAGATGGTGAAGAATTTAAAAGTTTCTTTCAAAGAGTTGAACTAGCAGAAAATGAAGTTAGAAATCAAGTAGAAAAACTATCAAATGAAGATATAATCAAGAAGATTTCGATCACTTTACCAGAATGTTACAATGACAAGATCTTTGTTATTGAAGAAATGTATGATCCTAAGAAGTACACTCTAGAAGAGTTGTTTAGCATCTTGCAAGAATTTGAGACAAGGAAGTTCCAAAAAGATGACAAGATAGAAGAGAAGACAAAATTCTTATTTAAGGCTTTGAAGATTGAAGAATCGGATAGCGATGATGAAGAGTTGGAAGCAAACTTCACCAGGAAATTGAAGAAAGGCACTCGAAAGTATAAATGTATGCTACCCTTTAAATGTTTTAGTTGTGGTAACATTGGTTATTATGCTTCGAGATGTCCGAATAGGGATACACATAAAAAGAACAATGATTATAAGAATAAGGATAGGAAGGATAAGAAGTATAAGAAGCTATACTATGTTAAGGAAGAGGCAGGTATTTCTGATGATGAATCTGACAATGAGGTTGATGATAGTGAATGCTTATTCTTAGCTTTGGAAAGTAAATCTGTATCCACTAACCATAGAAAATGTGTAAGTAAGAAGGCTCTAAAGGTTAAGAAGAATATGATGGAAGGTACCTTGGTTACCACTTTTCATGCAAGACAAGATTAAGATTACTGGGTAATTGATAGTGGATATTCAAATCCCATGACCAAAGATAAGAGTAACTTCACTAAACTTGAGAAATATGATGGTGGCTTAGTTATGTTTGGTGATGATTCAAGAGCTAAGATCTATGGTAAAGGTTCAATTAGTTTTGATGGAGTGCACAATACTGATGATGTATATTATGTGAAGGGTTTGAGGCATAACCTTCTAATTGTTGGTCAAATGTGTAGCAATGGCTTTAAACTTGTGTTTCAAAAAAATACTTGTGAAATCAAAAATGGAGATATGGTTGTAGCTAGAAGAACTCATGAAAAACATCTATCAGTCGAAAGGAGTTGACGGTCAGTGCCTGGTATCTCAAGTTAGTGAAAGTTAGTAATGGAATCAGAGAATAGGACATGTAAATTTTGATAACCTGGTCAAGATTAGTTCAAAGGAGATTATTTGAGGACTGCCTAGAATCACAAGACCTGCTAATACTATCTATAGAAGTTGTCAGTTAGGGAAGTAGAATAGATGTAGCTTTAAGGGAAAAGAACATTGTACTATCAAAATGTTGGAGTTTGTTCACATTGATCTCTGTGGTCCAACTAGAAAAAGAAGCCTGAATGGAGACATGTATTTTATGTTGTTTATTAATGATTATACTCGAATGACATGGGTTAAATTTCTTAGAGAAAGGAATCAAGCTCTGGATAGGTTTAAGGTATTCAAAGCAAGAGTGGAAAATGAAGTAAATTTGAAAATCAAGTGTTTGAGATTTGATAAAGGTGGTGAATTCACTTTTGGTGAATTTAATGCATTCTAAAAGAATCATGGCATAAAAAGATAGTTTTCTACTCTAAGAACCCCACAACAAAATGGACTAGTTGAAAGGAAAAACAAGACAGTACAAGAATTTTCTAGAACTTATATGATGAAAGAGTCCAATATACTGG
The DNA here is from genome assembly GCA_007258455.2 of Sequoia sempervirens. NCBI lineage: Eukaryota > Viridiplantae > Streptophyta > Pinopsida > Cupressales > Cupressaceae > Sequoia > Sequoia sempervirens. The sequence goes on from VDFB02000003.1 coordinate 151,313,776, forward strand.
ATGTATATTGGAAAGAAGTGATACATACTATTATTTATATTCTTAATAGAGTTTAGATCAGACACAATAGCACAAAGACACCTTTTAAGTTATGGACTAGTAAGAATCCTATTGTAAAATATTTTAAGGTTTTTGGAAGCAGATGTTATATTAAAAGGGGTGATGAAAACCTTGGAAAGTTTGATGCTAGATATGATGAAGGAATCTTTCTTGGATACTCTACTACTAGCAAAGCATACAGATGCTTTAACAAAAGATTGAGGAAGATTATTGAAAGTGGTAATGTGAAAATTGATGAAGACATATGCAGACCTATTGAGATAAGTGAACTTGAACCTAATGATATTATCTATGGACATGTACCTAAAGAAAACAAGGAGAAGGAAGAAGAAGAGAAAGAAGAAGAAGAACAAGTGGAAGAAGAAGCAAAAGAAGAAAATGAACCAAAACCTATTGTTGGGACTCCTAAATATGTGCATAAGAATCATCTAGAAGATTAGATAATTGGAGACAAGAGTGAAGGTGTGAAGATAAGAAGAAGAGTTACAGTTGAGGTAAATTTGTGTTTACTTTCTAAAATTGAACCTAAATCTATAAGAGAAGCATGTGAAGATGAAAGCTAGATGAGAGTTATGAAAGACGAATAGCAAAAAATATAAAAGAATAAGACATGGGAGCTAGTCCCTAGGCCTATGAATAAGAATATGATTAGCTCAAAATGGGTGTTCTAGAATAAGCTAAATGAAAGTGGAGAAGTTGTAAGGAATAAGGCAAGATTGGTTTGCAAAGGATATTCACAAGTTGAAGGAATAGATTTTTTAGAATGCAACGTGCTTTGATATCATGTTGAAATGATGGATGCTAAACCACCCAATGAAGCTACACACAGTTCAAAGGATCTTTCCAAGAGAATTTACACCATACAGAAAGTGTTGCAACTAAGGGCTGCAAAGAGAGATTGCTATTGATCTACAACATTAGATCATAGATTGATATTTGATCGATATGATACAAATGAACAAATTGCCTGATTATATAGGAAAGAGAGAAAACCTAAAATGCATGAGATCTTGCCATGTTTCATGATCTAACAACATGTGACAACATGTGAACCCTATCTAGGAAATTATTAAATGTTGAGATAAGTTCTAGAAGGACAAATCATCTTCTAGAAGGAATCTTATCCCTATAAACAAGGAAAAAGACATTACCCCATTATTAAATGATTTATTTAAGATGCAACCTAGGACTAAATGATGCAAGACTAAGTTAACTTAGGCTAGTGTAATAATTAATTAATTACACTAACACCCCCCCATAAGTTCAACTTAGGGAGGAAAATGCAATGGTTATGCATAGATGATGAGATGAATGGGTCTCAGCTACAAGGCCATGTTAGGTACCCATGTACATGATGAAGATATAGAAAATATCCCACAACTGGAGAAAAGGGGTAAACACGGTGGGAACAAAACCCCTCTCCAAAAAGGGAGATGAAAATGAAAAAAAATGCGAGATAGGATGGGAAGGACTCCCAAATACCCCCCAAGGACACCATCCATCACATGGATACAATACAATAGCCCCCCATAGGAAGGAAAAAGAGAGCCCCCTAGAAGATGATATCACCTGCAAAAATGGTAAGTGTCTAAAGACAAAACAAGATCCAATGTTGACAAACAACTTGTCTCCCTTTCAGAAGAAACAAAACAAAATGCAAGTGTAGAGATGCTTCCCATTCTAGATAGGAATTGAAGGAAGGATGTATGTTGATGATAATGTCTCTGAACCCTACTCAAATGTCTTCTTTCCTGAAGATGAAGATGCCACAATCAATGAAGAGGGTGACAAACCAGGACGATGTGGAAACTGATGTTGAACAATATCCAAAGACAGTGTGATGGAGACCTGATAGCCCCCCCTAAATGAAGTTTCTTCAAAACCACTAAAGGAACTCTGAAGCAAATCCAATTGTAGATGATGAAGAAACCTCAAATCCGAAATGGAATGACAGGGAAGAAGTCTCATACATGAAATATCTGAAGAGAAACCAAGTGTCTCCAAGATAGTCTCAGGATCCCCAATCAAGGTTGAGACAAAAAGATGAGGAGACTCAAGAAAAATATCTAATATGTGATTTGAATAGAGGAGTGATACCCCCTCAAGAAATTCCTCCAAACCTGTAGAAGTAGCCAAGTCAGTGATACCTGAAACAAATCCATCCTCTGATGTTAAGTCTAGAAAACTAAATGTGTCCTAATAAATGATGATGATGGAAGCCTCAATCAATGAATATGGACAAGGAATCACTGAATGTGAAGGGATACCAATATTCTCTGATGGAGAAGAAGCACCTAAAGGAACCTTGTCAAACTCTTTAGAAGATTCAAGGAAATCAACTTCTTGCACAACAATAGCATCATGGGGTACTTGATCTGAAGAATGACATTCTAAATCATGACCATCGGGGAAGGGTGGAGTGTCTGATCCTCCATATATCTCCCAAAGCTTAATCCAAAGGATGTGAGGATAGTCACAATGATCAATAACATTCAAAACATCACAATCAACTTGCATCTCAATGATCTCCAAAATAGTGTATCTACTGCAACTCCAAGCAAATTCATGAATACCTTCACTTGGATGGGGAACTATACAATACAGATGAGGCAATAGATCAAGTGCTTAGAGATGGTGGAAGATCCCATCCTACCATTGTTGATAGTTTCCCTTATGTAACATAACCAAAGAAGGAGTATATGCAAGCCCCATAATGAATTTTCTCCAAAAAATGCAAAGAAGCTGACCTTCAACAGCAAATAGAAGCTTCCAAAGATGATGTACAACTGAAGTGATGCTACCCGAATCAAAAAAACTTTTCCCAAGCTTCAGGATATCCAAGATATTGAACAAATGCACCAAACTGAAAAAAATCAATGCAAGAGTACCTAGAGATGAAATGGATCAAGGGGTATGGAATGATGAAAAAAAGCTCTGAATCACCTTCCTAATGTCACTTGAATCACTAAAATCTGATGAACGGTTGCGAAGATACGAGCCTTTATGTCCAAATTAGGTTTTTGTCTTCAGTTGACTGTAGATTTTTCTATGAACAAAATTCTATAGAATGGATGTCACCACTGGAAAGTGCTCTGAATTCTCTTTTTGACAGTATCTCGTTTGCTAATTTTTGATACCCTGGTGAAAAGTTATGATAAAATGAATAAAATGCCTAGATGAGGCATTTTGTAGGCTAACTAGGGGAAAAATTCAAGCCCCTTGGGTGCTAGTACCTAGTTCTTGATATGACTAGCATAGGAAAAATGGAAAAAAAGGCTCCACTCGTAGGAGCGGCAGCAGAGCTGTAGAACTAGGTGGAGCTCCTTTGAAAGACTTGTGTCGCTCACTAGATGGTAGAGCCCTAGGTCACGAATAGGACCATGGGTAGAGCGGTGTTGAACCCGACAGAAAAAAAAAACACCGGTACAAACAAATGGTGGAACAGTGGCCGGGAGAATATGTCTAATCATGATACATGGGCAACGGATGTCAGTGGTAGGAGAGAGCACGAGATGGCAGTGGAAGAGGGTGATGGGACGGGCCCCCCCAATTTGGCCAACCAAAGTACTTCCTCTGCAAAAAAATTAAGGCACCAACAAAACCAAAAAAATAGCTGTAGATTTTGAAATGAACAAGTCGACAAAAGAAAACCATATACTTGATTTTTAATATTGTTATTTAGCAATTAAAAATCAAAACTTTTCAATATAACAACAAGAAAAAAATCTATAGGATAAAAATGTGCCGATGGGATAATATTATATGCCGATGATTTAAAAAATTAAACCTTCATAAATGTTGATGATGGATGTTGACCAAGATATAAAATGCAGTCACTCAAATTATTTTTCTGAAACTATAGAAAAAATGCCAAATATTTTTCTTTCCAAGATGATATGAAAACAAGCCCAAATTTTTTTTTGAAAAAAAAGTGCCTAGGACTTAAATTTTTTTTCCTTAGAGGACAACTGACTAGGGTGATTTTTTGCTACAAATTGTACAGATAGTACAGTTGATTTTGCAAACACAAAAATAATTTTGTTGGCTCTCGGGTTGATGAATCCAATTTTGATGAATGGGTAGGCGATCCTTGGGTTTCGAGGCCTTCTAAAGACAATGGTGAGCTCGGATCTGACTCTATGATCCTATGATGAATTCTCAATGGAATGGCTCTGATACCATGTTAGAATTCAACATGCTCTAATACCATGTTGAAATGATGGATGTTGAATCACCCAATAAAGCTATGCACACTTCAAAGGATCTTTCCAAGATAAATTACACCACAGAGAAAGTGTTGCAACTAAGGGCTGCAAAGAGAGATTGCTATTGATCTACAACATTAGATCATAGATTGATATTTGATTGATATGATACAAATGAACAAATTTCCTGATTATATAGGAAAGAGAGAAAATCTAAAATGCATGAGATGTTGCCATGTGTCATGATCTAAAAACATGTGACAACATGTGAACCCTATTTAAGAAATTATTAAATGTTGGTATGCAAGATTGGATAGATACTTGACAAAGCAAGGATTCAACAAAGGTTCTACTAATAGTAATCTTTACTTCAAAATATATGGTAACAAAATGTTGATTGTAGTTGTGTATGTTGATGATATCATTTTTGGTGGAAATGATGGCATGTGTAAAATGTTTGTTGAAAAAATGTAGAAAGAAATTGAGATGTCTATGATTGGTAAATTGAACTTCTCTCTTGGTCTACAAGTGAATCTAACTAATAAAGGGATATTCATTTCACAATCTAATTACGTAAAAGAGTTGTTGAAAAAGTTTGGGATGGAGGATTTTAAACCATTTTGTACTCCTATGGTAACCAAATGTAAACTGAGAAAAGATGATGAATTTTCTAAGACTAATCAAAGCAAATATAGATCAATGATTGGCAGACTATTGTGTCTTATTGCTACTAGACTGTATATTATGCATGTAGTATGTTTAGTTGCTAGATTTCAAGCAAATCCTAAAGAAATGCATGTTACAATGGTGAAGAGAATATTTAGATATCTTAAAGGTACACCAGAATATGGACTATGGTATCCTAAGAGTGATGAATTTACTATGAGTGCTTACATAGATGTTGATTGGGCTGGATGTATAGATGACCAGAAGAGTACCAGTGGTGGTGTTTTCTTTCATGGTGGAAGATTGGTTTCATGGTTGAGTAAAAAGCAAGACTCGGTTTCTTTATCCACTATAGAGGAAGAATATATTGTTGTAGCATCCTACTGCACATAAGTTTTGTTGATGAAGGAAACTCTGAAGGAAATTTGAGTAGTATTTGATGAGCCTATTTCTATTTTTTGTGATAGCACTAGTGCAATAAATATTTCAAAGAACCCGATTATGCATTCAAGAACAAAACACATATCTATCAAGTATCACTTCCTGAGAGAAAAAGTGTTGGAGAATGAGGTCATACTAGAGTATGTGACAACAAAAGAATAAATTGTAGACATATTTACTAAGGATCTTCTAAAGGATAATTTTGAGCATCTTAGGGAGAGGTTGGGGGTCATTATCCCTCCTAACTAGGTGCACATGAAGGTGCATCAGTCCAGTGAATTCACAAATTCTTCATTTATCTAGATCAATAAACGGGTCTACTCCATAAGGGAGTAAAAAAGGCTTTCATTGTTGTAGTATGAGTGTACTCCTAAGGGGGAGTAATTAGTTTTGTGAAAAATAGTTTTAGAATAAGAGAAAGTGTTCTCCTGGGATATTGTGAAGAAGTATGAGCTAGTTTGGTGATGTTTTCATTAATGTTATCATTTATGTCAACATAGTTTAGTATGTTGTAGATAGTACATGTATAGTTGAGATGTTGTGAGTACATGGAGCTACCTTTATAGTGTTGTAGAAGTGTTGGTTTGGTGAGATTCCAACTGCTTTTGAGAAAATTAATAAAGAAAAGAAGTCAGAGGAATGAAAGTGTTTAGAATGTGCTCTAGTATGTGCTCCACATTTCTCTTGTGTTGATCCTATGCCTATGTGGATCTGAAGGACTGGTAATGATGATCTCATGGTAATAATTCCTAAGTTTTATCTTCTATTTTGATAGTATGTGAACTATTCTAGTAGAGTTGGTTTTCTATGGACTAGGAGACATATTTATGCTCTACAGTTTTTTGATGGTTTTTTTTAGATCTTGTGGATTTGGGATATGTCTTGCGAAGCTATTTTTTGTTCTCTAGCAAGGAAGTTTGAAGTTGGTTAATTTGGAATTCATGTTTCCATATTTTAGTGTGTGATTGCACAATCCTGATGGACTGGTGAAAGATTTTTGATGATGAAAGTTTGTTGCTTTGTTGTGGATGTATCTGGAAGATTCTGAGATGTATTCTCATGCACAAGGAAGCATGTTATGGCATCTACGTGTACATCAATCTTATTTTTTGTTTTCATTAGGGTTGGTTGACTTGATGTTGACACTTCATTTGAAGAATAAAATATAATTAAGGAAGCATGTGATTGATTCAAGATATTATTTTTGATCTTGAAAAATAATTTTATCGGTCCACTCTTATTCCTTTCCACCGAAGGAATTTTTAGTTTCCAACCTAATTTGAATTTATGAAATGGGTTATTTGTGGCTGACCTTGGTAAATTCTTTTAATATTGAGAATGGTATAAAAGAAAGTTGAATTGTGAAGAGTTATATGATAGTGTAATGCAAAGTGACAAAAGTGAGCCACAAATCATAAGAGCTGAAGTGTGTGTGAGTGATTTGTGATAGCATTTTTTGTTGTGTTCAAGGAAGTAAGCTGAAGGTTTCTGCAATCCTGCAAATGTGCTTTAATTGTTGTGGTGGATATTTTGTATCTATAGGTAGTGAGCCTCCTTGTTGGATAGGGAGTCCTTTTTGTAGGCAATGAGCCTTTGTATTTGGACAGTGAGTCCTCTTCTGGACAGTAAGCCCTTGGAAGTGAGCCTCTTTATTTAGTTTAATAATCTTTATATTGTGAGTTAACCCTCACCATGGTTTTTCCCTCATTGGGTTTTCCACATAAAATTCTAGTGTTCATTGTGTTCATTTACTTTCTATTATTTTTGTTTCATGCTCATATTTAATAACAAAATAGTGTGGTTAAAGAATTGATAAGTGAAAAAATTTTAAGTTTGAACTTGTGTGACAACTAATTCACCCCACCCCTCTTAGTTGTCATGCACTTGTTTAACAGCGCTCACTAAATTAGCAGGAGGACTGCACAACATGAGGATAACCTCTTTAGCCAATTCCTCTTCCTGAAATTCTAGTTCTCCCCGATATGCCACAGGATAGTAATTGCCTAGTTTTGTTTCAACAAACAACACCTCATTTGTATTGTTGTACTCAGTGATCATGAATTTCATATGTGGCTCCCGATCAATATGAATCTAGTTTGGAAACCCTTTCAATGGAAGCCATAAGTGAGAAAAGTTTGTTGTGGCATATCCATTTAATGCCCGAGTGAAATCTTATCCCACTATTATGCCATATGTGTCTAGAATATCAGCAACTTGAATGCCTATGACCCGTTGCACCTTTGGATCAACAAAAATCTGCATAGATATCCTATTGATTTCTTTGACTATACTCAGTTCAGTCTTATCCAACCACGTCACCTTCTGTCAGGAGGGATTTAAAACTATTCCTAGAGCTTTGCATACTGTGAGGGGTATGACATTGGCTGGCACTCCTGAATCGAGTAGGAAATTGTACAAATTCTTTCTAAATATGTTGATGGTAGTCAGGGACGAGTCTCCAAATTCCCTTGGAAAAATCCCATGGGTGTGTCTTCTTGGGCTACGTGAGTCTTTTCTTTATCATTGGTTTTGTCCTTGGCTTGCGTTTAATTTTGTTCCTTACCAAGAAATTTATTTGGTTTCTGATTTGAGGGTTGATATGTATTCTTCCCTAGAATCTCCTTGATGATGGGCTCATTTTTTGAATCCTCAAAGGAGACCCATTTTGCGGGAACTTCTTGAGATATCTTGGATGGGGCAGTCCCATTAAGCATCCTAAAGAAATCATTTCTTAACTACTAGAACCCTAAGAAACTCAAAGGTTGACAAGCTTAGCTTGACCTTAAATTATCAAGCTACATATTCACTCATTTTCTCAATTTTAGTTTCAAAGGACCTGCCTTGAGAGGAGCTAGCAGGCTAGCTTTGGGTTTGGTTTGACTATCTATTCTTGTTGAAATATTGGGTGGGCACATAAGGGTAGCCTATATTGTTACTAGCATTTGGGTTAGGTGAAGTGCTAAAGTTATTGGGTGGAGTAGAGGTTTTAAACGGACCCCCTACTTGTCTATTCCTCAAGTTATATGGGGTTTCCCTCTGATGGATCAATTTGGACTTCATCCTCCTACGACCCTTCTTCATCTACTAGAACATTATATACTGAATCAAAGTTTTTGGATAGAGTGATTCCATTAGTTATCTCTTTTGTCTCTTTGTCCTTTGGGGTAGCAGTCTCATTTTCAGTTACATTGCTTTCACTTCGTGGGAAGGGATCTTCATTAACCACCAACACTGAGGAATCGTATGGTTCAAATGAGACTATGTCTCTACAATTAGCACCATCTACAACATTTTGGACTTCTACTTAGAAAATTTTTGCAGCTATTTGGAACTCAGGACAATCCAATTTGGAATGCCTATTTGTTTTGTGAATGCGGCACCATCTGGATAAGGCTACCTCTACTAAGCATACTCTGCTTGTAGTCTTATTTGCATTATCCAACTCGTTGAGAGGGGTCACAATTCCTCTGTTGTTTGGTCTTATATTTCATGTATGGTTTTTTCTTTGGGAAGGCCTCCTTTCAAAGCCTTGGTTAGAATTTTGACCTCTATCATAATTATGTCTGGAAGAAGCACCTGCATCATAGTTGTCCCGATTGAGATTAGCTTGGATTCTTCTTTGGGAGGCTTGCAGTTGGTTATTCTAATTCCTTAAGTGTGTCATTTCAGTTGACATCTTCTTTAAAAAATATGTCAACTCATTTATCATGTCCTTCTCTGTGTTGTTCGACTATGGATCTTGATTTTGGAGGAATACTAGATGTATTGTTAGTTGATTCTACTGAACAGGAAGGAAATCGGATCCCTGTAGGTATGTAGGTACTTGAGGCTGTTGAGGGTAAACTTGTTGTTGTGGTTGCAAATAATGAGGCACTGGAGGCATCTGATTCAATGGTTGCCCCAAATGGGGTATCATTGACAACTGTGGAACCTAATTCATGATGGGTGTTTGATGTTCCAAGGCCTAAGTGAGTCCTTCAATCTACATTGGATGAGCAACTAGCCCCAAGGATGGAAATGAACCAACAATGTTCTATCCTAAATCAGTGCTTGCTATGACTGCTCCTGCATAGGCATCTACCATCCTAGTAGGTGGTGAGTGCATTCTCTTAACTCAGGGAAACATAATAAAGCAGATGAACCAAGGGATCATCAACCATATAGGGTAGTTGCAATCTCATGTAAGTATGTTTAAACTAATCATTGAAGGAGCTTATTGGCTCATTAACTTCCCTTCAAATAGACATGAACTATTAATATAATTCGGAAGGGCTTATCAAAATCTTGTATTTCTGTAGGAAGGCATTTTTTAATAGATTCCAATGGGTGATGGATCTAGTTGGTAGATTGATGTACCAATAAAAGGCTTCTTCCCCCGAGGAGTAACAAAAGATCCTATAAGTCACATCTTCATGATCTATTTACGTGTCCTTCAAAGTTGTTTGAAAGATCTTCATATGATCTTTTCCTATCCTCTACGGATCACAATGACGGAACTTCATGCAAAAGCATTTTGGATTCTTCAGCATATCATGGTAATCATTGAAGGACAAGGGAGATGGGTTGTCACCCAACCAAGCCATGAGGGTAGGTGGAAGCTATGTTGATTGTGTAACAACAACTTGGGGCTGCAAGGGAGTAGTAGTACTTGAGGTAGCGACTTGGCTTTGAAGTGTTGGGATAGGGGCAACACATTGGCTATGGGAAGCAAAGGGTTGGAAGGAAGTTTGGAGTGGATAAGAAGAGGAAGGGGCTGCTAAAAAATGAAAGGGAAGTGTGGGTAAAATAGATGGAAGGAAGAGGTGAGGATGGAGATGAAGTGGGATGAACGAATGAGGCTAAGGTAGATGCTTCCCCTTTCTTAGCTCTCTTAGCCTTGGTAGGGTGTGGTAGCTCTTGGAATTTCCCTCCATTTGGTGTAAATCTTAGCACTCTTTGAAACTTGTTAGGGGAGAATGAACCAATTCGATCCAGCTTAGAAAAAGGGAAGCCCTCCTTCTAGTGCCAGTTCTATTGATGGGTGTTTTGGGAACCTTCTAAACATGGGAAGCACACAAGTATGCTACCTCTCTTGAAAGGTAGAAATCTACAAACAAGTTTTAGATTACTACCCCAAGGTCTCTCAGGTGTTAAGTCATGACAATGCTTGGAATAATTCAATTGGTCAATGTGATTTGCTAGTAATCACAAGGGTCCTAGACAATTTGCTAAGTTGGGAGGGAATTGGGTCTTCAAATGGAATTTATGAGATTCTAAAAGTGAAGTACAATTGTTGTAAGTTCAAAATAGCAATCTAAAACTCCATATTCAACATTTGATTTGGATTTACAATGATTTTGGAACTTTTCTTTAACTAGTATTTCAAAGAAAGGTCAAAAGGGAAAAGGGAGGTAAGAGTTCCCAGACCTGCAACTAATGATGAACAATGATAATGGAGGATGCTACAGTGCACAACCTTCTTAAAACTGAGTTCCACTTAACCAAACAACATACAGTCTCATGAAACTAGTTCTATCTTCTCAGGTCTATAGATCTTTAGTTGTTCATTCACCATAAAGCATGAATAAAATATGAATTTTAAATGAAGTAGTAAGTTAATGTTCAGACTAGCTTTACTCTACTATTCATCATAAACAAACAACAAAAATCATGAACATGGAAGGCATTAACACAATAGCATTCTTCAATATCAATGGACAACATGAACTAAACTACTAAATGCTACTTAAAACACTTAGTACAATAAACTAAATCTATTCAAATCTATCAACTTTGACAAGATGAATCATGCAACATGTGAGAAACACAAGAATCCATCAAAGTAATGAAATTTTATTGAAATTTTTGCAGCATGTCTTTACACAACCCAACTCTCCCTTTGAAAATGAGAGGAGACCCTATTTATAGTTTTCTAAAAGTGAAATCAATGGCGAGGATTTAGTCTCATTGTATGGCCAAGATTCATTTTACATTAGGGTTTCACCTACCCCCAAACTATATAAATATAAAATAAATTTTTGTCTTAACCCTATTTTGTCCTCTAATGGCTCTAACATTGTAGTAATTTTGTCTTCTAGTCATTGCCTTCCTTTTCCAGCTAGACTGTCAGAAACTCATTATCAATCACTAGTTTTCCTTCACTTTTTATGAAGGGTGGCGTACTCCAGAAATTTCCCAATCAGTGCATGAAGCTTTTCCCATTCCATAATGTCAGATTGAAGAACTTGGAAGGTCAGCCTCTTAAATTTGTTAGTGATTTTCTCCTAGTGCTTTGTGCACCTTTGTGTGGCCTTGATGACTTGCTCAGACTGATTGAAGGCCCTTATAGCGAAGTCCATGAAATATGATGTTAGCGTGTTTGTTTCCCTTTGCTCCATCTTCTTATGGAAGAGTGGCCTAATTTTCCCTAGATCCAACTCTAGGGCAAGCATATCATAGTCAATCATCAGCTTGAGGTAGTCCTCAATGTTCATTCTATGCTTCAACCCATTTTCCATGTCTCCACTAGCCAGTGGTGAACCTTGGCTAGTGCCAATTCTTTCTCCCATGTCTTCTTAGGCATCTTGAGAATTGCTTTGATCTTCTAATAGTTGATCCTATATAGCTCAGTGAACCAATGACATCTTTTTTGTGCCCTCTAGCTACTTCTGCACATCCTAAAAAAATTTGGTCATTTGGGTAGCATGGCCTATGCCCATATCACCATTGTATAGAACTCGTTGGAACCATTCTACAATATATTTGGTCCAATTCTTCATCTTTTCCATCCTTCTAGTTCTTCTTGGGAGAGAAGTAGGGGTGTGGAAGATGTTGTTGGAGCTTCCTCCTCCGAGGAAGTCCATTGTTGGATATATGTTGTAAGGTCCACCACCTGTGCCTTTAGTTCCTCCTTAGATGATTGATCCTTGTTCATTTATTGCATGACTATTGCCACTGATGCCTAGAACTCATCAATTTTCTACTCTCTTGTCACAAGGCCCAAGTTGATGGTGGAAATGTTGTCACTGACCCCCTCTTCTTTTTCTGCCACTAGGTTGGTGATTTGCACTGTACTCAATTCAAATGCACCAACTATGATGTGGGAGCGGATTCTTGGCTTGTTTTCCTTCTTCTTTTTCTACGCTCTTTCTAGGATAGCCTCGAGTCAAGCCTTCGGATCAATGAGAGCAGGGGCTTTCTTTTGTAGCTACTTCTCGAGCCAGTTGGGTATCTGACTCTCCCCTTTTGGTGATTCATGATCACCTTCCTCTTTGTGCTCACACTAGGGCTATTTCTCTTCATGGCCCAGGGCTTCTTGTTTGCTTCTTTCCTCTTCTTCATCTGAGTCCTCAATATGCATAGTTTTCACCTTGTCGGACTCAGTGGTGACTACATTTTCCTCAGCAGTGTTTTCTCTCTAAGGAACTATTTCTTCTTCTTGCTCAAGCTCCACATCACATTCGGCTCAAGGCTTTTTTTGGTGCATCTTCTTTATTTTCTTCTTCTTTCTCTCCTTCTTCTTTCTTTTCTTCAGGAGGTACCTCTTCTTCTTCAATAAGGCCCTTGTCTTGGCCAATTAGTGGAGGCTCTTCAAGTATCTCCACTCTAACATTAATGTCTTCCTTTTGATCAGGAGGATACCTTTAAGATTCAACCTCTTCTCCTATATCCTTGAGTTGTTTGGATACCTCCTCTTCAATCTTGTGGTCCCAGGTCTCTATTATGTATTTGTTGTTGAGGTCCTTAGTTTCTTCCTTTGAAGAGTGTGAATTTTCCTCATCGGTCACCACCTTATCCATGCTCATGTCCATTATGACCTTTGGATGTTAAAAGTAATCATCCTTAAAAGGATCTTTGGGCTCTCCCATTATTCCTTAGGTAGCCTCCCTTTGGCTTTTCTCCATTTCTTTTGATATCTGCATAGTATCCTCCATGTTTGGTGGCTCTATAGGTGGTGGAGGAACGGGTAGGCCAGTAGCAATCTGGGCCATCACAGCTTGGACAATGAGATTCATTATTTCCCTAGAGAGCTCAATGGGTATCCTTTGCATATATTTTACAAAGGATTCTGGTAAAGTAAGAGGAGGAATAGTGGCGATGGAAACTGAAGGTATTGTAGTAGAAAGAGTAGGCAATGGAGGGTGCAGTGAGGAAGATGACAACGGGGATGTTGTGGCTGAAGAAGAATCCAATACCATAATTGGAGCCATTGGTGAAGTGGAAACAAGGTGGACTAAAATGTCCATGATAGGAAAAGAGGAAACAGGTACTGCCTAAGATGTAAGAGATGGAGGAGTAGCAATGGCAGCGGTAATGGTGGGAGTAGAGGTAGCGGGTGGTGACTATGGTCGTTCGGCCTCTTCTTCTCCTTCATGTTGCGGATCCTCCTCAATGGTCAAAATTTCGCTAAATCCTCCTGATTTCTTTTCCTTTTTTGAGGATTCTCCCTTCATGGTCTTCCTTGTATAGACCTTATGCTTGGGTTGGAATTCATGCGCATCCTTCCTTTTCCTGGACCTTGTATCCAGAGGATACTTAGGTGCTTCTTCTTCTGTGGTAGTAGCTACTCCACAATTAGTTTCACTTTCGAGTTCACCATATGTCAACACAACTCCTTGTAGTTTGAGCTAGGTGATTTGAGCATCTACACATTTCCTAGTTCTATTTTCAACTAGCCTTGTTACAATATCAAGGGTGTTGACCTCTTCCTCATCCTAGTCTATTAGTGGTAGTGGTATGTCAGCTACAACATTGAACCTTTCATCAAGAATTGTGCCTCCTCCTCCATAATTTGATCAAGAACCAAGAAGAAGTTAATAGACCACAAAAATTGGGTTGTCATCTGCATGTAGTGCCTCATCTACACCTCCTTATCATCCTTGTAGTTGGCCTAGAAATATTCAATATGAGGGAGATGATCATACTATTTTCCAACTTTCTTCTTCAGTTTCCTGTATGGGTCCATTCTTGGTCTTGATATGTGGAGGTCCAAATGGTATTCAACTATCTCCTTTTCTAAATATTCTACACATTGGGTGGTGGGAATTGCATAAATTCCTTACTTGAAAGTGAGGAGATAGGGGATCCCCACTCTATGTTTATCACTGAGTAGAGTGTTTCCATTTTGTAGTTGTCTAGAGACCTCTAATATGATCATCCTATCATTGGGGTATCAGGGCAGATTGTAGGGTTTATGAGAGAAACCCTTTGTTATGATATATGTGAACTTCAGGAACTATATAAACAGGTACGCGAATCTTTAGATGAATGCGCGTGCATTGCACAAGAATCTTCTCTCAAAATCTCGCCCAAGGAGACTGATGATGTGCCCAATGAAGGCATCATTCATTTTCTAGTATTCCCTCTTGAAATTATTGTATTGTAGTTGGGGGTAACGTTCATACACTTTAAGTTCTCCCCTTCCTAGATTTGGGTTATGTGAAACAAAGAGGCCTTTATATGGGAACACCTCTGCTAGTAGGTATACTGGGTAGGATGTCATATAGAACTGAGATGTTTTCTTTATAGCCATAAGTTGTTCATGCATGTTGTTTCTAATGATCTTGGCCCAGTGGAACTTCATTTTTCCATGGATGATTTCCTCAGTGAAATATAACATCCACTCTTAGAAGAAGGTAGCAGTGGGGATGCCCATTACTCTACTTAACAAGGTGACAAAATCATGGTACTCCTCATAGAAGTCACTCCTGAAGAGCTCTTGTGGTACCTTAGCAACACTACCCCTCTTTTCCTTCAACCAATGTTGGTTGATCAACTTCTTACACCCTAGAGGGTCTACTTTCCACATGTTTTTCGCATATCTCTTCTTTGTTTCCTCCATGGGGTAGAATGTAGGGATATAGAATATTTGTCCTATTGATTGGGTAGATAGATCTTCCAACACTCTACCATCATGAGCTATGATTTTTCTATTGCCACTATGGTAGCATTCTTTGCATACCATGACTAGTTCTAGAGCTACAAGTGTAGGTGGGAAGTTAGTTGCTTTAGCTAGGCCACTCTTTCAGATCTTCCAAGAATTATCAGTTGTAGGGTTGGTCATGACCCTTTGTCTGAATTCATCAATATCCGCATGTCCCAAGTTGGTGTCTGATATTGAATCCCCAATAGAGGTGAATTTGGAGGTGATTTCCACCCCAGGGAATTGGTACTTCATTTGATCCTTCTCCTCTTTCCCCCTTAGTGCTTTGGCAGGCTTCTTTCCTTTCTCTTTCTATGCAGACTTCCTTGATGTACCCATAGCAGATTCCATAAATCTTGCAAGAGAAGATGTGGTAAGCACATTCACATGTAAATCAAGGAAGCGTTAGTCAAATCCTACAAAAACAAGGGTTAGATTCAACAATTCATATTTAAAATATCATAAAATCAATTAGCATTCATAATTCGAGGCTCCTTTAGGTCAAATTCAAGGATGTGGGCCCAGGGATGTGGGTTTCCCTAGGTTGGAAGCTGTCAAGAGTAGTCAGGAGCCGAATGGTGTCGGGGTCAAAGCGAGTTGTAGACAGCCACTCGCACTCAAAGCTCTGCATTTGGGAATTTGGCAGTTAGGACTTCAACAAGGTATTTGGCACATGTGAAATTCAATTATGAAGTCTCTGGAATCATTCAATTGGTCACTTTGCTCATGTGGGTTCAAAGGATTGTGGAAGTCAAAGGAATGTCGAACACTTGGAGCTCTACCATTGAGAAATGATGGTTAGGAGGTAGAAACCTGCAAGAGGAATCCTACAATGTAGAGTTCATAGACAACTTGGATGGTCTCAACTAGGTTCATTCATTTTCATCTCACGAGGGCATGCAGGTAGGACTTGGTGGAAGGCTATCAGTTGATGGCCGCTTAGGGGTAGCAGTGAGGGAACAAAAACCCACGAGAGGTAGTCTACACAGGTGAGCCTACAGACACCTTAGCCTTGATTATTTCACTTGAGAGAACTTGGATGGTGGAGGGGAGCTCGGGCTTTGCAATGGGGGTAGAAGGGAGGATGCGACCTTTTTTAAACAGAAACCAGATGATGGTGGGCCATAGGAAGTGACCCTCAAAGAAAGGTCTACAATGCATTTTAACTTGGCCATTTTATTGCTGAAGGCTTGGGAGAAATAGTGGGTCGGAGTCCACAATGTGGGAAGACAAGGGTCCTTGACTATTTTCAGCTATGATGGTGGGGCATTCCACAGACAAACTCTCGCAAGGTTTACCTCGCATGAAGGAGTTTAGACTTAGCATTTTCTTCCAAAAGCTTGAAATAGCGCAAGGGAATGTAGGGTCCACAAGACAAAATGGGGTAAGGGCCTCTCCACTAATGAGGGTGTTTGACATAGCGGCAGAGAACAAAGAGTGGCCCATAGGAAGTGGCCCATAGGATAAGACTTTGTGCATTCTTTCATCAAAGTGAAAGAGCATCGGTGGAACCTACAATGCAAGAAGCTAGTTTAGGATGGTTGTTTATATGTGGCCGTAGTTCCACCACTTGAATTTTTGAGGGTCATGTTGGGATAGTGTCTGCACACATGTGAAAGTCGACAAGGGAGGACCTACAAGGTCTGGAGGATTGGATTTTTCTCGTTTGAAGTTCTTCTTTGTTTAAGGTGACAGTGACGAAGAGCTCATGGGCCACAAGGGTTCAATTTCTCTGTGAACAACAATAATGGCAGGGGTAGGTTCCGCAAGACTTAAAAGGAAACCATTTGAATTTTTTTGAAGTATTTTTCAAGATGGGTTCAAATGGAATCTAATGGTTAACCAACAGCCAAAATAAATTTGAGGTTTTTGTTAATAAATTTTCAATTAATTCAAACAACCTTATCAATGAAGTGAGTTTCAAATGGCCAATGATGGACATACCAGGAGACATGAGGAAATTTATAAGGGTCAAGCTTTAGATCCTTTAGGAGGTCATACGGGTGTAGGGGAGGTGATTGTTGTTGGCTATCTAACAAATTCTGACTTTGGTCAGTTAAAAAGAAAGGTCAGAAGACCCTATCTATAGTAAAAAAATGCATTTATGACCCGCATTGAATGCTTGTACAATGGCCAATGGGGTACCTAGACATGAATTTCAAAGGCTAATGGATGGAAAGGTAGAGCCCATGAGGTAGAAGGACCTTGAGACATTGTCGTTTTGATGGGCAAAGGGAAAAGGATGACAAAGGAGCTTGCGGGAACTGCCATGTGGGCGCACATCTTGAGTTGGTTGTCGATGAAATGACAAATGAAAGGAAATGACATGCAAGAGTAAATCCACAAGGGCGGACCTGGAAGTGCTAAAGGATGCCAACTTTGAAAACTAAGGTAAACCTGCCAAGGAATCCCTGCCAAATCTGAGCATTTTGAAATTAATTAAATATGATTTATTTGATTAATTAATCTTAATTCATCTACTTAGTAAATAAATAGAAATATTTATTTATATTAAGTTCACTATTAATTCTTCTATTTTATCACTTTATTTCCTCTAATTAAATAAACAAAATTAAATACTTTGTTTAATTTAATTATTATCATTATTATACCTTATCCATTAGATTCTATCTTAAATTAAATATACAACTTCAATAGTTGGCATTATTTAATTATTACATCATACTTCTCTTCTTCTATTTAATTTAATAAACAAACTTATATTGTTTATTTTATTAAACTATTTATTCCCCTTTTGCTAATTTGAATAAATAAAATATATTCAAATAAATGCATAAATCAAATCCCTCTATTCACTCACCAATAAAATTAGATTTTTCAAATCTAATTAATGCAACTAGCATTCATGGGAAAAGCCTCGGGGACAAACCTACAGGCAATCCTCTCAATCTTCTGCCTAAAATCTTTCCTCTCATCTTGCCTGGTGTTTTCATGGGGAGGAACAATCCTCCATGATCAACTCCACCTTCTCATCTTGTACCATTCAAAATCCCTAGATTTAATCTCAACCTTTGTTGTGTTACCCTGGTGCAAAATTGTTGCTGAAAATCTATATATATAGCCTTCTGAAGCATCAAAATGATCTGAAAATTATCATCTTTTATGCAAACTTACTCTATAGGAATTAGTACTCAAGAAAACAAGCAATCATAAGGATTAACATTAGCATTTTAGTATCATCATAGCATCATGGAATTAGTAGATTTCATATCATGACAACATCATTAGTTTTTACTGTAGTTTCCATTTAGCAATTTTCATGTCAGGATAGCTTATAGTAGCTCCATATCATTTAGAAATCATTAGCAATCATCACATCATTGCATTTAGCATCCATTCCATTCTCTAGATAGGCATTTTAAATAGTTACGGTGTTTACAAATCTGAGAGCTTCTGTAATTTGATAAATATTTGGAGATAGGAGACAATGAGACGTCTTCAGTATTTTCAGTGTTTTTAACATTTTTTTCTAGAAATTTTTCGTACAAGAATTTGGCATAATATGTTTTAGCACGATCAGAATATTCTATAGTGCTTCTGAGATAAACTATAGCACATATAAATTATGTTCTAGCGCTTCCGAAGAAAAGTATAATGCTCTGAAGGACTGTTTTAGCGCTTCGATCTAACCTTCAGCACAAGCTGACAATTCACACCTAGTATCTGTTTTAGCACGTTTGTAAAATCCTATAGCGCTTCAAGATATTTCTATAGCACTTCTGCCTATTTCTATAGCACTTCTGGTTATTTCTATAGCACTTCTAACCATTGTAATAGTGCTTATGACACTTCTTTTAGCACATCTGACAAAAAGTCAAAAAAAAAAAAAAAACAACTCTATTTTAGCGCTTCTGATGAATTTTGTAGCGCTTTTGACCTCTATTTTAGTGCTTTGACATTCAATCTTAAAATGACCATATCTTGGTCATACGGAGGTCTTTTTCGAAACTTTTTTTTTGAAATGGGGTATAATTTCATAAGCTATGCAATGGTGTAGGTATTTCTCACTTTTTGTAGAGTTAAAATTTTCAATTTTACATTTAAAGTCAAATCACATTGTAACTTGGTCAAATTTTTAGGGTTTTTAAGCTTAATCATTCATCTAACCCTTATATCTTCTTATTTCTTGATCTCATATAAACATTTTTGAGCATTTATTGGAGGTTTTAAGAAGAACATGGAGCATTGAAGTGAAAGAAAGCATTTGATATCCATTGTAATAGTGTTTTCAAACACTCATGGGAAAATAACCCATCATATGTTATTTTTCATTCATGCTTTAGGACCAACTAGCATTACTTTGGGCTTAAAATTAACCATCTACACAAGCTTTTTCAAAGTTGGTTAAAAATAACATTAGAAACTAATTGGTTTTTGGATTTGGACTTAAAATGAATCAATCTAGGATAGACACTTCTTCAATTGGTTTTAAAATGAATCAATCCTAGGATAGTCACATTTTCACTTGATCAAAAATTTATCAATCCTAGGATAGTCACCAAACATTTCAATTTGGATTTAAAATGAACACCATGTCTTTTTTTGAAGCAATATCTTCACTGTGAAGCAACATCTTCACATAGATAGAAAATGTCGTTTAGGCTCTAAAATTGAACAAGTGATTTCTATGTTTGTGTGGTGATAGGCATATGCTCTCCCCTTAACTAGGTGATCCAAAAATCTAGACTCATCATTTTTATGCATTCTTCAAGTTTTATTACATCCTTTAGAAGGCCTGTCATAGTGGGAAAAAGTACTCACCCTACGGGAACGACCTAAGTGGGTTCAAACCAAAGCTAGGTTTTTCCACCCCACTATAAAATTTAAAGCAAATATGGGGAAACCCATTTTTGTCGGAAGTGTGCAAGATAACCATCCCCAAAACCTTTGTTCTAAAGGTTGGGAGGTATCCTGAGGTATTTTATCACTTGCCACTCTGAACAATTACCCTTTCTAAGAACCATAGTGTAGTATCCAACTAAGTTAGTAACCAGATATTGTAATACTCACAGTGCAAGGGGAGGGAAGAATCTACCCCCAAGACACTCACCATATAATTTTCAAGGATTGATTGCTCAGGGGATCAAGAAATCTAACCTTCAGTATGCACCTAGAAAAGACAAAAAGATGGGCACCCTCTAGGGGGTGACACGACTATGTGAGTCGATGCAATTTTTAGCTGTGGGATGTTGAGTATAGCGATGACCTTTTGAATATTAAGAGTGAGGTTGTTTGAAGTTCTTTAATGTTATCAAACTAGTGAAAGTAGGACCATTCATGGTTCTTTTGAACATACACTATCTGTTTATATTATAGCTCTTAAAAACAATTGTCTACATTTGATTGTTGTGTATTTCAAAATCATTAAAATCTAGATAAAGATCATCCAAAAAAAAAAGAAAAATAACACTAAAGAGTCAAAACAAAATCAAACAGTGAAATTTATGATTAGCAATTAGAAATCTACAATGTTTGTCAGGAAATACCTCACAACAAGACTCAAAAATCCAAATAACAAGAAATCAAAACTCAAACCACCATGGTTGAAATAGATGAGGATCAATTGAATGCTTTATCTCATCAAATGAACAAACTTCAAAAACAAATCTAGGACATACAAAGGGAAACAAACACAGAAAGATATCTGCTGCCAAACATCTTCCCATATCCTCTTGACCAAACAATGAACATGAGACCTTCTTCACCCAAAGCTACATCATCCAAGTTCAATGTCGTTGAATTTTTGTAAAAGTTCAATAAGCCCAAATCTAAATCCTCAAACACAAATGATATTGATCAATCTTGTCATTTCATGCATTTATCTCCATCCACCATAAGCCAAAATAAACCTCAAGATTCTTTCACTCAAGTTAACAATTCCATCCAATCATCCTCTTTTATCATGTCTTCAACATCCAATGATTCTTGTCAATCTCTCAATCCAAAGCATCCTAACATAGAATCCCCTACACATCAAGATCAAAATATTATTTCCACTCCATCTAATCATATCCAAATTCCACAAATTCTTCAAAACTTTGATCAAGATCCCATTTCTCAAGAATCTTATGATGATCCCCTCCTTTCACTTTTCATCCAAAATAATTCCCTTCCATCTCAAGAGACAAGTATCCTTCCAAGTTCTTCCACATCATCTAATCAATCTATACCATATCATGATTCTATTGCATCACAAGAGCATGGTAGTTCTTCCATCCTATCTAATGATGTCTTACCAACTGATGATCAATATATTCTTTCTACAAAATCTCATGATTCCCTTCCTCATCAAGACCAAAACATGCTTCCATTCAGGGATACCCTTTCATCCCATGAAGATGATTATCCTTCTCTTGATCAAGATATTCCTTTCATACCACTTCATAATCCTTTTCGAAGTCAAAAACCTATCACACCTATTCAAGCTATCCATGAACCCCACACCTATAAATTGGGATCCTCCACCTTTATCCATTCTGGTTTACTTCCAACACCTATCATCTCATCCATATCATATCCTCCCAAAAATGGACTCGCATCTTGTTTCATAAACAATACATATCCCATTGGTAAACGAATGTGTCAAAGTATGAATTACAAAGGAAAAGGATTAGGACTTCATGAGAAAGGTATCCTAGAACCCCTTTTTGTTCAAAGAAACCCATATCACCATGACCTTGGTTATACACCTAAGTGTCCTAGTCCATCAAACCTACCATCTATCTTAGGTTCTCATCCTAATCCACCAAACATTCCATCTATCCTAGGTCCTCATCCTAGTACATCAAACCCTCCCTCTATCCTAGGTCCATATCCTATTTCTCAAGAAAAAAAAAGGCACACATCCTTGATTCCCTTTCAAAATTCTACCCACATTAACTCATCCATAATACCTCCATATCATTGATCTCCATCCACCCCTCCCATTGCTCTTGGAAGCAATTTAGGTGCCAAATATCAAAAGCTTATATATCAAAATCCACATGTATCAAAGGATCAACATGTCTCCTCGAAGAGACATGCAAAAATAAAAGAAAATTTGATCCAAAATCAAAAGAAAAATCTAAAAGGCCACAAAGGCTTATCAAAGCAAAAAGGCAATTTTCAAATACCGCAAAGGTCCATAAATCAAAAAGAAAAATGTCATAGGTCACAAAGGCCCACAAATCAAAAATCAAAGTCAAAAGTCATGTGGATTCCTAAAAGTCTCATAGAAGCAATAAAATCTAAATTGGCATCCAAATTTGCTAATCCAAAAGCTTCCTCCAATTTTCCATCTAATAACCAATCACCTTCCAAATCCATTTTTCCTCCAACACTCCACCACCCTTCAAGGTGTGTGCCAATGTTGATCTTTCCATACTTTCCATCTATCCATCAGCATGCCTTCCAACCTCCTATCCATTATCCAACATCCATCCCCCATCATTCTCCTTTAATCCAAACCTTTGCATAAGTCCTTAGATTCTTCCATCATATCATTAATCTGCCAACATATAGGAGTCTAATTCCCATTTCCATGGTTTATTAGAGGGATATTTGGTTGTGAAACTTGATGCTTAAGTCCTTCCTCCATCTCCCTATCATCCATATCCTATCTTCCATATTCCTCTTGCACTCTACACTTAGGGACAAGTTTCGTCCATCTTATCATTCATGGTCATGCTCATTCCTTACATTTCCACCTTTGATCTTGAAAAGGTTAAGGATCTTCTTGAACATCATATATCTTATCCTATACACTTTTTCCATATCTTCCGTACCATATCCTTCACCTTATCTATATTCCCTCATTCTTACTAGATACATCCTTTCTTCCCATCCTTGGTCTTGATGAGGAATAGGGGCAAAATACTTGGGCCTTATGTCTATTTCTTATCTAGTTGATCTTGATTATCACCATTCATTATCTTTATCCTTTATTTCTTCCATTCCATATCTCCTAGCTTATCAAAATCCATGTCATCATGTCCCTTTGCAACCTTGAATCTTATCATGCACAACATATTTAAACCTAGCTACAAAACATTATCCAATCCTCATATCTTTTGTCAATCAATCATCAACAATCATCAATATTATCATACTTAGAGGAAATTAGTGATCCTAAGTACTTATCATCATCATGCCTTATGGAATCAATCATTCCTGACATCTTAATCAATCAACCATTGTCATCTTTTGACAAGAGATATGTTGCTTGTGTGACATGTTTTGCAATGAACCTTTCATTTTGATCTATCATTTATCCATGGTTGCATTACCCCTATTGTGGGGCATCTTGTTCCTTCAATTAGTCATATCATCTCATTTCATCTTAAATATCCTAAAAAATCCAAAAACAAACAAAACAAATAAACAAAAAAACATCAAAAATTAGAAAAACAAAAAAAAAACAAAAAAAACAAAAAGAATGAAAAAGTGCAATAAAAACATCTAGTGAAAACCTAGAAATAGGCGCTATTTGTGATTTAAATCAGCTCTCCTATCTATTGGACATATTTCATGGTCATTACTTCCACCATCATTTTACATCCATTATCATATCATATCACATGGTCATATCTCACCCTGGCTTGGGGGCAACATCTAAAGATCACTGGGGGCAATAAATCTTGCACTTAACAAAATGGACAAACAACAGGAAGACAAAAAAAACAAAAACAATGATCAAAACACAACCCAACATAAAACATCAATCACCATCAGAAACACATTGGACATCCGTATCATGACAGAAAATCCAAAAAAAAGTCAAAAAGTTAGTCTCAAAAAGTCAAAACATGTGTTTGTGTCAGTCGAACTACATGGTCTCTGCGTTTATAAGCTAATCATTGATCAGCCCTCGAGGCCCTTAGGATAGGTCTTTAGGCTAGTTTGATCCAAAATCTCGAAAAACACAAAAACATCACAAAATCAAGATGGATGATCTAATCTAAATAAATGATTGAATACTATAAGCAAATGTAAGATATGTTGTACTTTTGATCATTATTATTATTTCTTTGGAGCAACTCAATGATGTATTGAACTAGAGAAGCTAGGAAGAGGAAATGGTATTTTCTTTGTCTGTTGTTTGTGAATTAATCATAATTAATGTGTGAATCATTGTGGGAAATGTTCTACAAAGTATCATGGATGACATTCCAATTCACATAGGAAAGTGGTTAATTCTTGTTTATTTTACACAAGAAATGCTCAGGTCATCTCGGTTTAATTATACCTCGATGCTTGTGTTCGCTTGCAATATAAAAAAAAATCATGAAAGTAGTACTCAAGTCATTATTGGTTTACATTATACCATTGATGCTTGTACTCACTTTCAACATTTTTAAAGCTCTATGATGATACAAAGCACAATAAATGGATTGTTAAGATGCCAATGCTTGCATAAGTAGATTTTCATGGTTAAATTGGATTGCATTCATATTAGTTTTGCATTTGCATTATAGATTTTCCACATCAACTGATGGTATCTATATCAACCCACACTAGATGCGGAATCATGTCCTGCGACTTTGGGAAGAACTCTAAAATCCTCCTATGATCATAACATATTGCAAATCAGCAATATTATCAATCAATCGGCCTACCAAATCAAGTCAGCTCTTGGTGAGAATTATAATCAAATCTCATGAGCACACATCAAATCAACCTCACCTATCATGAGGTCATCATCGAGACATCAAATCAACCTCGTCTATCATGAGGACAATCATCAACCTATCATTGATCTTCACTTATCATGAGGTCAATACATCAAATCAACCTTGCCTATCATGAGGTCAATCATCAAGCATCATTGAACCTCTCCTATCATGAGGTCAATACATCGAATCAACCTCTCCTATCATGAGGTTCATCAATCAAAATATAATTATTCCTCACCTATCATGACAATAATTATCATCAATCAATCATCATACCTCACCTATCATGAGGTTGAACATCATATACTTGATCAGGAGCATCAATCAATATCAAATCAAAGGCTGACATGATTGAAAATCATCAAACATAAGGAGGCTTATTTCACATTTCATCATAGAGGCAACTTTCTACATCAATTATTGGGAGATAAATTATTTTATCATCAAATATTCATTAAATCTACATCAAATCATCATAAAATCATAAAAAAATTAAAATTCTAGAAAAATAAAAAAAAATCAAAAATTCATTAATTTATCTCCTGAGGGGGCATATATCCATCAATCACCTGAAAACATGTATGGGGCATTATGAAAAATTTCTCGTCAATACTAGTGGCAACAACACAAAATTTTCTTTGAAGCAATGCATAAACACATCACTTCAAAGAGGGGCAAAATGTAGACACCTAAAAATGGTCTAGAGAATCTAATTAATTAAATATGATTTACTTGATTAATTAATCTTAATTCATCTACTTAGTAAATAAATAGAAATATTTATTTATATTAAGTTCACTACTAATTCTTCTATTTTATCACTTTATTTCCTCTTAATTAAATAAACAAAATTAAATACTTTTTTAAATTTAATTATTATCATTATTATACTTTATCCATTAAATTTTATCTTAAATTAAATATACAACTTCAATAGTTGGCATTGTTTAATTATTACATCATACTTCTCTTCTTCTATTTAATTTAATAAACAAACTTCTATAGTTTATTTTAGCAAATTATTTATTCCCCTTTTGCTAATTTGAATAAATAAAATATATTCAAATAAATGCATAAATCAAATCCCTCTATTCACTCACCAATAAAATTAGATTTTTCAAATCTAATTAATGCAACTGGCATTCACGAGAAAAGCCTCAGGGAAAAACCTATAGGCAATCCTCTCAATCTTCTACCTCAAATCTTTTCTCTCATCTGCCTGGTGTTTTAATGGGGAGGAACAATCCTCCATGATCAGCTCCACCTTCTCATCTTGTACCATTCAAAATCCCTAGATTTAATCTCAACCTCTGTTGTGTTACCCCTATGCAAAACTATTGCCGGAAATCTATATATACAGCCTTCTGAAGCATCAAAATTATCCAAAAATTATCATCTTTTATGCAAACTTACTCTATAGGAATTAGCACTCAAGCAATTAAGCAATCATAAGGATTAGCATTAGCATTTTAGTATCATCATAACATCATGGCATTAGTAGATTTCATATCACAACATCATCATTAGTTTTTACTGTAGCTTCCATTTAGCAGTTTTAATGTCAGGATAGTTTACAGTAGCTCCATATCATTTAGAAATCATTAGCAATCATCACATCATTGCATTTAGCATCCATTCCATTCTCTAGATAGGCATTTTAAATAGTTACGGTGCTTACAAATCTGAGAGCTTCTGTAATTTGATAAATCTTTGGAGATAGGAGACAATGATATGTCTTTAGGATTTTTAGTGTTTTAAATTGGTTTAATTCATGTTTAATCTTGATATAATGTTTCATTAAGAGGTGTATTTAATTGTATTTAGTTTACATTTTCCACACTTATAGGTTTTTAATGATGATCAACATATACTTGCCTTCCTGGCAAGTTCAGATGTCTTTGAAAGGAAAATCATCAACGAAACTAATAAAGACTAGGAAGACTAGGACCTAGAAGGCTGTGACATAGAGGGAATAATTAATATGAAAAACTAACAAAATTCCTAAGGGAATGGTAGCATTGGAAAGGATCTTCGATTCTGATCGTCAAGCTCGTGAAACATTTCCTACAAAAGTGATGGAAGGAAATACAAATCATACAATCTAGAAAATTCAAGCCCAAAGAAAAGTATATTCATTGGTAAAAATTGCCCGAACAACATTCAAGACAAAATATTGAAAGTGTTGAAAGCAGATATTGCATCAATTGCTTGGGGATATGAAGCTCTAAAAACTTTTCATACGTCGGAGATAACTCACACTATCCCCTTGAAACCTGAAGCAAAGCCCTTCCATCAAGAGTAGTGCCCAGTGAATGCCTTGATTGAACCTCTAATTTTTAAAGAGGTACAAAAGTGACTATTAGTGAGAATAATTTTTCTAGTTAGGCATTCAACCTAGGTTTCAAATCTAGTTATTTTTTGTAAAAAGAGGGGAAATCAGGTTGTGTGTCGACTTCAGAAACCTCAATAAATCTTTAGAAAAGTATAACTACCTTCTTTCTTTTCTTTATGAGGTGTTGCAAATAGTTAACATCTTGCAGATGATGTCATTCCTAGATGGCTATTCAGGATACAATCAAGTTCTAGTTAACTATGAGGAAAAAATGAAGACCGCCTTCACTACCAAGTTGGGGACATTTTCCTACCCAAGGATGTCATTTGGTCTTATTAACACTAGAGCCACCTTTCAGCATGCAATGGATGTTGCATTTAAGGACCTGGTAGGTAAATCTCTTATCATTTACATGGATGATCTAACTATATTTTCCAAGAATTGGGAAGACCATGCTACAGATTAGTCAAAAGTCCTTGGAAAATTCATAAGCTATGGTGTATCCCTCAACCCAAAGAATTGTGTGTTCGACGTTTTAAAAGGGAAATTTTTGGGTTACAAATATCAGAAAGGGGGACTTTGATTGACTTGGACATAGTGGAGTCTACTCTGAAACTAACCATGCTTGGTAGAAAAAAGGAAATGAGGTCTTTCTTTAGGATGATAAATTTTGTAAGAAAGTTCATAACCGAGTTTGCGGAGATCGTCAAACTCCTCAATGAAATGATGAGGAAGGATGCAAAGATTTAGTGGAGTATCAAGGCCAAGTCTACCTTCTTACAAATCAAACAGTTTATTTTAGAGGCACCAGTTCTAACTAGTCCCAATTATCTAATGCCCTTTTATTTTTATTCCTTCATATCTAATCTTTCGTGTGCTACTATTTTAACACAAAAAAGAGGCAAAGGGGATGAAAGGTTGATAGGTTTTATGAGTTCTTAATTCAAGAATAGTGAAATTAGATATCCACCCTTGGAAAAATAGGTTTTTGCACTGGTACTAGCAGTTAAAAAGTTCTAGCACTACATTCTCCGTAGTCAGATTACATCCATAGTACTTGACCCTACAATGAAATCTCTTCTTATGCAGAGTGAGCTAGGATAAAGAAGAGGAAAATGGATGGAAATTTTGCAGGAATTTGACCTTGAAATTCACCCGATGAAGTTGGTTCAAGGACAAGGCTTGTCTAAGGCTATGGTTGACATTGACACTAAGATTAATTGTCAATAATATACTGTACAATCATTCATAGGTGATCCTTGGTATGTAGATC
Organism: Sequoia sempervirens; assembly: GCA_007258455.2. Taxonomy (NCBI): domain Eukaryota; kingdom Viridiplantae; phylum Streptophyta; class Pinopsida; order Cupressales; family Cupressaceae; genus Sequoia; species Sequoia sempervirens. The sequence goes on from VDFB02000003.1 coordinate 151,342,325, forward strand.
TGATTTTCTTGTTGTTGAACAACAAATATCCTGATGGAATGAATACCACTCAGAGAAGAGAATTGAGACTAAAGAGTTCCAATTATATGCTCAAAGGAGGAGTCTTGTACAGGAGGAATTTTGAAGGTGTCTATCTACACTACCTCAATCAACAGCAAGCAAAGCAAGCCATTGTTGAGTCTCATGGGAGACACGGTACTCAGAACAGTTCAGTTGATTCTATGGCACATCAAATTTTAAGATCAAGTTATTATTGTCCCCATGTGTTCTAGTATGCTCATCAACATGTTAGGACATGTCATACATGTCAAACTTCCACATTGAGAGAGCACAATCTGGTGATTCCTCTATAATTAGCATCTAAGGTAAGACAATTTTTCCAATGTGCATTAGATTTTTTGGGGGTAATTAATTTGAATTCGTCTATAGGTCACAGGTTTATTTTAACTAAAATGGATTATTGCACATGCTAGACTAAAGCTCAACCTTGTAAGAACAGTACCAGTGAAGTCGTTATCAAGTTCCTTAATGAATATGTCATTACCAGCACTAGTAGAAAAAAGGAAATAAATGACTAAAAATCATAAATAAACTTGTTATTAATTTTTCACCAAAGCTCAAATTGACAAAGCTGGCTATTTCAAGTTTATTTTAAGTCGAAAAGTTTCAGTTATTTCTGCAATTGTTTAAACCATTACATGTTTTTGAGTTTTGAGTTTAAAACGAAAGTGCAATGTGTTGTAGTTTTCCATTCATCACTTGCAACATTAAACATTGCATGGAATGTAAAATAAAGTGCTTCATTTTGTATTTAGTTGTTCATTCCAAAATGTTTCATACATTTGTTAAAAAATAGAAGTACAAAATTGAGCAAGAATTGCACTAAATGTTGTTTTGTATTCATTGGGATAAAAAGAGAATCAAGTGTCCCACACAAGCTATGGGAGTAGCTGAAATAATGGATCATAAAGAGTACACCACACTACTAAAGATTAAAAAGAGAAAAGAGCACATAAGAGGGAACATAGCCATCATTTCTTTAACTTGTCTTCAAGTTTCCTTTAGTTTTGTGCATTCTTCTTTGCCTTCGTTCTCCAAGTGGACCTGCAAGTGGATGAAATGTTTGTTAGAGCTATAGTTATGAATCCTCCTACATGATCTATCAATAGTAATGTAGAATGTTTCTTATGATGCATTGAATCTATTGAGAAAAGACAAGAAGTATGCAAGAGAATAACAAGAAGGAAACATCATAAGAAACTTTGGATTTATTTTTTTTATTCTAAAATTGTTTTCTTCCTTTGCAGGTATAGGAAAATTCATGTTGCTGATTTTCCTTGAAAGCTTGATAGCATGTGGTGTAAAATGGGCTCCCACAAGGGTTGAGCTCAGCATTATGCCCCTTGATTGCAATTGGGGCCTTGAGAAAACAAATACATTTACATTATTCAAAATAGAATACATTTAGCGGAAGGAGTGTCACCTCAAGTGAGTACATGAGCTTTAAGATCATTACCCTTCCATGATCATCAGCTCAAAGGATAAGATGATAACCATACAAGTGCAATGAAATTTTCCAAGAAATTCAAATAAGGAGAAGGAACAACTATATAAAAGGTGCAGCCATGACAATGGACAACAATAGAACAACTATCTTGTATGATTGAAAAACCATCATCAAGAAGAGAGGACAACAATGCATAATGAAATAGGTATTTATCTTTTGTTGCCATGAAATGTCAATTTATTAATCAAATACAAATATAGCAACCAAGAGATCATGAGTCATTGATGTAGCTATAGTTTTCATGCCAAATGGACAGCCATTCAACATTCATGATGAACTTAAGACAATCAAATTGATGCCATGAAGATATAGTTGTAGTGCATATTTAGATATATTCATGCCTCAGCCAGTGAAGAGGATGATCCTCAACTATTCAATATGATATGTATGTTAGTACATTTGGTGTAATAGAGTGAACTAAATTGAACAACAAGTGATTAATGTCATGTCACAATTTGAATGAGATCATTCCAATTATATACAAAATAGATAAACCAGTCATCAAACGAAACATACATAGATGCATAACTGTATGAGTTTAAAAAAACAAACATTTATGTTCATCTACAGTTGGTGCAGAGAGAGATAGCATGAGTGTTGTCATTACAAAATGTAGTTAGAGCAGCAAGGAAATGAACCCTATAATCTTTATCTCATAATGCCAAATCTCATCAAATAGTATTTCTTTCAAACAGAAAGAAAAATGAAATACCAAAGAAATATTGATCAAGCCATCATTTAGTATAGAAAAAAGGAAAACCTTGTCCTTCTACCTTTCAGAAATGAAGAGCAATGTGATTTTTATTTTGCATTTTCAATAAGTATATCAAGTTCTCATTGTATAGGAAATCCAAAGTGCAAAAATGTTTTCTTTTACAATATTTTTATTCTTCTATAATGGGTCAGGCTCATTTTGAGAAAAGATGCAAGTAAAGTCAAATATATTATGTGGGTTCTCAAATATAGAAAGCATGTATTTTCCTTCATAAAAGTCCAAAACCCTTCTCATATCTTGCATAAAGAAGATAAAATACTAAAGAAAACAATGAGAGTTCAAACCCCACGATTTGATAACATGCAGAAATGATAGAGATGCTAGATAGAGCTCATGGCCTAGCCAAAGATCAAACCCATTTGGGGTTTTAAGAAGACAATCTCAAATATAGAAAAAATAGACGGCTTGAGCTCGTGCAAGAATAAGAGCTCTCATAAAATGAAGTTATTGAAGCTAATGGTCGTGGCCATGATGGGCTTTCTAAACCCAAGGAATGGTAAGTAAGAATACAAGAAATCCTTTTGTTTAACATTTAAATCACTTTCACAACATCGTTCGAGCCCATCCTAGAAAAAAATATGGTGAGGTTGCGTCCTATACAATGGCCAAGGTCAGAAAAACATTCATGCTTCACTTGTTCTTGTTGAGTGAGCTCAAATCGAGCCTCTTAAAGAAGTAAATACACAAGGTATAAATAGAAAGAGAGCTTACCATGGTTGTGAGTGAAGAGATTCAGCCAAAGACCACAAACCAAGCCTTCACAAAGCTCAAAACAAGCATTCTCATGCTGGCCAAAGAAAACAATACAACAACAGAGACACAAAACATGAAAAATGCATTAAAAATCAGTCAAGGCCATGGCCTGGAGGTCATAAATCTTGCAAAAAATGTAGTCGAAATAACCCAGATTGGAGTAGAGACAACTTACCATCGATCTATAGAAGTGAGTCAACATAAAATAGAGGAAAATCGACATGGAGCAGCTCAAAATGGTGATCTTCAAGCTCGAACCTTACCCCTTCCATGGCGGCAGAATGCAGAGTTATTTTTCCAAAATGTCAAGTATGAAATAAGGTTGAATGGTGACAAAGTCAAGCTTTTTGTGTTAGGGTTTACCTTGTACCCTAATTCGATTTTGTCTTTTTATCACATTTAATTAAAAATCAAGTGTCAAACTAATTCCTTCAGAAGATATATAGACCTTGCATATGCCAACTTAGGCTCCCATTGCCTTGATTTATTTTCATTCCTTTAATTAAAAATCAAGTTCATAGCCTTGAGTTTCATGTTTTTCCTAAGTATGGAATGCCTTAGTTTCCCCTTGACTCTTTGAGTTTACATCATAAAAGAGGCACCTATAGATTTTTAATGATTTTTTACAAAAAAATAAAATGTATCTAAAGCCTTAGCATATGATGTTGATTCTTGCAAACTATCAAATTTTACCCAAATTAAAAAAATCAGAATAATTGAAGTCAAGTTGGCATCAAAGTGAATATAACAGGGCTTTCTATTTCCAAAACTGCAAATTATAAAACATTAATTAATTAATATTCTTATGAATTGCTTAATTAATTGTTATCTAAAATCAGTACTTGAGTCCTCATTGAAAGTTTCTATTTTGATTTGAGTTCCACTTGGGCGAATTTGGAGAAAGAGAGGCAAATTGAACTTTCTATTTTTAGTTTCTAGCTATTTGCACCTGATTTTGTGGACTTTTTGGATCAACCCTTTGGAGGTGAGAAGTTTCCATCTTTTTGATCTAGTTTGGAGCAGTTTGAGACTCTATTTTTTAGGATTTTTCCTTGAGCTCGAAAATCAGAAAAAGTTGCCATTCTGAGATGCAAATGAAGCTGATTTTTCTATTCTCACCATTGATGTCACTTGAAGGCTATAAGTTGGAGAAATTTTAATTTTTCAAGGGTTTATAATTATGTTTATTACTCTCATATTCATTGAAGAGAGACTTGTAAACTTCTTTTGAATCAAATATTGACCTTGCACACCTTCATTTCAATAAAATAGCAGGCTTCTCCTTCCCATTTTCTTGTCTAAAGTTTACAATATCAATCAATGTTGACTATGATTCAAGAGATGAATCCTCTTTATGTCTGAGTTTTGTGAATTTTGTTTCAATAGCTTATTCTAATTTAGGTTGCATTTTGTGTTCCATTAGTGAGCCTTTGTGCAAATTACTGTTGAATTAGGTATTTCTAGGGTGGGATTCTGAGAATGAAAAGTTTAGAGATAATGTTGTGAGTGTAATTTGGTTGAAATATTCAATTTATTGGTGAATCACTTTAGGTTTAGGATCTCTGCTTTCAATTTTTTCCTTCTCCCCTTTCCTTTGAAGGTCTATTAGATTAAGTGGTTTACTAAGGGAACTATCCCACTCTAGAGATTCACTCTCACTAATTGATTTACCCACAAATTAGATAGTGTTTCCATGTTGTAGTAGAATAGCCAAGCTCAGCTTGACTAAGGGTGCAATCCTAATTTCCAATAGTTTTTTGCATGCCTGGTGGGACTCTAAAAGTTTTTTTCAGAGAAAAAATTCAAGATTTGAAGTTGTTGTTTTGGTATGCACAGTAGAGTTTCAGCCTTTGGTGGTAGAAAACATCATACCTAGCGACTTCATTCTCTGATTTTCAAGAAGCTCTAGTGCGAACAACACATGAGAAATGCACATGTTGAAGGATCTAGTGTTTTCTTCAATATTATCAGCCTTTGGAGGTAATATCATCGGACACCATGGCAACTCTGAGAAGCATTTTTCCGGTTTCTGAATGATGAAGTGCTAGTATATTTATTTTAAAGATTCTAAGTTTTGATTTTCAACCTTTGAATGAACAAGAATGTCTATGTTTCATGATAATATGTCATATCATCTGCCATGTCATGAAAATCTTGCTTATCCATCTTCATATCAACCATATCAGCATAATCTTGCTGCTAGTTCAAATTCCATGGATTTTTAAAACCAACATGCTTGATATAATTACCACCCACCCACCGCTACTCAACCTCCATATTAGCCTACATACACTCAAAACTCGCTCATAGATAGTGAAAAGGAGGAGATTTCAAGCCTAAAGAGTGAGTTGGTTGACTTCATGCTTGATTTTGAAAGGCAAGTGGAGGAGATCAAGAGGAAACATGAAAACAATTAGCAACAAGAAGAGATGGCTTACCAATTCTATCTCTATGAGAAAGAGTTGGAGGCACAAAAGCATGAAATTCAAGCAAATCCTATAGTTCCAGAGTATCCTGCCCAAAAAGAGGTTCATAAGTATCAATTTCTGAGTTTTAGACAAGGTGGATCTCCTAGATCTTCCCAAGCTAAAAATCCAAGTTTTAGGAGCTTCCCTTCATTTCAAAAGCCTACTATTGAGAAAAATGCTAACCAAGCTGCTAATTTTCCAAACCAATTTTTTGAAAAAGACATCCCTAGATTCAATACTCTATGCTTCATAGAAGATGAGCCTATTCCTGAGTAGATCTAGACTAGTCTAGTTCCGAAGCAGTCCATTGAACAATAGCTTTCCTTGCAAGAAACCCAAGAAGCTCCCCAATTTTCCTCACCAGATGAACCCAAGGATGAATTCATGGATTGAGAGACCTTACTCCACATTGAGAAGCTTAGAAAGGAAAATCCATTACGTTTAGTCTTGGAGGTTTTTCGCTTGTAGCAGCAAAAGGAGTAGGAAAAGGCTTCTCAAGATGAACCCTTGATTTCCTTTACTAAGGAGTTTCCTGACTTTATTGAAGATGATCAATATATTGTAGTAAACCAATCAGGGCAGCAAGATGAGGAGGTAAAGAAGGTTGATCAAGAGGATAACTTTGTAGTTTGGCTCAATGAGTTACCTGCTTTCATTGAGAACAATGATGAGAATACTATTTTTGAGCAGTAAGAGGTCAAAGAATGTGGTGAGTTACTTAGAAAATATCATCAATATGATAGTAGAACATTGGATCAAGAAGAAGGGAATAAATAAAAATCTATTTTGGATCCCAAGAGGCTTAATGAAAGTTGTCATGAGGTAAAAGACATTCCTTTTCATCAAGAAATTAGGAAGATAGTGATGAAGATTTGCTTTGGATTGATCTTAAGGTCTCTATTACAAACTTAGATAATGTGCAAGAAATTGGAGTTAATCTATTTGATGAGCTCCCTAACTTTTAGTATGAAAGTCATGATGTTATGATTATGCCAAGTTATTACCATCACAGTGATGAGGGCCGCTTAAATAAGGTGTTGACTCAAGAACAAATATGTGAAATAAGCCTTAAATCAAATGATCAGAAGCTTGAGGAGGATCCATTTCAAGCAGAGATTGAGTTTTTTGGCTCACAATTAGATGTGATGCATGCATCTTTGAAAGGGGATTGTCTAGAGCAACAAAATAAAGAGGTGGAAGTGGTTGTCATCCCAAGTGAGCCACTTGTTTTAGGGTAGCCTAGTCAGCAGGATGAAGCAATAGACATTTTCAGCCCCTCTTGTACTAAACCAGAGACATTAGTTTTGGAGCAAGAGGAGAAAAATTTTCTGGATGGGGGTCAAGAAACTTCTTTTAAAGATGACATGCACGATCCTAACTATTTGGAGGATCTCCCTTTCTATTGCATAGAGGAGCTTGGAGTTGATGTGCTAATTGAAGGTTTGTTGGAGGAGACTATTTCATTGTCTGAGCACTTGCCTTCCTTCATTGAAGAAGAATATCATGATTTGGAGCATACTCCCTTGAGTAATGATGTTGATTTTGAGTTGAAACCAGCTACTTCCAAAAGCCTTCCAAGAATAGATAGCTTCGATGAGAGTTTGGCTACTCTAACTAAAGAAGATGGTCCATTGACCATGGAGGAGGAATTGATATGGCAAGCCATCATGTAAACTGAGGATGATGTTATTGTTGTTGATTGCTCAAGTTTCCTTCTCTCCAGTCCAAAGTTTTCAAGGGGATGTCCTATTAAGCATCTAGCTCATATGGAGGCCAACAAGAAGGAGAAGCCCAATGACCATGTTGATCTCGAGCATCAAGGGAGGTATCATTTTGAGCACAATTAGTTCATCCTTTCACTTGATCATCACTAGTTCACAAATCAAGAAAGGTGGGTAAGTGATTTCATTTTTCTCCTTGGAGGGATGTTGCAACCAATTATTGGATATTTGATTTTTCTCCACATATTTTGGTGGATTCACAATCAATTAGAACATTGCAACTTAGTTAGGAGGGGCAGCTATTTTTCAAAACTAGTTAACGGTTTTGTTTAGACAACAATCTTCACTGGCTAGTCTAGGTTAGATTAGTGTTCCTGCTAATAAGTGCTTGAAGCACATTTCATTTTGGTTTCTCTTTCCCTAAGTGTTGTTGCACATTGTTTTCTGGCCACCAAGGCCTTGTAGGTTTGCTTTCATTTCTTGTGTTTCAATTTTTGTTGTTATTGTTGCCCGATTTTCACCTACAGGCTCCTCAGGTAGGAAAAATTGTGTTACAGATGTTCATAAGGGCTAAATGGGACATTTGCATCAAGGATTAGGTCATGCATCTGATGACATTTCATAGGAGCTCAGTTGAAAAGCATGCCTCAATCAGTTTTGGTGGAAAAACTCATTAGAGAAGAAGTCGGCAATACCTTCCAACTATCTTGCCGACTTGCATAGTGGTTCTATTCATTATGTCTTGGTCAGCTAGACTTTTTAATCGCCGTGAGTTTTCATGTATCTCTTTGCTTGGAAGGAGGTCATCCCGACTGTTGTTCACAAGGCTAGTGTCACCAAAAGTTTTTCATCTCGCTAAGAAGCCTTGGTGACTACCAGGAAGTCACACCGAAGAACAATGTCATCGATGTGACATCTGGCCAATCAAGTGAAGTCACACCAAAATGAAGTGCTTTCGGCTTGGGATGGTCATCTCGAGCAAATGTCTGGCCGATAAGCCAAGGTCTCAACGATGGTATGGGGGCTTCGCTATAGTGTCTCACCATCAGGGTGAGGTCTCATCGATGGAAGGGATATCAGTATGACTCCTAAAGGCTCGCCATGAGGTCTTCCTAAAAGCATAGGGTCCTTCTGATCATCATGAGCTATGCCAATAACCGCTGATGAATCTAATCGCATCGGGGAGACATGATTAGTGTCTCACCAACATGTGATTCTAGCTGAATGACCTTTGACCACCTGGGAATCTACATAGCATGGATGCAACCAATCAAAGGGAGCTATAGGTGGACCGTTGGCAGTTTGACTCCCCCCTGCAAAGTAGGTCAACAGAGTGAAGACAACGTGGATCTGTTTTGAGCTCAAGAGCATTCAAAGTAGCTTGACAGGGAGGTTCAAAGATGGACATGAGGACCAGAAGTGAATGCGGTAGCTACAAAAGATCTAAAGGCTTCTCCTGGAAATGACTCTTCATGGACATGGACACGAGGATGCAACATTAACTGCATTTAGAAGATCTAAGGGAAAATCTTTCTAAGGAGATGGATATTTTTGTAAGCCCTAGGGCCTGACACGTTTTTTTTATATAGGGTATTTTTTCCTCTTTGTAAAGGAGTTCGGATTATGCATTCTGAAGAGTTAGTGATTTTTCCTAAAAAATCCTTTCTCAACTGATGTAGATTTTGTAACTCATTTGGAGTTCTTCTGATGCTTTCAAAAGTCTGTGACTTCTACAGTCCTCTCTCAGATTAGCAAAATTTTGTAACTCATTTTGGAGCATGTTATATAAAATTTACCTTGGTTACCATTGATGGTTCAATTTTCCTTCTGGTTCTTGTGAAGTATTGTGCATTTTTAAGTGATTCATCGAGCTACTTAGTGACATATTTCTTTTCCTTATAGCTTTTGTTTCATGTTAGCATGCCTTTCTTTGTAAAAGTAGTACTATGTAAGTTACAAACTATGTTTATTCAATTGCACATTAGCTTTTAATTTGTGAAAATCTGCTTTTCCTTCTTGAAAGTTTGTGCATGTCAAACCTATTTGTATGCATAATCTATAGAATCTTGTTGTGCAGTCCCATGTCCATCACCAGTATTCAAGTGTAACCTAAGTGTCTCAGTGCTCTTGTTAGTTCGGTGTACACCTTAGGATTTAGCTTTATTTTATGCATTCCTTCTCCCTTTCCTTTCAAAATTAGTAGTTTTAGGTGATAACACAAAGGATCCAGCCTCATCCGGAGGTTCATTTCAACTTTAGGTGACCCACAGCCTTGAAATGATTCCCTGTTTTCAATAAATGTCTGAGTGATCTATCTTTCTTCTTTTTTTGAGTCACAAATGAGTTACAGCCATGTACAAAGCTACTCTTGATTTGTTTCTGAGTTGTCCCCATGACTTTGTGCCCAATGGATAGGCCTAGGGTACTGGTTTCCATGTTTAGTAGGCAAACATCCAACAAAGGTCACCAGAAATGTTGCCCAATTTTCACCTACAGGCTCCTCAGGCAGGAAAAATTGTGTTATAGATGTTCATAAGGGCCAAATGGGACATTTGCATCAAGGGTTAGGTCATGCATCTGATGACATTTCACAGGGAGCTCAATTGAAAAGCATGCCTCAATCAGTTTTGGCAGAAAAACTCATTAGACAAGAAGTCGGTAATACCTTCCAGCTATCTTGCCAACTTGCATAGGGGTTCTATTCATTATGACTCGGTCAGCTAGACTTTTTAATCGGTGTGAGTTTTGGTGTATCTCTCTGCTTGGAAGGAGGTCATGCCAATCGTTGTTCACAAGGCTAACTTCACCAAAAAAATTTCATCTCGCTAAGAAGTCTTGGCGACCGCTAGGAAGTCACACCAAAGAAGGATGTCATCAGCGTGAGGTTTGGCTAATCAAGCGAAGTCACACTGAAACAGAGTGCTTTTGGAGTGGGATGGTCATCTCAGGCAAATTTCTGGCTGACAAGCCAAGGTCTCAGCAACGGTATGGGGGCTTCACTGTAGGGTCTCACTGTCAGGGTGAGATCTCGCTGAGGGGACGTGGTCTTGCTGAAGTGGAGTGAGCTCACAACAAAGGAAAGTAAAGTCACCATGATGTCTCGGTGAATGTAGGAGGTCCTACCGAAGAATGAGGGGTCTCAATAAGAGTTTTGCCTTCGGAAGGAGGTCTCACCGACACATGGATGTCTCACCGATGGAGTGGCATAGCGGTATGAGATGGTGGTCTCGGTGTGAGGTCTCACCAACCAAGCAATGTCTCCCCAACTGAAGAGAAAGCAAACTCATTGCCAAAAGAATAATAAGCCTGACGACAGGTCAGGCCGAGTGAGGAAGGCCTTTCCGACAAAGGGGGGGCCTTCGGTATAATATTTTGAGTTTGGGGAAAGCTCTCTCTGACCTGTTTGTCTTGCCAACCATTGTGAACAAGAAGGTAGGCTTCTGATGAAACAAGATGACTTCAGCAAGATGTCTCGCCGACCTGATAGGATCTTACTGAAAGAAAGTGAGCTCGAAAGAAGGAAAGGAGCTCACTGAGACCTCCTATCGACTAATCGTGGTCTCACCAAAGGTTTATGCTTTCCATGAGACATCAATAGACTCTTGCCGATATGGTTCACAGGGTTGAGATCGGGGAGACTCTGAGGGGAAGTTTTGCGCTCGACATGAGGTCCTGCCGACAAGTGAGGTCTCAGCGATGGAAGGGATATCGGTATGACTCTTGAAGGCTTGCCATGAGGTCTTCCCAAAAGCATAGGGTCCTGTCGATCATCATGAGTTATGCCAATAACCATTGATGAATCTAATCACATCGAGGAGACATGATTAGTGTCTCACCGACATGCGATTCTGGCTAAATGATCTTTGACCACCTAGGAATCTACATGGCATAGATGCAACCAATCAGAGGGAGCTACAGGTGGATCGTTGGCAATTTGACTCCCCCCTACAAAGAAGGTTAACAAAGTGAAGACAACGTGGATCTGTTCTAAGCTCAGGAGCATTCAAAGCACCTCGACAGGGAGGTTCGAAGATGGACATGAGGACCAGAAGTGAATGTGGTAGCTACAAAAGATTTGAAGGCTTCTCCTGGAAACAACTCTTCACAGAAATGGACACGAGGACATAGCATTAACTACATTTAGAAGATCTAAGGGTAGATCTTTCTGAGGAGATGGATATTTTTGTAAGCCCTAGGGGCTGACACATTTTTTGTATATAGGGAATTTTTGCCTCTTTGTAAAGGAGTTCAAATTATGCATTCTAGAGAGTTAGTGATTTTTCCTAAAAAATCCTTTCTCAATTGATGTAGATTTTTTAACTCATTTGGAGTTCTCCTGATGCTTTTCGAAAGTCTGTGACTTCTACAGTCCTCTCTCAGATTAGCAAAATTCTGTAACTCATTTTGGAGAATGTTATATAAAATTTACCTTGGTTACCATTGATGGTTCAATTTTCCTTCTGGTTCCTGTGAAGTATTGTGCATTTTTAAGTGATTCATTGAGCTACTTAGTGAAATCTTTCTTTTCCTTACAGTTTTCGTTTCATGTTAGCATGCCTTTCTTTGTAAAAGTAGTACTATGTAAGTTACAAACTGTGTTTATTCAATTGCACGTTCGCTTTTAATTTGTGAAAATCTGCTTTTCCTTCTTGAAAGCCTGTGCATGTCAAACTTGTTTGTATGTATAATCTATAGAATCTTGTTGTGTAGTCCCATGTCCATCACTAGTATTCAAGTGTAACCTGAGTGTCTTGTTGCTCTTGTCAGTTCGGTGTATCACCTTAGGATTTAGCTTTATTTAATGCATTCTTTCTCCCTTTCCTTTCAAAATCAATAGTTTTAGGTGATAGCACAAAGGATTCGGCCTCATCCGGAGGTTCATTTAAACTTTAGGTGACCCACAACCTTGAAATGATCCCATGTTTCTCTAAGAAAGCTCAGTTCTTGTAACTTTGCATAGGGTGCAATTTTTAGAGATAATAGTTATTTAGGTGTCAATTTTTAGACTTTTCAAAACTCTTGAGTTTCAAAAGGGCAGAATTGACTCCATGCCCAAAGGATTTACATAAGGAAATTGGCCCAATGCTTAGCAGGTAAGCATCTAGCAGAGGTCACCAAAAGTGATCATTTTTTCACAACTCAAATTGAAAGAATAGGTTATTTCAAGTTCATTTTAAGGTGAAAAGTTCTAGTTATTTATGTAGTTGTTGAAACCATTGCATATTTTTGAGTTTTGAGTTTAAAAGGAAATTGCAATGTGTTTTAGTTTTCCTTTCATCATTTGCAACATTAAACATTGTGTGGAATGTAAAATAAAGTACTTCATTCTATATTCAGTTGTTCATTATACAATGTTTCATACATTTGTTAAAAAAGAGAAGTACAAAATTGAGCAAGAATTATACTAAATGTTGTTTTGTATTCATTGGGATAAAAAGAGAATCAATGTCCCACACAAGCTGCGGGAGTAGCTAAAATAATGGATCATAAAGAGTACACTATGCTACTGAATATTAAAAAGAGAAAAGAGCACATAAGAGGGAACATAGTCGTCATTTCCTGAACTTGTCTTTGAGTTGCCTTCAGTGTTGTGCATTCTTCCTTTCCTTTGTTCTCCAAATGGACCTACAAGTGGATGAAATTTTTGTTAGAGTTTGGGTTATGAAGACCCCTACATGATCTATCAGCAGTAATGTAGAATATTGCTTATGATGCATTGAATCTATTGAGGAAAGACAAGAAGTATGCAATAGAATACCAAGGAGGAAACATCATAAGAAACTTTGGATTTATTGTTTTTAATCTAACATTTTTTGTTTCCTGTGTAGTATAGGAAAAGTCATGTTGCTGATTTGCTTTGAAAGCTTGATAGCATGTGGTGTAAAATGGGCTCCCACAAGGGTTGAGCTCGGAGTGCTACCCCTTGATTGCAATTGGGGCCTTGAGAAAACAAATACATTCACAGTATTCAAAATAGAATACATTCAACAGAAGGAGTGTCACCTCAAGTGAGTACATGAGCTTTAAGATCATTACCCTTCCATGATCATCAACTCAAAGGATGAGATGATAACCATACAAGTGTAGTGAACTTGTCCAAGACAGTCAAATAAGGTGAAGGAACAACTATATAAAAGGTGCAATGATGAAAATGGACAACAATAGAACAACTGTCTTATATGAGTGAAAAATCATTGTCAAGAAGAGAGGACAACACTGCATAATGAAATCGGTATTTATATCAACCTTGCATATGCAACTGAGGCTCTCATTGCCTTGATTTATTTTCATGCCTTAAATTAAAAATCAAGTCCATAGCCTTGAGTTTCATGATTTTCCTAAGTATGGAATGCCTTAGTTTAACCTTGAGCCTTTGAGTATACATCATAAAAGAGGTTCCTATATATTTTTATGAATTTTTACAGAAAAATAAATTGTATCAAAAGCCTTAGCATATCATGTTGATTCTTGCAAAGTATCAAATTTTTACCAAAATTGAAAAAATCAAAATAATTGAAGTCAAGTTGGCATCAAAGTGAATGTAACAGGGCTTTCTATTTCCAAAACTGCAAATTGTAAAACCTTAATTAAGCAATATTCTTATGAATTGCTTAATTAATTGTTATCTAAAAGCAATACTTGACTCCTCATTGAGAGTTTCTATTTTGATTTGAGTTCCACTTGGGAAAATTTGGAGAAAGAGAGGCAAATTGAACTTTCTATTTTCAGTTTCCAGCTGTTTGCACCTAATTTTGCAGACTTTTTGGATCAACCCTTTGGAGGCAAGAAGTTTCCATCTATTTGATGTAGTTTGGAGCAATTTGAGACTTTTTTTCAGGCTTTTTCCTTGAGCTCAAAAATGGGAAAAAGTTGTCATTTTGAGATGCAAATGAAGCTAATTTTTCAATTCTCACCATTGGTGTCACTTAAAGGATATAAGTTGGAGAAACTTTAATTTCTCAAGGGTTCAGAATTTTGTTTCTTGCTCTCATATTCACTAAAGAGAGACTTGTAAAGTTATTTTGAATCAGATATTGACCCTGCACTCCTTCATTTCAATAAAACACTATGCTTCTCCTTCCCATTTTCTTGTCTAAGGTTTACAATATCAATCAATGTTGACTGTGATTCAAGAGCCAAATCCTCTTTATGTCTTGGTTTTATGAATTTTGTTTCAAGAGCCTATTCTAATTCAGGTTGCATTTTGTGTTCCATTAGTGAGCCTTTGTGAAAATTACTATTGAATTAGGTATTTCTAGGGTGGGATTCTAAGAATCAAAGTTCAGAGATAATGTCATGAGTGTAATTTGGTCAGAATCTTCAATTTATTGGTGAATCACTTTAGGTTTAGGTTCTCTACTTTTAAATTTTTCCTTCTCCCCTTTCGTATGAAGGTCTATTAGATTAAGTGGTTTACTAAGGGAACTAGCCCACTCTACAGATTCTCTCTCACTCATTGATTTACCCAAAAATTAGAGAGCATTTCCATGTTGCAACAAGATAGCCAAGCTCAGCTTGACTAAGGGTGCAATTGTAATTTCCAACAAAACTACTAGGCTAGTAGTTTATTTTTTATTTTTAGTCAAATTTAGTCATTTATTTCCTTTTTTCTACTAGTGCGGGTTTGGAGTACCGTTCACCTTGGTATGTGATAATGGCCCTACCTTTTCTTTTGCAAAATTTATTCAGTGGATGTATGAACATAAAATTGTTTTGAAATACTCTTCTAATCACTATCCACTGGGAAATGGAGAAGCAAAGTCTACTAATAAAAAATTGTTGGAGGTAATTAAGAAGTTACTAGAAAGAAACCTTAGGGATTGGAACACACAATTGATATTTTCCTTATGGGAATATAGGACTAGATTCAAATTTTCCAAAGGAAACTTGTCATTTAAGTTAGTCTATGGTCAAGACCCAGTCTTCCCTATTCATCTATAGATACCATTTCTTCGGTTTATGCAAGATTTTTACTCTAATGATGATAGGATAGAGGTTTGATTAACTAGTTTAATCAATCTGGAAGAACAAAGAGATGCTTCTTTGTAGTAGTTTTCTAAGCATCAAGTTGTCAAACATTGGTTTGAGAAAAGAGCCAAAATTAAAGGCTTCAGAATATTAGACCTTCTATTGCTATGGGACAAATCCAAAGAAAGGTGATCATCAAAATTTTGACCAACTTTGGTTGGGTCCATATCAAACCACTAAAATCTTTGGTGAGAATTCCTTCTAGTTAAGCACCTTAATAGGAGAACCTATCCCATTTCCTATCAATGGATAGTTTCTCAAATATTATTTTGTCCCATGAAGGTCTAATCGTCCATCTAATTGTACATATGTAATTAGTTGTTTTCTCGTTTCTTGTCTTTGTTTGTTTGTTTGCATTTCCTTTTCTTTTTTGTTTCTACTTGTTTTTTTTTTCTTTTTCTCTTTTTCTTTTGTTTATGGGACCTTATTTTTCTCCATTTCAAATTGAAAGGGTGGTTATTCAAAGTATACTAAGGGTACTATAATAGAGAAATTGATTTATGTATTTTCATGTATATTTGTCAAGCTCTTTCATTTCAAGACTTATGTTTTATGTCCAATTTAATAACATTTTTAAAGGTTAGGAACAAACATGTATATTTTAAGTGATCTCATAAACCACGGCTGAATCTGTCACATACTAGATAGAATCTTCTATTTTCATAAGGGTCTATTTGTCTTAGGGTGACTGTATCCATGATTCGGATGAAAAATTTGAGTCCTTAACACTGTCATGAGGTCCATTGTAGTTCTCAAGCCAAATTTCAAGTTATTACATCAAAGTATTGAGAAAAGATAACAAAAGAATTTCTCCAAGTAAAGTTCATTCAAAAGAAAAGAAAAGAGAAGCATAAATGATGTTAAACTCGATATGATAAGGGTAATTCAAGTATCTCTATTGGGGCTATGGGAACCTAGGTGGCAGTAGAGAAATGCTTTGAGAGAACTAGAGGTATCTCCATTGGGGTTATAGACACCTAGCTAGTAGCGGAACAATGCTTAGAATATCATTGCACGACAGTTAAAATGGCTCAACTCACATAGCTTGAATCTTAATACAATTGTTCAAGGACAGGTAGAGTCTTTAGGGAAACAAATGCACCATACATGCACACACTCATATTCAAAGTTTTTATTGTTGATTTATGTTTGAGATTCCAACTCAACCTTGTTTAAAGTAATTGATCATACTTGAGTTAAAATGTTCATAAACCAAAGATTTTGGATGACTGAATTTTTCAGTATATTGAAAATGGGTAAACCATTTTCCTAGCCGAGTCACCAATTATTATGCCTTGCATAACCACCCCATTTTTTTTTGGTCAAAATGGGTCCCCCTTTTTTGTTTTGTCCTTGGTGTTCTTGTTCAAGTCTTAGGAGTTGTTTCTTTTTCTCCTAAATCCTCTTTTTCCTTTGTATTTTGGGTTCAGGTTTCAAACCGATACTAACACTTGTTACTTCCCAAAGTACAAGTTCTTGTTTGTATTCTGATCTTGATCCCCACTATTTTCCTTGTCTTTTTCTTTGTGTTTCAGAGTCGGGTTTTGGGTCGGAATTGTTACCGCGCACCCTTCGAGGTGTAATTTTTTGTTTTCATCCCAATCCTAACTTTCGCTTCTCTTGTATATTTTTTTTGTGTCAGAATCAGACCTAAGATTGGAACTAGAACCAAGGAAATTTCCAAAGTTCTTTTTCATGTTTCCATCTTGATCTCGACTTCTGAATCTCTTTGTGTTTTTCAAGATCAAACTTTAGACCAAGACTTGCACTAGGAACTTTTCAAAGTTCTTGTTTCATCTCTCGACCTGATTTTGATTCCCACTTTGCCTTGTTTGTTTGTTAGGTTTTGGACCTTGGAGCTTCGCTTGAACTTTTCACCTATTGAAGGTTTGGTGTCATCTCATGTCTTGATCTCAACCCCTTCTTACCTTTGTTCTTACAACTCACATGAATGACTTCTGCCCCAATCAAGAGGCCCAACCAACCTGAATTAATCTCTAATCATTTGCACATGTGAACAAGTTTTTATTCTGTTGTTCCTCAATTTTCATCCATTATGGCTTGTATGGTTTGAGAAAGTGAACTAGAGCGATGTCGAGAGTTAGGGTTTGAGGAGGTGCTTCAATCTCACCATGCAGTCGAATTCTCGATTGCGTTTGGAGGTATGGGTTTTTGGCCTACTTTTTTCCCTTGTTCTTTTTGTCTATGTTTGTCTTGCTTGTTGTTTCACGTTTCTTTTGCTTTCCTATTTTCTTTTCTTGTTTGTTTGTTCTTTCTTGTTTGTTCTTTTTCATTGCCCTTGTTTCATTATGTGTTTTGTGCATTTAGGTTTTCCCTTATGCTTTTGTTTTTCTTGTATGTTCGTGGGATTTTCCATCCCGTCATGCCCTAGTTTTCTAGGGCTCTTTTTGCCATACTGCTTGGTCAAAGTTGGGTTTGAATTGATGAATTTAAAGTTTGGACTATTTTAAATAAAAAAATCTTGAATCCCAACCATAATCCAATCACGAAGGAACTATTTAAAATATAATATTACACCTATTTTTCCCTTGTTTATTGTTTATTATGTTATTCTCGATTCCCGCCTGTATTTCAGAGTCAGGAATCAAATTTTCACTTAGGTTTTTACCATTTTCTTAGTCTAGCTCCTTCACTCACCCCCACACATGGTCAAGATCAGAACTCAAAGATGACATATATCCATTGCATGAACTTAAGCTCTGTTCCATGACGAAGTCTTGTCCCTAATTTCTGATATCTTATTGGGATCAGAACTCATGAAGTTAGTTGCACTTGTTCCTCTTTTTAGTGCCCGATCCCAACTTTTGATTCAACATCGGGATCGAAACTTAGTTAGACACCTTCATTGACTGTGTTTTCTAAGTTTCACTACTTGGTGAAGGCCTGATCTTGATTCCTGATCACTATAGGTATAGGTTCTGAGTAAAAACCCGATCCTGACTTTCGATAGAGTTTAGTTTTATGCTTTAAATGGTTAGGTTTTTGGTTCTGTCCTGAACCCAAAACCTGAAGATGCTCAATTAACTTGTTGAATGGGATTTTATATTGAATGAATGGTGATGTAATATGAATTCTTGTGTTAAGTTGCTCTTCACATATCTTTTATTTACATGATAATTGTCAGTATTGCAGAGTAATTAACAAATGTTTGACTCAGAGGAGGAAGTGCCTACTAAAGGAACATCAAAGGGAACAAAGGCCAAGAGTTTGAAGCTAGAACAAGTCCCAATTAGAATGAATTATAAATTCCAAGGGACCCTAGTACCATCTAAGTTCGGGTTTGATGTTATGAATATCACTGATACACTTATGGGGCACATTGATTTGGACCAGTTTCACGAGTATAACTTTTCAAAGGATGCTACCCCAAGGGAAAAGAGGATTGCAGAGTTTGGGTTAGCTCATGTAGCTAGTTTTCCTATTGTTGTACAGTGTCATGAATTCATCCTAACTACTACACAAACATACAATCCTACTCAAAGGAAATGCATTGATTCATAGAGTAATGTAATAATTTATTTAACCCCAGTAATGATCAAACATGTTTTTGATCCTCCTCCTTATCCCAATCTTAAGATTATGACTAAAGCTAAGGCATATGCACTTTGGGAAAAGGATGTAGATGAGAACAAAAGGCTGATTAATAAAAGGTGACTTAAGACAGAAAAAAAATCACTAAAGAACCTACCACAAAATCCTGGAAGGTTTGACTTCTTTGAGGACATTGAGGACATGATTACTTTGTTGGAAAGAGTGTTTGGAAAGGAGAATTCTTGCATCTTTGAACACTTGATGTTTCCATTCATCCAACTAATTCTAGAGGGAAAGAAATTCTTAGATTTGGGGAAGATTATTTCAGATAATATTCATCACTAGCTACAGAAGCTAACATAAACTAAGACATTCTATACGTCTTCATATGGCATATATTATGCTACAAGGACGGGATGATTTTCCAGGTTGAATAATGAAGGTTCAATGTATAAGGGCCCAGATCAAAAGAAGGTCTGGGAATATTATGACCAACTGGAGCTTAAGAAGGCAGAGCAACATTTAAAAAGAGTCAATGATGTGTTTTTGTATGCTATTATTAATTATATCACATGTGATATTGGTTTTAGGTTATCACAGGATGCCATGGAATTCATCCAAGAGTGGGGATATTGCTTTATCCAGTACCCAAGTCCACATATTTCATATTGTTTGATTACAATGGTCACCCTTTTAAATTTCCAAGATGATGTGGTGATAGATGGGTTTTAATTGAGTTCACTTGTCATTCCATGGATGTTAATGTTAAGTTTTTTGCACAAAATAACACTTGTTTCCATTCTTTCCCCATGCAATTGGGGTTCTATTCTTGTTCTTCTTTAATAGTATCCAAAATAGCAACAGAAAAAATTTGGTCCTTGAATTTTCAGCAACATACATCTAGGAAGTATTTTGATCCAAAGAGAAAAATGTATGGTCGATATATGCTTCATAGTTTCCCCATCATCGACCACTTCTCGAATAATTTTGGAACAATTTGCAAGATCAGTTCAAGGTGAGGAAAAGGGGGTATGAGAGATTGGAAATTCCTTAGATGAAAGATTTTAAGGTTGCAACAGATATAATTGAAGGCACTATTGATGATGGGATCACTCTTGATCCCCGATATGAAATGGAAAAAGTTCCTACAAAGGATTTGGATCCCATTAATTGGATGGAGAAGGAGGAAACCAACATTCGTAAAATATCACAAGTAGTGGTATATAGAAGTGTGAAGTGGATTGACCTCTAATTGAAGCAACCAAGAGTTAAGGATTCAAAGAAAAGAGGTTCTAGCAGTGAACCCACTTCCTCCACTAATACAAAATAGTACAAGAGATTGAAGAAAGGTGTTGTAGCAATTGAGGTAGCTATAGAAGAGCTTGCCCCAACAAAAGAAGTTTCATTGAAATAGATTGATGAACCTCTGCAAAAAGCTAAAGTCACTTATAAGGTGGTTGTTGCTAGGGTTGTTTCAGGACTATGTGCCACACCTTTATCTATTGTACATCCTAGGGAAGAAGTTATTGAAGAAGGACCTTTTGTTATCCCTCCACAAACTAAGGATACCAATCTTGTTGTGCCATCAACTTCAGGACCAACAACTGTTGAAGAGGACAACCCCCTGTCATCAATGTAGCATATTCTCCTATCTCCTCAAACTCTAAGAGAACTCCATCTCATGAAGGAGAAAGTCCAAAATGGGAGGAATATCTGAAGAAGGTTGAGGAAGAACCTAGGGAAGAAGAAACTGGATTTAAGCTAAGAAGCCTATGGAGTGCAAATGAAAATAATGAAGTTTTGACCAAAGAAGAGAAAAAAGAAATAATTGAAAGTGTACAAATATTAGCTTTTGAACAGTTAGCTCAAGAAGAAGAAGAATAGAGAAAGAAACTTGAAGAGCTAGCTTGAGAAGAGGAAGCAGTTGAGGCACAAAGGAAAGCTGAAGAAGAGCCTCTTACATAGGAATTTGAACAAAGAGGAAGGTTCAACAAGATAAGGTTGTAGAGGAAGAACTCTGTACACAAGAGTTAGAACAATAGAGGTTGAGAGATGAAGAGGAGGCTACACAAAAGAAAGAAGAGATGAGAAAGATAAAAGAAATTAGATTTTATAATGAAAGAATGGAGCAAGAAAAGTTGTAGAAAGAATAAGAAGAGAAACAAAAGTCTTCTTCCGAGCAGACTGTTGAGATAATTTTTTCTACACCTCTGTCATTGACACCTCTTGGTACTCAACAGGTAACTAGTCATTCGGCTACTCCTGCTTGGCTCAAGATAAACTTAGAAAAGAGACAACGGGCTCAAGTTGAATCGGTGACATGGGATGAAATGGTAGATAAAATAGAAAAGGTGAAACCAAAGAAGAAACCCTGTGCTATTCATTCCACAAAGTTGACTGGTGATAGAGACTTAATAGCATAAATTTCTACACCAATAGCTGACAAAGATCAAAGAGAATTGCAGGTTGAATATTATCAAATAAGCATTGTCAATCTAGGAAAATGGATCAGAAATCAACAAATAAATCTGATTAATATTATTTCCACGACCACCAAATCATGGTTGATCAAGGATAAGCAAGCTAAATATGAGCTTAAGGCTCAAGTTGGAAAGATGAAGAATTTTCTGAAAGAAGTGATTACATCAACTCTGAAGCAACCGACACCATTAGAAATCCTAGCTTTAATCAACCGCAAGGAGGTGGATGGGTTGAATGAGATGAAAAAGAAGGCCACCTAGTTTGACAATTGGTTCAAAGATTTTAGTTCTGACATGGATACAAATTTGTGAGAAGGATTTAAACACTATTTTATAGGCCTTCCCTTGGTCAAAACAATAGAAGAATTTATACAAAAATGGTGGGATGAGGAAGAATAGCTTAGGCAATACTTGGGAAAATTGAAGGTAATAGATAAAAGTTCTAGTGAAGAATTGATTCAATCATAGATTTTGGGTGATGAGGATCCTAAGTATATTTCCAAGGCTATTAATGTTTTAGTTTTCAAAATCCAAAATCTCATTGAACAAAAAATAGCTATGCTCAAAGGCATTCATGAGATATGGGAACATGAAGGTATATTTGAGGATATTATTGAAAAAATCATTAATAAGGCTTTACCTCCAAATAAAAGACTTGAATCATTGGAAGAAATAAAAGATGCTTGGGAGGTGAGACTTGATAAAATAATAAAAGAAGGAGACACTACTCAATCCACACTAGTAGATAGACTATTGGACATCAAGTGTGATATGCAATGGGCAATCACAGACATCAACCAACTGAGAGAGATTGTTGTTACAATGGGAAAGAAGTTTGAGGATTCAAATTTTAAAGCTAACTAGGTCAATGGACCTAATAATGATGCACTAGAATAGATTTTCTAGAATTATGATGAGTATCATGGGATTCCTCATGAAGATGATAAGTAAAGGAAAGTATTTCATATGGTTTTTGGACAGAAGCACCTTCAGATTGGTTTTGAGATAGACGAGAAGATCTAGATCCATTTTGATGAGCTATAGATTGGGCATGTTGATCAACAAAAGACAAACTTGGAACTCCCAATCATATTTTGATTGAAGTAACATGTGGCATACCTTTCAGCTCCTGCATTTCTAGCAAAGATAGCATTCAAACTTAACTAGGTGTCCCTATTATTGTGGATCTTGATTTTTGATAGGAGAGATTGATGCTAACTTTGTCTATAACTTAGAATTCTCTCCTCATTGTAAAGATCGGCTAATTGAAGTTGGATTGGCTACCTATAGAGACTAGATACAATTTTTCAGTTTTTACAACTTTTATGCAAGATACTTGGATCATTTTTATAGTTTTAATGCAAGTAGTTTTATTTCAGAAGTTGTTAAGTTGAACAATGATGTTGATAAACAATGGTTATTCATATGCCAGTGCATCTTGTTGCACATAAGTGTTTCTTATTTGATAAAAATCAATAGAATATTTTGATTTTAAATCATTTATTGCATTATTTTTGGATGATGTTTCTTGATGTTTATTGATCTATCAATTCTGGTAATGAGCTTATAGGATTTTTTTATTGAAATGTTATAAAAAAATAGTGATGATGAATGTTGTATGCTTTAAATCTACACTATGAATGAATGCAAGGGTATGAATTGTTTCATAAATTGTGTTTTTCTATAGTTTTAGTTGATTAGGAAAATTTATCATCATAAAGATTACATGTCTGAATTAAAGGGAATCTATCTTCATGTTTGTTGTCCTAAAACCTTGATCAATCTTTTTATGTTTATTTAAATCCCCCAATGTTAAATTGCTTCATACTATCTAGTTTGTACTCATCTATAAACAAGCCCCTTGAATATTATGGTTTCATGGACCATTGAATGATAATAGCATAGCTGAGAACCAACTACAAAGACCATGGAAGATAGGTGGTTTTACATCATTTTTCTTTTTTCAGGAGAAATAGAGTAAAAATATTTTGTTTAATATTGTGTTACTTTTGACCATCAACAAGGAGTATAGTAAATTAAGTATCAAGGGATGCAAGAACCCAAAGAAGAGCATGACAAATCAATGAAGAAAACATATTTACAAATTAATATATTCACATATGAAGAACACATGGTGACAGGGGATGAACTTCAAGAAGACAAAGGGATAATAATGGTGAGTTCACCTAAAGGTGGCATCAGTGTAACCAAAAAATCCAAATCCATACATGATAGGAAAGTTAAAGAGAAAAAGGAACCTAAGAGTTGGTTTTAGAATGAAGACCTGATGACCACACCTATTGCAGTCCTACACTCAAGTGGACTTGAGTTTTTTCCCCCTTGGGTGTATGGTACAGGGGAACCCTCATGCATATGACATCATTTTCTTATTTTTTCTCTTCTTTTATGTTTTTTATGTCAATAAGGTCATTTTGGACCATTACTGATCATTTGGAGTCATTTCTGAAAGTTTGGGGTCATTTGGATAAAAGATGTAAAAGTTGCACAATGTTGTCAAAAAGTTGTCAAGCAACTTTGCAAAAGTTGTCAACTTTGATGTAATAGGTAGTTATGTAGTTAGTGGTCAGTTGGAATAGTTGGAATAGATGCTAATATTTATATTTTGACCTCTAAACTCTAATTCAATGGTTGAAGTGTGATTGTGAAAGAATTTGATGAATGAAAACTTTATTCTCTATGCAATTTCCTTGTTGCAGGTTGTTGCAACAAATTGTACAGACTGTACATTCCATATTATGATCTAAAACTAATTGGTATTTGTTTGCATATGAATCTACTTTCATTTTCTTTTTGTCTCATCAAATTTCATTGAATTTTGTGTGAGACATGGTCATTTTGGTGAAGGATGACTAGTTTGAAATATTTTTGTTCAAGTTAACAATCTAAAAACATGTATTGTATGGCCTTTACATGTATGGTACAGACCTATACACATGTGATAAATTTTTGGCACTGAGTTACCTTTTGAATGCAAGTGGTTTGATTTATTTTCATTGGGATTTGTAAAATTTATAGCATTTTGTGTAACAATGAGTCTGAATCTGCCCTAGGGTTTCAAACAAGTGTAATTAATTGATATCTTGACTTCCTACCATTGGAATTTGATGAAAATTGGTGGGAAGGTCTATTTTTATTCTTTCCAAAACTCCTCCAAAGGATAGGTCTTAATTCTATTATTTTTGCAAGTTATACAAGTCTATATGCTTCATTTTTCCAAATGACAGGCATAAAACCCTAGATGTTTGAGCGTTTCATGAAATAATGCATTGTATTGTGTTGATTGATGAACTAAAAGGTTGTAAGGCATCAATAGGAACTATGAGGGAGTTATAATAGTCCAAGGATGTGTTTCTTCATTAGATTAGATAGAGCATATTCAACAAATATTTGTAGTCTTTTTCCTAAGATGAACTAGGACTTGCCTAGTGACTAAAAGCAATGTGCTTTGTTCGCAAAGTGTCAAGATTAGTTTGATGTAGTCCTTCCTCTGTATCAAATATGGTAGATGGATTGTACATGGTATTTTGATAAAATTGGTGTTGTAATGTTCGTATGGTGGTGTGGGGTATTGTGAAGGTGAAGGTGGTAGAAATGTATATGTTCCTAATGCATTTGGATTGATGATGTTTTGTTGAGGATTATAGTATAAACCTTGTTGTTGTTGTTGCGCAAGAAATTTTTGTTGTTGGGAAAGTAATGTTTTTTATTGGGATTTTTTTTGTGTGAACAAGGATTCTTATTGGGGTTGTTGTTGTGCTACCAGGGTTGCTTGTTGGGCTTGTTGTTGTTGTTGTACTACTAGGGCTACTTTTTGGGCTTGTTATTGTTATTGTGCCACTAGGGATACTTTTTGGGCTTGCCATTGTTATTAGGCCACTAGGGCTACTTGATGAGCTTCTTCTTGTTTGTGTGCTACTAGGGATCTTTGTGGGAGCTTCTTTTTGTTGTGCTACTAGGTCTACTTGTTGGGCTAGTTGTTGTTGTACAGCTTGTTCCAAGGCTAGAACATGTGCTTGCAATGTAGGATCTTTTTCTTATTGGGACTTTTGCGATGGATTTTAGGTGTTTACAGTTTGAGTGGGTTGTGGGTTAATGATGAGTGGTTGGGGGTTGCCTTAGTTTAACATGTTGAGATGATGGATTGCACAACCCTTGAAGCTCCAGAATCTTCAATGAAGGACTTTAGCCATGAAATATAATCAACCACAAAGAGAAGTGTTGCAACAATGGAATGTTGATTAAAGATTCTATTGATATTATGATTGATATGATATTTTACAAATGAACAAGATGCCTGATTATATAGGCAAGAGGTAAAACCTAATATGCATGAGATGTTTCCAAGTGTTAAAATCTAACAACATGTGACAACATGTGAACCCTATGTTGATGATCATTAAATGAGGAGATAAGTTCTAGAAGGAATCTTATCCCACAAACTAGGAAAGGGAATATTATCCCATTTATTAAATGATTGCAACCTAGGACTAAATGATTAAATGCAAGACCTAAGTTAACTTATGCTAGTGTAATAATTAATTAATTAATTACACCAACACCACCCCTATAAGTGCAACTTAGGGAGGAAAATGCAATGATTATGCAAGATGATGATGGGTCCTAGCTACGGGGCATGTTAGGTACCCATGTACATGAAGATGCATAAAATCTCCCACAACCGGAGAAAAGGGGAAACCCAGTAGGAACAAAACCCCTCTCCAAAAGGGAGATGAAAATGCAAATAGATGTGAGATAGGATGGGAAGGATGGAGGACTCCCAAATACCCCCCAAGGACACCATCTGTCACATGGATACAATAGAGAGACTATATAGCCCCTCCAAAAGATAAGATCACCTGCAAGAAAGGTAAGTGTCTGAAGACAAAACAAGATCCAATGTCGACAAACAACTTGTCTCCCTTTCGGAAGAAACAAAACCAAATGCAAGTGCAGAGATGCTTCCCATTCCAGATAGGAATTGAAGGAAGGAATAATGAACATGGATGATGATGTCTCTGAACTTTGCTCAAGTGTCTCCTTGCCTGATGATAAAAATTCCATAGTCCCAAACAATGAAGAGGGTGACAAACCAGGATGATGCAGAAACTGATGTTGAACAATATCCAAAGACAAAGATAGAATGGATATGATGGATGTGATGGAGACTTGATAGCCCCCCCTAAATGAAGTGTCCTCAAAACCATTGAAGGAATTCTAAAGCAATAAAGGTGGCCAAACCACAAATCTCCTGCTAGGAAGAAGCAAATCCAACGGTGGATGCTGAAGAAACCTCAAGTCCTGAATGGAATGGCAGGGAAGAAGTCTCGGATATGAAATCTCTGAAGAGAAACCAAGAACCTCCAAGATAGTCTCTGGATTCCCAATCAAGGTCGAGACAAAGGAATGTGGATACTCAAGAAAACTCTCCAAGGTGTGATCTGAAGAGAGGAGTGATATCCCCTCAAGAATGTCCTCCAAACCTGTAGAAGTAGCCAAGTCAATGATACCTAAAACAAAGCCATCCTGTGAAGCCAAGTCTAAAAAATAGAATGTGTCCTGATGGATAGAGATGATGGTGGAAGCCTCAATCAATGATTCTGGACAAGGAATCATTGAATGTGAAGGGATACCAATTGTCTCTGATGAAGAAGAAGCACGGAAAGGGACCTTGTCAACCTCTTCAAAAAAATCAACATAATCAACTTCCTGCACAAGAATAGCATCATGGGGTACTAGATCTGAAGAATGACATTTTGAAGCATGATCATCGGGAAATGGTGGAGCATTTGAATCTCTGTATAGTTCCCAAAGCTTAGTCCAAAGAATGTGAGGACAATCACAATGATCAATAGATCTCAAAACATCGCAATTAACTTGCATAGCAATGATCTCCAAGATAGTGTACCTACTGCAACTCCAAGCAAATTCAGGAATACCATCACTTGGATGAGGAACTATACAATACAGATGAGGCAATAGATCAAGTGACTGAAGATGGTGGCAGATCCCATCTCGCCATTGCGGATAGTTTCCCTTGTGCAACATAACCAAAGAAGGAGAGTAATATGCAAGCCCTATAATGAATTTTCTCCACAAAAAAAAAAAGAAACTAACCTTCAACAGAAATTAGAAGACTTCCAGATAGATATGCAACTGAGAATATGCCTCCGAGATCAAGAAATTCTTCTTCAAGCTTCAGGATGTCTCGAGAATCAAGAAAATGCATCAAATTGCAAAAAAACAATAAATGATACTTGGAGTTGAAACCAAAGAAGGTGACTGGATTGATGAAAAAAGGCACTGAAAGATCTCCTAAATGCCGCTGGAATCACCAAAATCTGACAATTTGATGCAAAGATATCCACTTTTGAGTCTAGAATGGAGGGTTGACTTCAGTTGACTTTAGAAATTTATTGCAGACAAATCCTACAAAATGGATGGCACCACTGGATAGTGTTCTGAATTCTCTTTCCATTTATATCTCGTTTGCAAATTTTTGATAACGTGGCACGGAGATATGGCCCTCGAGAAAAAAACTACAATTTGAATGCAACTGGCTAATTAGGTGCCAAAAAATAGCACCCTAGGGCTTAAAAAAATAAGCCCCTGGTCACTGATATGACCGTGGGGTTGGCGGGTATAAAAAAAATAAGCGCCGCTAGATGGGTGGCGGGGGAGCGGCCGCAGGGTGGCATTTAGGTAGCATGGCTAGCGAAGGTGGTGGGGAGAATAGTACCACCCGAGAGCAAGCCGAGGCCCTCAGTCACAGATAGGACTGGGGCACGGGCGGTCGGAGCTGGAGCGATCGTCACTAGTCGGTGGCCGGAGAACGAACAGCTGCCAGTGGTTGGGATAGTGGGTGTCGACGGTTGAGGAACCGTCGACATCGGCAATGATGTGATAGGGGCTGACGGCGAAGGACAACGGTCGAATGACACAGATGATTCAGAAAAAAAAAAGAGTACCTAGAGATGAGACTGATTATGGATGCACAGTCCTTGAAGCTGCAGTCTTTGATGGAGGACCTTTAAGCTAGGAAAGATGATCAACCACAAAGAAAGTGTTGCAACAATGGAATGCTGATTAAAGATTCTATTGATAATATATTGATATTGGATATATTACAAATGAACAAGATGCCTGATTATATAGGCAAGAGGTAAACCCTAATATGCAAGAGATGTTGCCATGTGTCTTGATCTAACAACATGTGACAACATGTGAACCCTATCTAGATGATCATTAAATGTTGAGATAAGTTCTAGAAGGACAACTCATCTTCTAGAAGGAATCTTATCTCCTACAAATAAGGAATGGAATATTATCCCATTTATTAAATGATTTATCTAATAATGCAACCTAGGAAT
Source organism: Sequoia sempervirens (assembly GCA_007258455.2). Lineage (NCBI taxonomy): Eukaryota > Viridiplantae > Streptophyta > Pinopsida > Cupressales > Cupressaceae > Sequoia > Sequoia sempervirens. The sequence goes on from VDFB02000003.1 coordinate 151,371,057, forward strand.
AAATGATTTATGACCTAAGTTAAATTATGCTAGTGTAATAATTAATTAATTAATTACACCAACACCCCCCCATAAGTGTAACTTAGGGAGGAAAATGCAATGATTATGCAAGATGACGATGGGTCCCGGCTACAAGGCCATGTTAGGTACCCATGTACATGAAGATGCAGAAAATCTCCTACAAGTAGAGAAAAGGGGAAAAACCCTCTCCAAAAAGGAGATGAAAATGCAGAAAATGTGAGATAGGATGGCAAGGATGGAGGACTCCCAAATAACCCCCAAGGACACCATCTATCACATGGATACAATAGAGAGACTAATGAGCCCCCCCAGAAGATGAGATCACCTGCAAGAAAGGGAAGTGTCTGAAGACAAAACAAGATCCAATGCCAACAAACAACTTGTCTCCCTTTCAAAAGAAACAAAACCAACTACAAGTTCAGAGATGCTTCCCATTCTGGATAGGAATTGAAGGAAGGAAAGATGAAGATGGATGATGAAGGTGTCTCTGAACTTTTCTCAAATGTCTCTTTGCCTAAGGATGAAGAGGCCACAATCAATGAAGAGAGTGACAAACCAGGACAATGCAGAAATACATGTTGAACAATATCCAAAGACAGAGATGGAATGAATATGATGGAGACTTGACAGCCCCGCTTGAATGAAGTATCCTCAAAACCACTGAAAGAAGTCTGAAGAAAATCCAATGGTAAATGCTGAAGAAACCTCAAGTCCTGAATGGAATGATAGGGAAGAAGTCTCGGATATGAAATCTCTGAATAGAGGAGTGATATCCCCTCAAGAGTGTCCTCCAAACCTATAGAAGTAGCCAAATCAGTGATACCTAAAATGAAGCCAACTTGAGATGCCAAGTTTGGAAAACCGAAGGTGTCCTGATGAATGATGATAGTGGAAGTCTCAATCAATGAATCTAGACAAGGAATCATTGAGTGTGAAGGGATACCAACTATCTTTCATGAAGAAGAAGCACCGAAAGGAACCTTGTCAACCTCTTCAAAAAGATCAAGGTAATCAACTTCCTGCACAACAATAGCATCATGGGGAACCTGATCTGAAGAATGACATTTTGAATCTTGACCAACGAGGAATGGTGGAGTATCTGAATCTCCATATAGATCCCAAAGCTTAAGCCAAAGGATATGAGGACAATCACAATGATCAATAGAACTCAAAACATCACAATCAACTTGCATAGAAATGGTTTCCAAAATAGTATATCTGCTGCAACTCCAAGCAAATTCTTGAATTCCTTCACTTGGATGGGGAACTATACCAAAAAGATGTGGTAACAAATCAAGTGATCGAAGATGGTGGCAGATCCCATCTCACCATTGCTTATAGTTACCCTTGTGCAACATAACCAAAGAAGGAGAGAAATATGCAAGCCCCATAATGAAATTTCTCCACAAAAACAAAGACACTGACCTTCAACTAAAAATAAAAGCTTCCAAATATGATGTACAACTGAAGTGATGCTAACTGAGATCAAAACAAACTTGTCCCAAGCTTCAGAATAACCAGGTTATTGAGCAAATGCACTAAACTGAAAAAAATCACATGCAAGAGTACCTAGAGCTAAAACTGATCAAGGGATCTGGACTGATGAAAAAAAGCTTTGAATCACCTTCCTATTGATTCATTTATTAAAGGTTTCAAGAATATAACATTTGAGCAGCGTTCAAAGACATCATCATCCATGTTCATCCTTCCTTCAATTCCTATCCGGAATGGGAAGCATCTTTGCACTTACAGTTGGTTTTGTTTCTTCCAAAAGGGAGACAAGTTGTTTGTCGACATTGGATCTTGTTCTGTCTTCCAACACTTACCATCTTTGTAGGTAATCACATCTTCTGGGGGGGCTATTTAGTCTCTCTCTATTTTATCCATGTGACAAATGGTGTACTTGGGGGGTATTTTGGAGTCCTCCATCCTTCCCATCCTATCTCACATTTTTTCTTTTTCATCTCCTTTTTGGAGAGGGGTTTTGTTCCCACTGGGTTTTCCCCTTTTCTCCAGTTGTGGGAGATTTTCTGCATCTTCATGTACATGGGTACCTAACATGGCCTCATAGCTGGGACCCATCATTGATCATCTATGCATATTCATTGCATGTTCCTCCTTAAGTTGAACTTATGGAGGGGTGTTAGTGTAATATATTAATTAATTATTACACTAGCATAAGTTAACTTAGGTCTTGCATTTAATCATTTAGTCCTAGGTTGCAATCATTTAATAAATGGGATAATATTCCCTTTCCTAGTTTGTGGGATAAGATTCCTTCTAGAACTTATCTCCTCATTTAATGATCATCAACATAGGGTTCACATGTTGTCACATGTTGTTAGATTTTAACACTTGGCAACATCTCATGCATATTAGGGTTTACTTCTTGCCTATATAATCAGGCATCTTGTTCATTTGTAAAATATCATATCATATCAATATCATATCAATAATAATATCAATAGAATCTTTAATCAGCATTCCATTGTTGCAACACTTCTCTTTGTGGTTGATTATCTTTCATGGCTAAAGTCCTTCATTGAAGATTCTAGAATATAAGATTACGGATGCATAGTCCTTGAAGCTGTAATCTTTGATGGAGGACCTTTGAGCCAGGAAAGATGATCAACCACAAACAAAGTGTTGCAACAATGGAATGTTGATTAAAGATTATATTGATAATATATTGATATCGGATATGTTACAAATGAACAAGATGCCTGGTTATATAGGAAAGAAGTAAAACCTAATATGCATGAGATGTTGCCAAGTTTTATAATCTAACAACATGTGACAACATGTGAACCCTATCTAGATGATCATTAAATGTTGAGATAAGTTCTAGAACGACAACTCATCTTCTAGAAGGAATCTTATCCCACCAAACTAGGAAGGGAATATTTCCCTATTTATTAAATGATTTATCTAATAATGCAACCTAGGACTTAATTTATGCTAGTGCAATAGTTAATTAATTAATTACACTAACACCCCCCCATAAGGTCAACTTAGGGAGGAACATGCAATGATTATGCATAGATGATGATCAATGATGGGTCCCAGCTACGAGGCCATGTTAGGTACCCATGTACATGAAGATGCAAAAAATCTCCCACAACCGAAGAAAAGGGGAAAACCTAGTGGGAAGAAAACCCCTCTCCAAAAAGGAGATGATGCAGAAAAAAGTGAGATAGGATGGGAAGGATGGAGGACTCCCAAATACCCCCCAAGTACACCATTCGTCACATGGATATAATAGAGAGACTAAATAGCCCTCCTAGAAGATGTGATCACCTGCAAAGATGGGAAGTGTTTCAAGAAAGAATAGGATCCAATGTCGACAAACAACTTGTCTCCCTTTCGGAAGAAACAAAACCAACTGCAAGTGGAGAGATGCTTCCCATTCCAGATAGGAATTGAAAAAGGATGCTGATGGTGTCTCTAAACTCTGCTCAAGTGTCTCCTTGCCTGATGATGAAGAGGCCACAATCAATGAAGAGAGTGACAAACCAAGACGATGCAGAAACTGATACTGAACAATATCCAAAGACAAAGATGGAATGAATATGATGGAGACTTGATAGCCCCCACTGAATGAAGTGTCCTCAAAACCACTAAAGGAATTCTAAAGCAAATCCAATGGTAAATGCTGAAGAAACCTCAATTCCTGAATGGAATGATAGGGAAGAAGTCTTAGATAAGAAATCTCTAAATAGAGGAGTGATATCCCCTCAAGAATGTTCTCCAAACCTGTGGAAGTAGCCAAGTCAATGATGCCTGAAACAAAGCCATCCTATGATGTCAAGTCAAAAAAATTGAATGTGTCCTAATGAATGATGATGGTGGAAGCCTTAATCAATGACTCTGGACAAGGAATCACTGATTGTGAAGGGATACCAAATGTCTCTGATGAAGAAGAAGCACCGAAAGGAACCTTGTCAACCTCTTCGGAAAGATCAAGGCAATCAACCTCCTGCACAACAATATCATCATAGGGAACTTGATCTGAAGCAAGATATTCTGAATCATGACCATCGAGGAATGGTGGAGTGTTTGAATCTCCATAAATCTCCCAAAGCTTAATCCAAAGGATATGAGGACAATCACAATGATCAATAGTACTCAGAACATCACAATCAACTTGCATCTCAATGATCTCCAAAATAGTGTATCTGCTGCAACTCCAAGCAAGTTCATGAATATCTTCACTTGGATGAGGAACTATACCAAATAGATGTGGTAACAAATTAAGTGAATGAAGATGGTGGCAGATCCCATCTTGCCATTGCAGATAGTTACCCTTGTGCAACATAGTCAAAGGAGAATAATATGCAATCCCCATAATGAAATTTCTCCACAAAAAAACAAAGACACTGACCTTCAACAGCAAGAAGAAGCTTCCAAATATGATGTACAACTGAAGTGATGTAACCCAGATAAAAAATCATTGCCCAATCTTCAGGATGACCAGGTTATTGAGAAAATGCACCAAACTAAAAAAAATCTCATGCAAGTGTACCTAGAGCTGAAACTAATCAAGGGGCTTGAATAATGAAAAGAAGATCTGAATCACCCTCCTGATGCCACTAGAATTCCATCAAATCGATGAACGGTTGTAAAGAGGTGCCTGGCGTTCCAAACAGTTTGGGAATTGTAGTTTGACTATATATAATTTTTGTGATGAAATTCTTTGCAAAACTGATATACCTACAAGAGCATCAAATTCTTTTCCTGGTTTCAGTTTATCGCTTTTCTAAATTTTGATACAATTGTGAAAGTGATAAAATGAAAATGGTATTAGGTAATCCCTGCAGTTTAAATTGGGTAAAATGGAGTAATTTGCCAGCTCTCTGGCTTCAATTTCATATACCGTGGATGGGCTGCCATGAGGAAGTGGAAGCTCTCGACAGAAGGGAACTGGCTTCCTTAATTTTGGCTGTTTACGGCAAACGGACCAAATGGCGAAGAGAGGCCGTTAATGAAGATAGGTTGGTAGGAGCACTGTGATACATAGCCATTGGCGATGGAAACAATGATCCGGTGAAAACATCGTAAGTGGGTCGGTGGGGTCCAGCCGCGCTGCCCCGCCGCTTAGCAACGCTCTACTCCCTTCCAGAGATAAACGCAACCAAATCGCATGCTATTTCATCCCCCTCGCGAAAATGAAAATGCAGCCGGAAACCCTTCTCAGAGATGTAATACATTTTGAAAGTCGATTCAAAGATTTTAATATTGTTAAAGCAATGAAAAATCAAAATGTCCATATACCGAATTATTTTATTCACAAATGATATCAAATATAAGTCGGCGTTAAATATATTTACACATGTTGCGTCGATGTTTTACGTCACTTGAAATTGGGAAATGGCGTTGCCCTCAAACAGCAGCCTTTCAAACGACGTAAACCCAAAGATATTTTAAGCAAAACAACAATGCAAAGCCCCATTTTGAAAATAAAATGGTTCCCCGCGGGAGAAAATTTTGCCCCCGCCACAACTAATAGGTTTGGATTTTTATTGTGTACCTAGGAGTGGACCGCATCAGCTTATTCGGCAAACCTCGAAACACCTTAATGTCGATGATGCATAATCCGATTTTGATGATTTGGCAGGCGATCCTAGGGTTTCGAGGCCTTCTAAAGACAATGGCGAGCTCGGATTTGACTCTATCTACTTCAAAAATCAGCTTGGTCCCCGGGTGGAAACAAGTAGCCTTCAATGGAAACCTTCAAGCTTGTGGAGAATCTCGCACACCAACTTTCTTGATCAAGGGTTGAAGTTTCACTGGATAAGCTCTAATACCATGTTATATCACGCATGGGATTGTAATAACGGAGTTCGCAGACTGCCTAAAGCCGATCGCTATTTTTAACACAACAAATTGGTAATTGAAAAAATAAAACAAATTCCCAAATAAATACGTGAGAAGTTTAGAAAATCAAACGTCGGCGAAATGAATGCCAATTTAACGGCAAATAAAATAACCCAAACTATATGCAGAGGAAAAATAAATATGCCGACCCTGGATTAAAATTGCAGGTCACCCGCAAAGAAATTTATGCCGAACTATAGAGAAATTGCCCAAAAAAATAGCGAGAAATTTTTTTGATTTTTCTAAAAAAAATTTGCCTTGATGGAGGACTGAAAGGGGATTTTTTTCTGCAAAATTGTACAAATTTGTACAAAAAATGCAAACCCTCGATAATACCTGGATTGGCTCCCGAATGATATGTCTCTGATTTTGACAAATGGAAAGGCGATCTATGGGTTTTGAGGCCTTCTGGATGCAATGGAGAGGTCGGAGAGAACCTAATCTCCACTAGAAATCAGCTTGGCTCCTGGGTAGAACCAACTAGCCTATAACATAAAACTCCAAGCCTGCAAAAATCTTGCACTCTAAATTCCTGGATCAAGGGTTGATGTTTCAATGGACTAGCTTTGATACCATGTTGAGATGATGGATTGCATAGCCCCTGAAGCTCCAAAATCTTCAATGAAGGACTTTAGCCATGAAAGATAATCAACCACAAAGAGAAGTGTTGCAACAATGGAATGTTGATTAAAGATTCTATTGATATTATGATTGATATGATATTGATATGATATTTTACAAATGAACAAGATGTCTGATTATATAGGCAAGAGGTAAAACCTAATATGCATGAGATGTTGCCAAGTGTTAAAATCTAACATGTGACAACATATGAACCCTATGTTGATGATCATTAAATGAGGAGATAAGTTCTAGAAGGAATCTTATCCCACAAACTAGGAAAGGGAATATTATCCAATTTATTAAATGATTGCAACCTAAGACTAAATGATTAAATGCAAGACCTAAGTTAACTTATGCTAGTGTAATAATTAATTAATTAATTACACCAACATAACATTCCTTGTAAAATGGCAGGTTGAGATGGAGGAATATAAGTTTGAGGTCCCATTTGATTTTGTATGACGTGGGAGACCAATGGTAAAGATGATGATGGTTCCATTTGGTATTGCGTTGGCAATGGCACATTAGGATCTTGAAATTGATTGAAAGGGTTCCCTTAACTGATGGGTAGGGGGTTCCCTTGTTGTATTTGAGGTGGTACAAAGGTATTACCTTGGTTAATAGGGTTTGTGACCAACGTGTTGTTTTGATTTGGGTTGGTGATGGAGGGGATGGATGTATTTTGTGCAATCAAAGGGTTTGATGAACCCATTGGGGGATTAGATGAAGATGTCCCTTGTTGCATTAAGGGATTATTTTGCATAAGGGTATTAACTTTCCCTTGTTGGTCTATTTTTGACACTTGCTCCATGCTACCTTGTGTGAAATTGGGCACACTTGTGGTACTTGTGGGGATGGATGAAGATGGTTGTACTCGATACGTTGAGGCTGTCATGGAGTGATGTAATGTAATTGGTTTATGTGGATGTAGGGGATGCTCAGGAATGGGATGAGTACCAAATTTTGGTGTCCAAGTGGTGGTTTGGGGAGGATTGGTTTTTAGAGTACCCACAATTGTGTTTCTTTCCAAAGGGAGAGTGTGGCCAAAGTCTTTAGCAAGAATAGTTACAAGACTAGGAGTTTGTGTTTGACTTAGCCCTAGTGATGGATTTAACTGAATGGTGGATCAAGTCAAGCCTTGTGTCAAGGATTACACAACAAAAGATGGGGGAATAAGAGCTACTTTTTCTAATGCTTGATGTTATTATTTTTACTCAATTATTTTTTCTTTATTAAGTCCAAACAGGTTGTTTTTGGAATCTTCTACCTCATATGGTCCCAATGAATTCTAGGGTTGTTGTGAGGGGGTAGAATGACTTCTTGGATCAAACTCTTTGGGATTGGTCTCACTTGTGGTGAATGTGACATTGGCTTGTTCCATGATTCTCTTGTGTTGTGATCTTGTCATTACGATAAATTGTGGGTTAGATATGGGAGAGTTATTTTGAGATTTGTAATGTTTAAACTCTCTAGTTGACTCAAATTTTGGTAAAATGGATGCTCTAAGTCATTTTGGAGCAACGGTGAGAATGGGAGATGAAAAAGATGAATGATGTGGGTAGTGAATTTTTACAAACCTTTGGGACAACACTTTCGACTATAGGTTTGGTTGTTTTGATGGATAATGGATTTGTAAATCTTTGAGGTAGACTTGTGACCTTCAAGATAAACTATTCCAAGCTGTGATAACTAACTTAAGTAAATGTATGGAAAAGGATTCATTTCACACAAAAAGTAGCTAAGTTAGGATTTTTGTTGGTAAGTGTCTAAGTCCAAAGTGTTGATGTTTTCAAATTTTGGAAAAGGTTGGTGAAGTGAAAATGTGAAAGATAATAAGGGGTGGATGAAATGTTTTGACCCAATAATGTTAACCTATAGTGAACCTCTGTGTTGCAAGACCACGGTAGTGAGAAAAATGCTTCACCCTACGAGTATCTCAAACCCAAAAGATAAATGTTGATTTAAATGAGAGGAAAAATTTGGACATATATATCTGGTTTGTCCCTCAAAGATTGAGCATAAAAATTTCCTAACAAGATGTCCCAGTTGTAGTAAATATTTAAGGCCTATTTTTTTATAAAATTTGAACTATGATGCCTATTTTTGAAAAGGTGGAATGTGGATCTTTTTTTAGGGACTTTTATCTTACGAGAGATTATGAAGAAAAACAAAGGGGCGGAGTTTAATTGTGCATTTTTTTTTGGGATTTTCATTTTTTTGAAAAGGGGATATCTATTACCATGTAGGAGGTGGTAATACGGGCCTTATGGCCATAATATTGGCTTTTCACTCTTGTTGTTATAGGATAATTGCTACATTTCTCCAATGCTTTGGTGCTTCCTTTGTCTCTAATGTGAAGTTCCTCAAACTATTGATTATGTTTGTTTGTTCTCCTTCAATCAACTCAAAGTTTGGTTGTATGATAGCCAGTGTAAGGTTTGGTTGTTGAACTAGAGTAATTAGATGCCAAATGGTCATAAAGATAAGCATATATGTGGGTTCCATTTGTGAGTTTATCTTGATTAATGAATTTATTTTTACCACATACACTTGTCTTGCTTAAGTCTCAACCTAAATGTCTATGCTAAAAACATCATTCATTTCACAAATTCTATTATGTGAGAATCATGAAGTTAGGGCCATAGTTTCCTACGTTAACATTGGGAAGTATGGATTTAGTTATAAGTCAAAATATTTATAAGTCTCTAAGGATAGAATCCTTTAGGACAAGCATCAATAACAAGGATTTTCAAAGGGTATCCATGCTTAAACCAAAGGGTTTGAAATTTTGAGAAACTTGTTGATGTGTGTTTGAAACATTTTGGAACCAAGCAAAGTATTTAACTTACTCACAACCATTTACAATCCTAGTTTAAATGGTACATTATTTTGATGGGATTGCCTCATGCTCTTTGTAGTAAAAGAGACAATTTTACATGCAATTGAAGAAATAGTGTAGAGGTATGTTAAAATTGAATTCTTTAACCTCTACACTTTAACCAAAATCAGACATGGCAAGTAACTTCTTGGAATCCAAGTTCCAATGTACCACTTCAAAGAAATCATTGGATGGAAAATTTGGCAACTAAAAATAGGGGATTTTAATGACCATATTCAAGATGAACTAGTGCCTATACATACAAAAATTCACTCAATTTAGAGGCATCCCATTCCTTAGAAACATCTAAGGGTTTTGATGTATCACACAGATACTAAGGGAGACATTCATCAATATAGGACAACACCAAATGGTTAATGAATTTCGTCAAACCAATTTATTCATATAGTAGACCGAAATGAAAGCACCACTTGGTTTGTTCCCTCTCACAAGTTGAGAGGAAGGCCCTCTAAAGGTAACATAGATTGTGAAGCTTAAAATGATTTTTGTCATCCAAGATTGCCAAAAGGCACAAGGGGAGAGGATAGGTGCTTCCAAGAAGAAAAGTATACTTGTGTGTTTCTCTTCACCGAAGATTGCACAAAGTGCAAGGGGAGAGGATATGCACAAGAACACACAAGAAAATAAAACACACATTTATTTTAACTTTGAAAAGTATAATGAGTTTGTTTTGAGCGCCAAATTGAAGTGTTGGTATTGTTCAATTTTAAACCGATATTGCAAAATGAGGATATGTGGGATTAATTTTAACCAACTTCGAACATTAATTTTAAACCCAAAGGAAATTTAGTTGGTCCTAAAACATGAATTAAAGCATCATAAAATGGGTTATAATTTCCCCATAAGTGTAAAAACACTTGTTACAATATATAGTCAAATGATGATATGCTCCTTCACTTCAAATTTTATTGCCCAAATCTGCAAAACTAGTTAAGTTTAAAATGTCTACCCTAACCCATTCAAAACTTATCCCATTTTGTGAGTGTTGTCACGTTGATGTGGAACGATGACCCTTTCCCAATCCTATGATTAGTGAGCTTTTTTCAATCGATTCTATTGAAGAGTATCAATGAAACGGTTGTGAAATGTCAATGGAAACATGATTTATGCTAAAATGAGTATTATGAAAAAGTTAATCTAACACAATTTTATGCTAAAAGATGTAGATATGCAATTGATAAGCTAATCAAAATGAGATTTAAACTTGATAGAGCACCTAAAATTTTGAAATTTTAAGCTTGTTCTGCACCCTATAGTGGTTTGTTGCATATGTGTCCATAGGTGGGGTTTAGGGTTTTAGCTTTGTAACCTTGCTCTTAATTTTCTTATATCTTAAACCTTGGGCATTTTAATTCTCTATTCACCTAATATACCATATCGCCAGTCATTCAAGTTGTAACTTAATCCATTAATGACATGCTTTTACCAACCCTTCTGCTTAGGTATGTCTATTGTCCAATCTTATTTTGTCAATTTTAATGTTGCCTACGTCGGGTTGAAATATTTTCATAAAAGTGCCTTAAATAAGTGTTTGCCTTGAGGGTCAAAATCTCATCGGCCTAGTCATGGCCCTATTTTAAAACTAACTTTATCGGCATGTGCGGAAATACCATACATTGGATATAAGGATCAAATCGTAGCCACTCATCGCACACTACACAAGAATTAAAGAATGGTCACTAGAAGATGTGTGAGGTACATAATTGTTTGATGCATGTCCTTGCCATGGTGGGGCCCATTTTTCTTTTATTATGCCCAATGCTTGGTAGTTCTAAGATTGGGGATCCACATGCAATCACAAGATTAAATATCAACCTCCCATCACACACCTCACAACATTAAATTAATTCTCATCATAGGATGTATGAGGTCCGTGATTAAGTGACGCGTGTGTTGTTTCATCCACCTGGGAAAGAAGTGGAGCCCATGGGAAGGATTGATGTGGCTTCCTATTAGCACATTCTCATTAGCTGATGAGTTGGAGAACTATGGCAACATAAATTCAAACTGTGTTAACTCAATCTGATTCATTCATTGCGCCATCTCAAAGGGAGATCGATGGCTACTATTTAAAATCACACACATAGATATTAGAGTTGTTTTTATTTGCGGAAGTGAGTAGTAATGGAAAAAAGGACATTAGCAGTTATTATAATTGGGTCATAAAGGTGCATAAAATTAATTTCCTCCAACAATTGAAGATTGCAAGTGAATGCAGAGCAACTAGGTGATTGATCAAATTTTTCAAGTTGTGACACAAACAAATTAGGGTTTTTATGAACACAAAAAGTTGAGTACAATTAAAACTGTATCTTATGCTTTATTCAAACCACCTTGAATTAGGGAAAGTTTTGACTATTTTTTCTTCCAATTGAATTGGATTGCATGCTTTAATTTCTTTATTGTGTTAAAATTACGCATAAAATTATAGTTTTCTACCAATTTTGTTCAAGTTTGCATCTTCTAATTTCTCCCTAGGCTTATAATTGAAAGAATTAGGCTTTTAGCTTCTATGTGTTAGAACCCTTGTTCATTATAATGTTGTTTGGTTATCCATGGCTCCCAAAGCACAAATGTCTCATTTTGAAACCCCAATTGGACTACTTTCTGAAGACATTGTCAACCAACTCAAACCTTCGACCAATAAGAGAAGTTAAGGAGTAGCAATATACTATGGCCCTAGGGTTAATGAAGGATTACTAGACAAACAGGCTTGGATCAAGGATGCTAAATTTCCTTACACTAGTTGGAAAATATTTAGAAACTAGTTTGGGAACAAGAATTGTGGAGTTCCCACTTGCAATACTTGGAGATTAGATATGGGGAAAATTGTGGTCCCAAATGTGTATATGGATGTAGACCTACTCAAGGATATTGCAACCAGATATGACCCTGTGTCTAGAATTGTTAGGGAATGTATTGGTGTTCAGATGGTCAAGATCACCAGGGAAGAGATTGCAGAAATATTTAAATTACATGAGTGGAGTGAGGATATGGTCCCTATTGACCTTGATACCTTTAGGAAAGAATATGATAATACCAAGGTCTTGTTCTGAACCATAGTGTTTCTAATGCACACTACTTCAATGGGACAGAGAAAGAATTAAAAAAAAAATCAAGATTGGAAGAGATGAGAAGGAACCTTTCCCTATGAATTATTTTTCCCACTATTTTAGGAAGACTGTCTGGTCCTTGAATCAAATTATTGGCTTTGATGCACATGATACTATACCAAAAGAATATATGTACATGGTAGCCAATTTTCAACATGTAGCCTTAAATTTATTCTATGATTTTGCTACCAGAAAATATGCACAAGCACCTGATTTATCTTAAAGAAGGGAAGAATTGGGTAAAATTCTGGTGGTACTCCCTTTTGATGCATATGATCTTATATAAGCAAGTAAAGCATTTTGGTGATGACATGTCATTAAAGAAGGTGGAGGATGATCTTGAGCTACCTGTCCAATGTTGGACCCAAATTCTAGACATGGATGACCAGAATTTGATCATGTGGTCTTCCATAGCATTTTTGCATCCAAGCTAAGGAGATTCTTGGTTGTTGATCTGCCAAGGATCCCGAAAGAAATTCATGACTTCTTAAGGCCCATGGAAAGGAGGCCTAAGTTGAATATAACCCATAATTGGGGAGATATCATTACATATCTAGATAGAACTATATTTATGGTATATGGGACAAGTGTTTATCATTTTGTGCTACCAAGAGATGTGTCTCTCAGGACTAGATTTATAGAAGTCATGAGAAAAATGGGAGGATCTCAAATGTGTCACTTGCTAGAGAATAAGAAGGGTTCATTCTTCCCCGAGTACATAAAATTTGCAGATTTTGTGATGGTAAAGGGAGGTTGGATGGCTTTTGATGAGATCCTTAAACCTTACATATTGATGATAGCATGCCCCAAAAACCATGACCCTGAGGGATTTGTTGATGAAGTAAAAGAAAAAATATCACTAGGTGTGTTTGTTCATAATTTCTATTACCCCGAGGATGTCATTAGAAACATTCTTGATTTACAAGCGCAAGATGAAAAGAAAGCTATGTATATTGCTTTCAACAAGATGGTAGCAAATATCAAGAAGTCAAATCTAGCCTATGATCCTATGCCTAAGTTTCAAGGGAAATGGAACAAGTTAAGGTATGTTTTTGGGAATTTTGAAAGTGTTGTTGGTGTGTTGAGAAAGGAAGAAAAAATTAAAGATAAGGGAAAGGATTTGTCAACTAAAGAAGGACCGTCTATACAGAGGAAGAAAGGCCCTCCTATCAACCACCCAAAAAGATCTAATTTTATTCTAGGAAAAAGGAAACAACTAAGAGGGAGAAAATAGTTCCAACTCCTATTGCATTAGAGGTGAGGGTAACCTCTCCAACTAGATCAGTCTCGTTGCCTCCTAGGCAATCCTTACCTTTTATAATTGATGTGGATTCTCCTCCAAGAAGTTCTCTTCCCTCAGAACAGCCACCAATTAAGAGACAAAGGGTTGAGAGGAGCATGGTAGTAGACTATCCTGATAGTGATGAAGATGATAACTCCTAAAGATATGTAGTAGGGGATGCCTTCTCCCCCAAGGGAAGTTGCATCAAGCTCAGGGAAAACTATCCCAAGATTGGAAAGGTCAAATTAAGTGACTGTGTGAGTAATATTGATGACATGAGAGAGGATTTTTGTAGAGAATTCATGGAGGATGATTCATTTGTCAAAACACCGACATTCAAGTATTTTGTATGGAGAGAAAAAGTTTCAAAGTATGTAGAGAAAGTTTCCATTGAGAGAAGCTTACATCCTAAATTTCCTGAAGGTACTATCCAAGCCAATGTGAGGGAAGAAATGAGGAAACAATTTTGAAAGATCTCAGCTAAGGAAGGAAGGGAACTTGTATAAAAGAGTGGTGTTTTATTATTTCCTAAATGGGATATTACTGATGCAGTTGTACTAGATACTATAAGGAGGGTTGATAAGCCTCTATTCCAAACTGAAGAAGAAGCCAAGTTGGCACTTCAAGGATCTACATTCAGAAAAGAATGGGATTCTCTGGCAATATGGCCATCATCTCTTAGCTATAGAAATTCCAAAGTTGCAGAAACAACAAACTTTATTGGGTGACTGATTATAAAAAGAGTTGCAAATACTCCAGCATTGGAAGCAGTGGACATGACCATAAATGTTGCTAAGTTCACAAAACCAACAATTGAAAATCTCACTAAAGATAGGGATATGCTTACAAGTAAGTAAAATGAGATTATTGGTGAATATAACAAGAGTCAATAGAAGGTTGTTGAGCTTGAAATAGAGCTAGAATTGTGGAAATAGCAAGTGGAAATATTGAGGTCTCCAGGACCAGCTAGCTCGAGCCATACTACTCCCATTCCTCCTATGACTCATCCTTAGTCTCCTCCACCTAAGCAACCATTGTCAATTATTCCTTACAACATGGGTCAAGAGATGATTACAATAGAGGAGCCAAGCACATCAGGTGCGGCTCCATCTAATGAACCTACAAGGGGAAAATTTCTTCAACAAGTTGAGATATGCTAGAAACTGCTTGAACAAATGTAGGACACCATGTATGAGAATAATTCCAACATTGTTCATATTGTTCTAAAGCACCTAAATAAGAAAATTCAAGGTAAATTGAATAGTTTTCATGCTAATTATTCTTTGATGTTGAGAGCAATAAGGTTGTCTCTGACAGATAGGGAATTGGGAACTCCACTCCTAGATAAATGGATTCCTAGGGCTAGTAATTTGATAATAATGGTAGTTGGGGCTAAGCAGTAGGAGGAAAAATATATAAAGTTGGTACCAACTTACAAATTTGTCAATGAGGTTAAAGAGAAAAAGTTTCAGGGGTATGTTGCCCCTTTGGAATAGAAAAGAAAAGAATTGAAAGCTAAGTATGGTGAGATAGATTTGACATTATTGCTTGACATTCAGCATACCCATGATGAGGTGAAGCCTCTGTAAATGTGCAAGCATCAGGTGGACACTACAATTGCTTCTCAAGAAAAATTTATTTGTGAGAATCTTAACATTGACATATTGAAAGATGCTTTGGAGAAATTATCTTTCATCATCAGTTTTCTTGAATACTTTGATAAGGAGGCCAATTTAGTAATGACAAAGTAATCTCCCTATAGAAACAAAATGGATGAAATCATTGATTCCAATTGGCCATATGAGGAAAAGATTGATCAGTGGAAAAGGATATTTATTGATGAATTGGATCTATGAATACAAAAGTGGAACACATATACTTGGTCAAGTATTATACAGGTCTAGCCTTTTAGATTATAATGTATAAATATATGTGTTTCCTGACTAAGGGCATCAAAGGTAAATATTGATCACTGATGATGTGGATGTTGACTGGGAAATAGGTTTGCTTTTTTTGTCTTTTTAAATTTTGTCATTTTTCCCAATGGAATGGATGTGCTACAACAGTTTAAAGGATATTCTTTTCAACATGTACCTTTTGGAAGGTGGGTTTTCTCCTCACAAAAAATGGAAATAATCTTTGTCTCATGTATATTCCTTCCAATGGAAAGTGTAAATATAAATACAAAGGGAAATATGCCTTGTAGTAGTCCAATTAAGATGTGAAATGTGTACTCTTGGCCTGAAGCTTGTTTTGCTCCCTTGTTTCCATAAAAGGGAATTCAAGGCCATTAGTGTGGGTATTAGGTTGAATTCTAGATCCAAATGAAGCAATATGTATACACAGAGTTAATATGTTTGAAGTTTTTATCTTACGCTTTGAGTCTAGTTAGTGAATTTTGTAAATTGTATGGTTCTTGAGCATATTTAAATGATAATGCAAGTTTCTAGACTCTATAGTCTCTCCAATTTTACTCTATATTCAAATTATTAACAAAAAATTTAATCAAGGATCATTTCATTAATCTTCATTTTCATTCTACTTTGATGTATGTTTTTATTTTAGCTCTGGTTCAAGTGGTTAGTTAAAATACTTTGATCAAATAATGAATTCGTATGTAGGTTAAGTGGATTTGAAAAGTAGTTGTAGAATTTGATTATTAATTCATGAATTCCAAAGCAACTTCATGTAGATCATGGATGTTTAGGATTAAATGTATCTTGCGATTCAAATTGCTTTGACTCCTAGCCCACAGATATGGCACTGATCTCAATTCTTGGCTTTAGATGTGTAATTCTCTCAAGGAAATGTCAATTTCTTGAAGGATTTCATCTACTTAGCCTTTGATGGGAATACATCTACTTGATTATGCAATGTATATGTTAATTTTTTAAAAGAGTCATAGAATATACATTGTGGGATTACCCTCCAAGGTTTTTGCAGAGCCTGAAGTACAGAAGAAGAAGCATTAGTGCTATATCTCGTTTGTTGGCCAACTATCTCTTAGGTATTTGAAAATTGAGTATGGAAAACTCATAGGTACTTGGTGAGATCTAATTGATTCCTAAAAAAAAACCAACAAAAATAAAAAAGATTCAAACCCTAATTATCTAATTTAGCTAAATGGATGCATTATGGAAACCATTAATGGAAGCTAAGTTATTATGCAACTAATTTAAACTAAAATGTGCTAAATGTCTAGAAAGTATGTGTGAGTGTGAGTGATTTCAACAACATAATTTTTTTGTTAAAAGATGGATACATTTGTCTCCAAATAGTGTTCCATTTATAGGAGAGCAAATGAGAAATGAATGGTTGATATTTGAAAAAGAAAATCAATGGTCAAGGATGGAAGAAATTGGAGGCATGGATCATGTATTCTCATCAATGGATGAGAATGCAAGATGAGATTTAATCAAGGGTTGGGATTCCTTCAAACAAACACACTTTTGACCTTTATAAGAGGTCAAAAGTTAACTTGCACAAGAAGTTTGGAGTTAACTTGCATATGAAGCTAAGTTTGTTGAGAAAAATGAATATTCCCCTTTTTCAAATGATTGAGGAGAAAATAATATTCTCATGGGTGAGGGAAAAATATATTTTGCAAATTAAAAAAAAGTTTAAATGTGCAAAGGGGAAGGAATATTCCCTTGGAATATTCCCTTGCAAGTGGGAGGGAAATTAGATTAGTTAATAATTGATAATTAAACAATGTTAATCATACAATTAGAGGGATTTAGAAGAATTAGATGATATTCATTAATTCTAATGATTAAATGAATGGGGAAAGGTGAAATGACATTTAATTAAATAGCTTAGGGTTATTTAATTAAAGAAGAATACTTATGGAATTCAATTAAATAGTTTGATTTATTTAATTTAATGAGACAAAATGTTAGTGTGAAAAGGGATAAATTAACGCGATTAAATTAATTAGGTTAATAGATGCAAATGAGGCAATTAATTAAATAGCTAGGCTAATTTAATCAATTAAGAAAAATGAGGATGGGTTTCAAGAGGAAATGATGTTAGTATATCTGATTCGAGTGCATGATATCATTTAGAACATTTCTCAGTGTCTACATTTTTCCCCTCTTTGAAGTGAGGTACCTACCGCTTCAGTTCAAAGACTGATACTCTTCAGATTAAAACTACTACTTAAATCAAAAAATAAAAAATTTCTAATTTTTTAGATGCCCCACTATTGCCCCAGTGGAAGGAATAAGTTGATTCACTACCCCATCAAGAAATTAGGCATAAATTTTGAATTTTGGGTTGATTTCTTGGAAAAGGTTAAAATGCTACCCAAGGGGTCTGGAAAGGCTCTAGGATGCAAAAAAATGCCAAAAATGTAAAAAAGCAATGCAAAATAAGCTTTAGTTTGGTAAAATTGGTGAAAATGATGAAATACCCTAGCTTGATGGTTAAATTAGGGTAAAAACCCTAATTTGCAAGCATAAATAGGTGAAGAAGGGTCACTTTCAATTCATTTATGCATTCACACTTTGAGGATTTCTTGAATTTTTGAGCTCTGACCTTCAAAAAAATGGCTCACTATGTGCTCCCGATTCATCTTTATGACTAAGTTTGAGAGTACAAGTGGCATGCAAACATAGGACCCTAGGTATGTGAGGTAAAAAATATCTTGATTTTTGCATTTAAGTGCATTTTATAGGGCATCGAAGTTAGGTCAAAAAGTGTGTCACTGTATAGTGATGCTTTAAAAGCGTCAGAAGCGTCGCTATCGAATTTTAGCAACACATCCTCTATTGAGCACCGCACCCCAATATTTTAGTTTAGCAATGCATTTGATAATGGATTCGTAGGGGTAATAGAGCAATGCATGGGCTTTTTTGGTTCATCAACACAGGAAAGCGGTGGGTGGTGCATGTAATAACTGGTGATGCACCCCAAATTTTTGTTATAGCGACAAACCCAAATACCCATTCACTATTGAGTGTGGTGATGTGCATCGCCATAGTGGTGATGCACCCCAAAAATAAATATAGCGACGCACCCCAAAATAGGTGACACTTGATTTCAGCAACGCTATTGATGTTTTGGGTGCAAAGTATCAGATGTTGATCAATTTTTTGACTTTTTTCAACAAATTAATGTTGTGTGTGCAATGTGTGTACTAGGATCCACCACCACTGATGTCCTAAGATCACAAATATGAGATTTTATCTATAGCTAGAGACCTTGACGACTTGGAGGTGGAGTGGTTGGGGAGGCTAGGGTTAGGCTTTGTTGCCTTTATGCCTCAGATCAGGACCCATCTTTCCTTGATGACAACACTGGTCACGAGATGGCACAACGAGATATTTGCATTCCACTTGCCCACTAGGGAGGTGACCATCACACTTGAGGATGTGTGGTGTACTCTAAGGTTTCCCATTCATGGAGAGCATTTCATTTATGACATAGATGTTGGGAGAGATGTGTGTCTCTCTCTTGTGCACAGATGATAGGTTATTCTTGTCAGCTCCCAAACTAATCTAGATTTTTATCATGGTCGTGTCGACACATTCAAATTGTTCATTGGTGCTTTGATTTGCAGCATTGTTTCCACAAACCGACGGGGTAGAGGTTTTTGTCTCGAATGGGGTCTAGCTTGGGAGGGTATGATCAAGAGAGACATCATGTATTCCTGGGGTTTAGTATTCCTTTCCTCATTGTACCATGATATACATGAGGCTGTCTACAGAGAGGGAAGGAGTATTTAAGCAAAAGTGACCTTATTGCACAATATGGGTATATGAGCATACTACAGTTTTGAGGCCCATCATTGTCCTTGTTGATATCCATGAGGATGAGCTCATTATTTTCAGATATGCAATGTTATTGAAATTTCAACATACTTTCCCCACAAGTTTAGCATATTGGCATTGTGTCATTGATGACATGACAGTTTTCAGATGGATTCCATGGCTCAGCATCGACGATGGTACGATGACTAGCAGCAACTTGATTTTGCACAATAGGCTCAATATATTTAGGGCCGAGAGCACACCTTTGTTGAATGGTACCTTTTAGAGCATGTTTCTCATTAGTTTGGGGAAACCTAGGATGTACCAAAAGCTGATTATACTACTATGTTTTCTAAGTCACAGAGAGAGGAAAAGTGGGGAGTTGTCATTGATCCCATAGTGGCGATCAATGATCTTCAAGAACTTGTTCCACATCTTGACTATATGATCAAGGTCTCCCAGATGCGGGGACCACTCTAGGTTGTGATGCATGGTTTAGGCCACCCATATGACTCATAGATCCAACAGGGACATACACTGGTAGACACAAACGTAGATGCAAACGCAAAGGTGGGGACAAAGGTAGGAACAAAGGGAATGATGGAGGTCAATATGGTGGTAGAGGTCAAGGACAAGACCAAGTTCTAGGTGATGGGCACTAGTAGCAACCGAATCAGGGGCAGCATGATGGGAAGCATGCTGGATAGCCTTTTGGATAGATTTCAGGGGCACCATTGACTCCTCCAACTATACATCTAGATCCACAAGATGGGTATATTGTTGTCCTCATAACAGAGAGAGCATAACTATATATAGAGAGGGATTAGCTGCTACAATTGCAGGCTATGACAACTCAGAGAGACTAGGAGGTCTACTTGCGATAGTAGCTGGAGGCAGTGACTGCAGTGACATAGGGCAAGACCATCTCTACTCGATTATATAGAGAGTTTTCCATAGAGGCTACATACTATTGTATGCATTATCACCATGATGTTTTGTAGGGGATGCAACAACATAACTTCTCATAGTAGAGTGGTGCACCTCCTAGAGCTGAGGATCAGCCATCAAATAGGGGTGAGATGAGCAG
Organism: Sequoia sempervirens; assembly: GCA_007258455.2. NCBI lineage: Eukaryota > Viridiplantae > Streptophyta > Pinopsida > Cupressales > Cupressaceae > Sequoia > Sequoia sempervirens. The sequence continues at coordinate 151,391,707 of VDFB02000003.1, forward strand.
TCACTAGGGCTAGCCTACTGGTGTAGAAACTTTTTTGATTATTTCCCAATTTTTTATATAGATATACATTCATGGGCTCATTTTTGATAGCCTCATGGATACTATATTCTTGATTGATATACAGATACACAAATTTAGATATTGTATTATAATAGTCATCACCATTTATATATATATATGAGATGATATGGATGTGATGTGATATGATGTTCCATTACTTTATGCTTATGAATGTATGGATGCACTTTGATATTATGTGATTCCTTTCCTTTATTTATGCTTATACAATATGATGTGATAACATGAGAATGTACTGATATGGAATGGATGCAATGCTATGTTCTTTTTCAGTATATTTTCATGATATGATATGCAGTTATGCTTATGCAAAAGATGATGTGATGTATTTCTTTTTTTTCTATTTTTCTATGTATTTCTATGAGATGATGATGTATTCATATGGATGTATGGATGGATAATGCATATTTTTATGGTTATGAAAATGTGATGTATGTTTATAATATGCATGCAATGATTTAAGATGGTTAGAATAACAAATCTATATTGTTCAAAACAAATTAAATGATAATGTGATGTAGTGGATTATGTTTTATTATGATATTCTATGATGATGTGAAATGTATGCATGTTGATGATTTGTGGATGTAGGATGGACGCATTGGTGATGTTTTTATTGACTGTCATGGTACCAAGTTAGCATGGAGAGAAGATAGAAGTAAGATGATTGACCATTGATTTTGAAAGATTGATTGCTTCAAAAGATCAAAAAATCTATGATCCACCAAGAATTTATTAGAGATGGTGATGAGAAATGCATGATGATGATGATTATGATTTTGGTGTAGGAGCACCTAGTACACACAGTTTCAACAATTTATCCTTTGAAGGAAGGCATTAGGAATTTAGGGGTATTTGAGTAAATTAATGTTAATAAGGTCTTTGAGACTATTATTCATGTAATTGGGGGGTTTTTAAGGTTAGTTGTTCCAAAAATGAAAAAGGTTGCATAAAAATGTACTTATTGTCAACAAATTGTTAAAAGTGCAAAACTAGGCAATTAGGGGTCTAATTGGTAAAAAGTTGGTTTCCAATGTCCAACTAATTAAAATCCCTATTGGAGGATGTTTGTAATGGTGGTTAGATGTTAAATAATCCTCTCATGGTCGAGGCATGGTTGTTGAATCACTTTTTTTTAAGTTATAATGAAAAAAAGGCTGCTTTCTAGAAATTTCTGTGTAAATTTGCTGCTAAAACGTGTGGTATGACCTTTGTACAACCTATAAAAGCTCAAACCTATTATGGTTGGAAAGAGGAGAGTGTCAGCTTTCATTTGAAAGTTGTTTGGTGAATTTTCATTGAATTTAAAGGGTTTTATTGACATTTTACTGAAACTACCCTGTTTTGGTGTAAATTGGTGGTTTGAGAGTAATAAAATGAGTTTTTAGGGCATTCCACCTACTATAGCAATTGTAACTCAGTGGAATGACCCCATTTGTTGTAAAATAGGTTTCCAAATTATTTGCAGGTCAGAGGAAGTGTGTTTGTGGGTTTTGGGTGTTGCCCTAGGTTGAATTTGGGTGATTTTCCTTGTGAAAGTAAGGAACTAAAGGATGGTTTATGAGTTTTTTGGAAGAAATAACATATTAAATGAAGTTTGAAGATTTTGAAGGCATAATTATGAGTGTTTGAACATGTGGTAGGGTCTGGAAAGGCCTGGAGGTATGATTTACAATAAACCCTCCTTTTGAAGGCCTAGAATCAAGGGTTTTAGGGTTTGCCATGTTGGAAGAGTTATTTTTGGAAACTAGTGGTGGGTTTAGTAGTTTTTGGGAATTTTAATTGCTACCCCAAGGTTTCATAAGGTTTTGTGGAGTTTAAAGGGTACCTTCTTTGTAAAAGTGGGCTAATCCACTAGCCTTTTCCATGGCAGGAGTATTGGATCTTTGAATTTGTCCAAAAGAGTTGATATTGGTTTTCCTGTATGTTGTATAACTTGCAAAAGGGTATGTTAATCATCCTTGATTTTGTTAGGTGTTTTGGAAAATATTGGTGAAAATTCCTAAACTAGGTTTGCACTTAAACTAGGGTTTAGGAGTGAAATTGGGAAATTGTGCTTCTGATGATTGTTGAACTTGGAAGACTGGTTGAATTACTTTATATGATCATTTTAATCTTTCTAGATGCCTCTTGAAGGTAGGTTGCCAATTTGAGTAAGGTTGAGTCTCCTGACTCTGCATCAAATTTTCTCATATCTTAAGATTGTGATTTTTCATCATTCCTTATTGTTTGATATAACGCTTAGACACGATGCATCAAGGTATTCATAACTAGGATGGCATTGTATCTATTGTAATGGACTTTTACTTTGTAAACAGATAGGATAGTTCTTGTTCACACCTTGACATATGGAAAAATTGTTGGAATGTATGTTAGAAGCTTAGAATACATTGAACCAAAGCATACACAATAGTCAACAATCTACTCCAAACAACTTTCCTACACACAACTAAACAAGTATGTGCCAAGATTATTTTACAAGAGTGCCCACAAGCATAGAAAACGAAAGATAATGATCAATGCCCCATTCTTTTCTCTCTAAATTTTTTTCATAGACATCATTGAGAGGTCCTCAGAATGGGTTAATAAGATAAATCATAAGAAAAGATCCAAGACCAACAGTCAGTTTTATCTATATCTCTTTCTAGTTTAAGTTTAAAGCTAAGGTGATCTATGATACTGATCTCCATCGCAGGAAGGATACATCCTAGGACATGTTGATCAAATGGTTTGATTTAGGATGATGATGCTATGATGAGTTGTTAATAAAAAATCCAGTGACACACTTACCTATGATCTAGACTTTAGATTTTGACGCTTAGGTTCTCTCTTTACGATGTGTTATACTTTCTTTCTATTTGTTTTTCCAAAGGTTAACGATGATGATTGATTTATTATGGGTGAAGGTTTATTACGAGTGAAAGCGAAATGGGATGGATGGTTTTGGGTTTTTAGAAATATTTCAATGTTTTTGGTATTTTGGAAATGTTTTCAATCTATTTTTTATCATTTCAAAACTTTATATGAATTTTTATGTTTTTCTTTTTCAATTATTTTGAGGATATTTAGGGTTTTCTCTAAGATATTTGAGGCTATTTAGGTCTTTTGAATGTTTTCTAATGTTTTTGTGTTTTTTGTTATCTAAATGTTTTTGAATTTTCTGTTATCTGACTGTTTAGGGATTTTTGATTTTTGACCAAGAACTTAACCTAAAAGACTTATCTTACGGACCTCAAGGGTTGATCAAATATTAACCTTTCCTACGTTATACACATAGAGACCACATAGTTTGACTGAATTGACTTATTAACAATGAGATATTAACAGTTATGAAATGCCAATTTATTATGACAGACTCCTAAATGACTAACCTAGGGTGTCTCAGGGGCACACCAATGATGGCCTTGCCTATGTTCAAGCTCAGAGACTCATAGTTCGACTAGGTAATATTTTTGGATTTTTTATGTTTGACCTTTTAAGGAATTTTCATAAGATTTGGATGTTTTATATTTTGACTTTACAATTTTATGAATGATTTTTCATTTTAGTTGTACAAGATTTTGCTCATGTTTTGGATTTTCTGATGAACGTTTTACAAATGTTTTTGAGATTTTTGATGACCTTGAGATATACAAATATCTGATATGATCCCTAATGAATTTCCTTTAGTGTTAAATGATAGACTACCTTGATATAGGTAGGGCAAACTGACCTTTGGAATATTCCAAGTAGTACTAAGGGGATACGATACTTCACAATATCAAGCTATGATAAGAACACAGATGGGTGATGGAATAAATAGGATGATGAATGAGGCAATGGATGGATGGTGATGCAAAGAATGATAGGATAAAGAGCTAAAGAATAGATGAAGGTGCTTTATTTATGTAAGGTGCCTGTTTGCCAGGTTTTCACCAAGGTACTTTCCCAAAGCACCACTAAAGTGGTTTTCACTAGAGGATGATTATTTTTCTTTACCTTTTTAAATCCTTTTTCTCATTTTTTTGGATTTTGATCATTTTTTTTATTTTTTTCTATTTTTAGATTTATACCCTTCAAGACTAGGCATAAAAATTTGTAAGATGCAAGTTGTTGGTTGGTTCCTACAAGGGTTTTCCTTTAGGAATTGACAATTGGTATGCTCCTGATCCATAGCTCATTGTGATGACAAAGGGTCCCAACTAGTTAGGTTCAAACTTTCCTTTACTATCCTAATCTGGCAGGTTCTCCTGATTCTACTTTTTGACAAGATCCCCTACCTAGAAGACCGACATTTGATCTTCTTGTTGTACCTTTGTTTCAATTGGTTTTGATATACTTTGAAGTGGTTAAGGGCATCAAGATGATGCCCATCCAAGAATTCTAGCTCATTCATCCAAGACATTATGTACTCTTCATTGGTGATTAGGTTATATAGTGACACTCACAATGATGGGAGCTCAACCTTAATAGGCAGGATGGATTCTAATCCATAGACCAAGGAGAATTGGGTTGCACCTATTGGTGTGTGGATACTGGTTCGATAGGCCCAAAGAGTGGGATTTAGGTACAGATGCTAGTCATAATCAGCTTCATTGACTATTTTATTTAGGATCTTTAGAATGGTCTTGTTTGTAGCCTTAGCTTGACTATTTCCCTAGGGATAATAAAAGGTAGATAATCTATGTTGGATGTTGAATCTTTGACATAGCTCTTTTACATCTTGATTTTTATAGGGTGTTTTGTGGTCTGAGATTAGAGTTTGTGGAACACCATAATGACAAATTACGTAATTAAGGATGAACTTAGCAATTTTCTTCCCTATTATGTAGGTCATGGGAATGGCTTCGACCCACTTGGTAAAACACTTAGTAGCTATTATGATAAACTTGTGGCCATTAGATGAGGTTGGAGTAGTTTTTTCGATGAGGTAAATCACCCACTACGAGAAAGGCCAGGATGTGATCATCATTTTAATTCTTGAGTTGGAGCATGAATCAGATCTCCATGTTGTTGACACTAGACACACTTTTGCACATACTGATGAGCTTCTCTTTCCATTGTTGGCAAGTAGTACCCCATCCTCAATAATTTCTTAGCTAAATTCATACCTATAGAATGGGAACCACATATTCCATCGTGTACTTTTGTTAAAGTGATCAAGGCTTCCTCTTGGTTAAGACATCGTAGTAATGTCCCTTCAATGCTTTGGTAGTAAAGGGTATCACCTAGGATCACAAATCAGGATGCCTTCTTGATAAAGGTATTTTTAAGGTTCGAGGAGATATTGGATGGGAGGGTTCCTCTACTTAGGTAGGTAAAGATGTCATGGTACCATGGGGATCCAGGACCAAAAATGACACACACAAATTTAGATTTTGGGATTTCGACAGTTGGTACAAGAAGTTGTTGTACCAAGAATTCGCATTGCATGGCATTGTTTGACATGCCCAATAGTGACCTAATTGTTTCCATAGCATATGTTGCTTGCATGTTCATGTGAGGGATTTTCTCAAAAGTTATATCTATGAAAAGGTCCTTGAGACTTTCTACCATCTTCTTATCAGGATTAAGTTTATTGTGCTTAGTTTGATAGTGATTATTGACTTGGTTGATAACCAATTGTGACTCTCCATAGACTTATTTATTATATCTGCCATTGGACCGCTATCCTTAGACCTATGATTAAGGCTTTGTAATTAGTAGTGTTGTTAGTACATAGAAATGATAGCCTGTATGACTTTGGGATGAAATCACCTTGAGGGGTGATGAAGAGAATACCCACTCCTAATTCATGTTGGGTGAATGATCCATCAAAGTACATTTTCCACTAATTTGTGAGATTGACAAGGAATATTGATTCATCAAGGAATTCAAATATCAAAGGGTTCTCTGCATAGATAGCTGCCTCTAATAGTTGTTCTAAGATCACTTGTCCTTTAATTGCCTTGCGCTCCACATACTCTATGTCAAATTCTGTTAAAATAATTACCCATTTACCCATGCACCCAGTGATAATTGCTTTAGATAATAGGTATTTTAATGGATCAATCTTTGCAATGAGTTTTATTTGATGTGACAACATGTAGTTTCTAAATTTTTGTGAAGAAACAACCAATGCTAAGTAGGCTTTCTCAATGGAAAAATAATTCATTTCATAGCCAACCAAGGTCCTATTGATGTAATAGATATCCCTTTCTTTCTCGTTTTCATCATGTTGTGCCAAAAGAGCATCTAGTGTTGTTGATGTTGTTGAGATATACAGGATTAGTGGTTTATTCAGCACTAGAGGTGTTAATAGATAGTCCTTGATCTATTGGAAAGCTTTATCACACTTCTCATCAAACTTGTAAGTTATTCCTTTATGGAGAAGATGCAAAAAAGGGTGCATTTTGTCTAATAGTTGCGCTATGAACCTCTGATGGACTGCAATCTTCCTTGTAATCATTTCATCTTCTTTAGTGTTTGCAGTGGTTCCATGTCAAGGATGGATTTTACCTTTTCTGGATCAATTTGTATTCCTCTTTGTGAGATGATATAGCCAATAGGTTTCCCTAATGTAACCCCAAAGACACACTTTTCCAAGTTTAGTCGTACCTTGTATTCTTCAAGCTTGTCAAAGATGGGTCCTAAGACTTGTATGTGCTCACTCCTTTCCTTTGATTTTTCCAAAATATCATCCACATAATATTCGACTATTTTGTGGGTCATTTCATGAAAGATGATGCTCATTTCTCTCTGATAGGTTGCTCCTACATTCTTTAGCCCAAATTTTATCATGTTCTAGTAATATGTCCCCCATGGACAAGTGAATGCAGTTTTATGTTGATCCTCCTTGGTGATCATGATTTTATTATTGCTTGAAAAACCATCCATAAGTGATGGAATTTCATGCCTAGCCATTAGATCCACTATAAAGTCGATGTTAGGAAGAGGGAAATCATCCTTCGAGCATGCTTTGTTTAAGTCTCTGAAATCAGTGCAGATTCTGATGCCCCAAGTGGGTTTTGAGACTGGTACCAGGTTTGAAACCCACTTAGGATAATCTATTGATCAAATAAATCCAATGTCAAGAATCTTTTGTAACTCAATTTTGACCAAGAGTGCTATCTGAGGGTGCATCTTCCTTAATTTTTTCTTTACTAGTTTGGCTTTTGGATAGACTGTTAAGTGATGCACAACCACTTTGGGATCAAGTCCTAGCATATTTGCATATGACCATGCAAATTTAGCTCTTCACTCTTTCAAGAATGCCCCAAGGTTATTTTTTTCTTCATATAACAAGGATTCAGCATAGAAAGTGATCTTGGGTGCTTCTTCTATTCCCACATTAATAGGAGTGGCCTTCTCTGCTAAGACTACTAATTTCTCTAGATGTATTACACTAAGGCAGACATTGAATGCCTCATCCTTGGGCACCTTAGAGATCTTTTCACCCTCGGATACATCCTTTCTCTTTACTATTTTAGGATCCAAAAGTTCCATAGTGTGGTTTTCACTTAAATATCTATAAGTTAGTTGCATCTCATCAATTTTGCGACTGAAGGATTCAATCATCTCCCCATAGTATGCTCCTATGTCTAGTTCTATTTCAAAACCTACCTTGTGATCTAGCCATGGAAAGTTGTCATGGAGTCCCATGAATTCTAAGATCACTTCATCATTTTTGAATAAATCAAGAATTAGTGGTCCATTTTGCTCCAAGTCAATGAGTTGTGGGTATCACTAGGCATATTTTAGTTAGTTAATTGCTTGGAGTGAAGGATGTTATGGTTATCATGAAGAGAGATTTGTTTTCAAATAGGTCAAAAACATCAAGGGGGAAGTCATCTAAGGTAGTATCACATGATGTAGGTAACCAAGAGGAAGCCTCCTCTCATTTAGTAGAAGTACCTTTTCAATAAGGGTGACCTTGGTAGTAGTACAACCTAGGCCAAGATTTCTAGGTGTTTCTTAGGAACAATAGGTCCTAGTAAACCATTATCATTTTTTCCTAGCTTCTCATTATTGTTATAACCCATTCCCTTCATTAGCTATAATCCTTTGTTATCATCTTCCATGGGAAGTGCAGGGACAGGTCCTTCATCCTGATAGAGGAGTTTAAAGACATCCTCTTCATTGACATCTTCTTGGTTCAAATTCCCCCATTTGGTGAAAGTAGTAGCTTCCATCTTCATTGTTTCTAGATCTTTGTTGCTAGATGTGGGTTTCCCATGTGATTGAGGAGAAATCAATAGCTCTCCTAAGAAAAAGTTATTCTTCATTAGCTTATAGTTCCCACAACCATCATCAAGTGGATTACAACTTTGATGTCAGGAATATTCTGCACAATGAGTGCTTTTGTTTCAGAGGTAGATGCAAGGGATGATGGGTCAACAAATGAGGTAGAAGGTGTAGGCCCTTCGTCATTCCTGGGTATTTGGGGGATTTTATAGAACTTAGCTTCAAGATTCTTGCAATATTAAAAGGGCTTAGGATCTCCATAGATGATAATTTCTCTACCTTTGAAGGGTAACCTTACACATTGATGATAGGTTGAGGCTATAGCTTTTAAGGCATGGATCCACAATTGACCAAGTAGAATTTTGTAGGGAATTCAAGATCTAATACTTGGCATGTAGTTTCTACAATGATGGTTCCCCCTTAGATGGGTAATGAAATGATTCCTTGTGATAACAGCTCTTGCTCGTCATACGCTCTGATGGTGGTGCTCTTTTCTTTCTCAATAGTATCCTTTGAATAGCCTAGGTACTTGATCAAATGAAGGGTACAAATGTTCAGATTAGCACCTCCATCTAATAAGACTATTTTCACCTTTTTTTAGTGAATAACAACCTCAAGGTGTAAAGCATGGTTATGAGATGGTTGTCATGGTAGGTCTTGTTCCAAGAAGGTGAGAAGATGATTAGCAATATGCCCTACCATCGCTTGAAACTAATCTGTATCATTATCCTCAAGGACAGATGACTCTTGATAAAGCTTTCTCTAAGATTTCCCTATGTGTGGGGGATAGCCTCAATAGTTCTAAGATTTATATCTATACGAGGGTCTTCTTAAGCTGATCTAATATATTGTACTTACTAGGATTTGATGTTGGCAAAGTAGGTTGTGTCCTAGATTGAGATGGGACTCCCTGGATGGTGATTTTTCCATGTTGTGTGGTGACTCAAAACTCTGCACTAGGCCCTTTGATGGTGACAATGGTGATAACACTATCATAGGAATCAACTACATTAAAATGGGTATGCTACATATTTGTGTAATCCTTATCTTTTCTGTTATTGTTCGATTTTCTATGATCTAGCATAGGGTTCTTATATTTATTAAGATCATGATTCTCAGTCAGTACCTCAACAGATATTGTATCATTCTCTATAAGGTCTTGGATAATGTTTTTGAGCCTCAAGTATTTTGTCATTTTATGTCCTTTGATCTTGTGAAAGTCACAAAGGTCATTCTTATTGTACCAAGATGGTTTCTCTTGTGGTTCTCGGTAGTTTTCAAAGTTAGGAAGCATTATCAGGTTTGAATCTACCAATTTCTTCATGATTGTCTCGATAGGTTCAGATAATTATGTGTACTTTTGTTTAGGATAGTTTTTCTTATTAGGGGTTTTCCTTTGTTGTGATTCGTTGTTGTTGATATGATTGTTCTAAGGGGGTGTTTTTTGTTGTATAGTTGGTTGAATGTTAGATACGTGATTGGTGTTTGGCCTAGGAGCACTTAGAACCACCTTAGCATCTACCACACCATCGTGTGTTACATTCTTGTTCTTAGCCCAAACATGAGGCTTTTCATTTGAACTAGTTGATGGTCAATTTTATTTGTAAGCTTGGGTATTCCCTTGTGAGATTAGAGCTCTCTCGATGTTAAGGTATCTAAGGGAAATCTCATCATAATATGTGATGCACTGAATTTTCAAGTGGAAGGATAGATCCGAGTCTAGATTTTCTATGATTATCCCCACTTGTTCATTCGGAAGAGGCCATTTTATCTTACTAGCTCTTTTTCTCCATTGTTGTAAGAAATTAATGAAATTTTCTCCTTTATTTTGTCTAAGAGTGTACAAATCTTCTAGGCTTATGTCCATGTCAAGGTTAAAGGAGAAGTGATCAATGAATTTATCAGTAATTTCTTGAAAAAATTTGATACCAGGAGGAAGTTGAGAAAACCAATCCATGGCAAGACCTGTTAGACTTTGAGGGAAGAGGCACATTAAATAAGAATCATTGTAGGCCACCTCCATACACAACATTAAATTCTTTGACATGGTCCACATGACTTCCTCTTCCTTTGTATTTAACAAATTTTGGGATTTCAAAGCCAGGAGGGAATGGTACAATTGTGATGTTTTGATCAAATGGATAGGGACATAGGTTTTGTGTATGGGGATTCTTTGTCTTTCCCATCTGAAGGTCTTGAATTTCTTGTGACAATGCCTTAAGTTGTGATTCTAGATCATCTTGCAAGTTTGGTGGAGGAATATACGACGGGATGATGGATGAGTTCTGATATGATAAGGTGTTGTCTAGGGTGTATGGTGGTGTATGATTCTATGAAGGTGACTAGGGTATTCATGTATACGTTCCCAATGCATTTGTATTAACGATGTTTTGTTGAGTATAGTAGGAACTTGGTTGTTGTTGTTGTTGGACATACTACAAAGCTAGTAAGGCTTGTTGTTGAGCTTGTTTTTTTGGTTGTGCTACTAAGGTTGCTTGATGGGATTGATGTTGTTTTGCTAAGGTTGCTTGTTGTGCTAAGGCTGCTTGTTGTGTTGCTAAGGTTGGTTGTTGTTGTTGAGCTACTAGAGCTACTTCTTGTTGTTGTTATTGTTGAGCTACTAGGGATGCTTCTTGTTGTTGTTGTTGTTGTTGTGTTGCTAGGGTTGCTTCTTGTTGTTGTTATTGGATGGATTTTTGATAGACTTTTTGTGCTTGTTGTAAGACTAAGGCATGCACGTGTAATGTAGGATCAGGTGGTTGTTGAGACATCTATGATGGGTTTTGATTGGTGAGGTTTTGAGACATTGGGAGTTCCATTGGCTCAACATTCCTTGTAAGATAGTGGATTGAGGTGAAGGAATGTAAGTTTGAGGTCCCATTTGATTTTGCACGGTAAAGGGACTGTGGGAAAAGATGAGGATGGTGTGATTAGATTATGTGATGGGAATGCCACACTAGGACCTTGATTCCATTGATTAACAATGTTTGCTTGTCCCATGTCTTGAGGATTCCCTTGTGTTAGGGATGTAGACAAGGTATTACTTGTATTGATGGGATTTGTTATCAAGGGGTTGTTTGGAAGTGGGTTGATAATGGATGGGATAGTTGGGTTTTGAAACACAAGGGTTTTGAACCACTGTTGTGTTTGATGTATCCACAAGAAGATTGGATGAAGAGGGACCATTTCATGTTAATGGCTAGTTTTGCATGATGGTATTTCCTTTCCCTTTTGGGTCTAGTTGGTTTCTACTACATTGAGTGATACTTGGAACACTTGTGGTACTCATGGAGATGGTTGATGAGGGGTGTCTTTGAAATGTTCAATTTTTTGTGGAGTAATGAAGCTCAAGGGGTTTATATGGCTATTTGGGATCTTCAGGAATGGGAGGAGCACCAAATGTTGGTGTCCAAGTGGTCATTTGTGATGGAGGGTTAGTTTCAAGAGTTCCAACAAGTGTGTTGCTTTCAAATGAAAGAGTATGTCCAAATTCTTTAGCAACTAGTTGCAAGGCTAGGTGTTGATGTTTGATTTAGCCCTAGGGGTGAATTTGTGAAGCCATGTGTCAAATATTATGCAACAAATGATGGGGAAATAGGAGCTACATTTTCAAAGTCCTGATGTTCCATGATTTCCTCCCTAGTAAGTTCAAATGGGTTGTTTGTGATCTATTCTATCTCATATGGCCCTGATGGTGATGAAGGTTGTTGTGATGGAGTAACATGACTTCACAGATCAAATTCTAGAGGAGTTGGATCACTTGAGGTAAATGTAACTTTGGTTTTCTCCATGATTCTCTTGTGTTGTGATCTCATCTTTACCATAAATTTTGGGTCACTTCTAGGGTATTTTTGTTGTGATTTGCAATGTTTGAACTCTCTAGTTGACTCAAATATAAGTAAAAGGGACACTCTAAGTCTTTTTAGAGAAATGATGAAAAATGGGTGATGTGGGGAGTGATCTTTGCAATCATTTTGGGACAACATTTTTTACTTAAGTTTGAAGTTTTGATATTGGGATAAAGAATGTTGATGAACTTGGGAATCTTTAGGGTAGACTGATGACCTTCAAGATGAACTAGTTCAATGATGATAACTAACTTACCTAAATTCATGGAAAAGGATTCATTTCACATACAAAGTAGCTAAGTTAGGGGTTGGTTTGATAGATGTTTAACTCAAAAAGTGTTGGTGCATTCAAAATTTTTGCAAAGTTTGATGAAGTAAAGGGTGAATCTTGATGAAGGGGTGGATGAAGTGTTTGATCCAATGTTGACCTAAAGTGAACCTTTCTTTGATAAGACCAAGGTAGTGAAAAACATGCAAAACCTCTAAATTTTTCAAATCCTAAAGACCTGATGTTTTAGATAGGTTGATTATCATGAAAAAGAACTAGATTTTGACCCATAAAGAACATATACATGTTTGGATGTTTCCTTAGTGCCTATTCATAAAATTTTATTAAAAAATTATTTTTGTTTTGGTAGAGTTCCAAAATGTGGTTTTTGATTGCTTTTGAACTACAATGCCTAAGTTTGAAGTGACGACCTATAGACCTTCTTTTGGGGATTCTGATATTGCATGAGATCATTTAGAGAAGTCTATGTCTGTGGAAGAAAATAGGATATTTATTTTCACGTGAGTGGTGGTACAATGGGCCTTCTAGCCTCAATATTGGTTTGTTCCTCTTCTTTGTCTAAGATGTTTGTCGTGTTTCTCCAATGATCAAGTGTTTCTTCTATTTCAAAGATGAAGCTTCTCAAACTACTAATAATATCAATTTGTTCTCCATTAATGAGTTCAAAATTTGGTTGAATGATAGCACCCTCAAAGTCAAGTTGTTCAATGGGAGTGATCGGTATACAAATGGTCATGTGGGGTTCATTGTTTCAATTTATCTTGTTTGAGTGGATTCCTTTTACCAAAAACACTTGTCTTGATTATGTTTTTAAACTAAAATGTCTATCATAAACATCATAAATTTAACAATGTCCATTTCATGAAAAGAACGAAGTTCAATCCATAGTTGTGTTGGATGTTGTGGTTGTGTTGTTGATATGTGGTTTTCATTGATGTCAACACTATTAGCATTGATTCATTAAAAGTTGTATATGTCAAGGATATTGAGAAAATTGTAATGGAATGAGTTGCAGGTTGTCAGTGGTGAAGTGAAGTTTAGTCTATCAGTGAGTTCAGTACATTGATGATCAGAAGTTGTGGACTAAAGGGTTTATTGTTGAGTGTATCTAGTTTATCCACATCAAGTTTTAGAGATCCACGTGAAGTTTTGATCGAGTTATGAAGATTTATATTCTAACATTTTTTTTGTTGCTTCAGTTGGTATTCCTGATTGAAGATGATGCAATTTTAGTAGGTTCAGTCACTACAGATGCTTCTCTAGTGATTCGTGATGTTTTTGGATGTTTCTAGATCATGCTCTATCTATGTTGCATGTCTATATTGATCGGTGTGCTCGTGGATGGCGATTTTCTCTTGTGTGTTCATGTTTTTCATGTTCTTGGCAGACATGGTGTTTTTAGCCTGTTGTGGATCTTTGAAGAGTAATTATTTGAATTGTTTTTGTGTTGGAGCTATTGATTTGGGTCTTCACTAAGTTGTGGCTGACCTTGGTTGATTCGCATTGTTAATTGTTGTTGATTTGGGTAGACAATTTATATTCATTTTACTATTTTGTTGAAGCCGACATGTAGCAATGAAATTTCTTGTTGCGGATATATATAAGCGATTGTTTATTTAATTTGGAGGCGTGATCGGTAATTATCATGTGTGTATATGTGCAAATAAATTTGTAATCATTCGAAGGCAGAGCAGAGTGTGAAGAAGAGTGAAGAAGAGTGAAGAAGTGTTCATGTGCTTAACCGAAACTATGATCAGGAATTAGCAGATGCTATTTTATCAGTTCAAATCCCTATAGATGTAATCCAAATATTTCTATAAGACAGTTTGTCTTCCTTTGGGTGGTTAACCTTGTTGTAATTGAGTAGTGAGCTCTAGGCAGTGTGCCTAAATGCATGTACATTCCCCATTTCATTTCCTTATACTTTTAACAGGGTATAATCTTGTGGACTAACCTCCACCGTGGTTTTTGATCTAACAAGGTTTCCACATAAAAAAATCTTGGTGTTATGTGTGACTTTTATGTGGTGATGATTTATGCTTTCATGGTTAATAATCAGATCTGAGAATAAGTTTAATAAAGTTAATAATTTTTAAATTTTTGTGACAACTGATTCACCCCCCCTCTCAGTTGTCTGCCCTTGTGTTGCCAACAATTGGTATCAGAGCAGGTTCCTTGGAAGAAGTTTAATACCTTGAGGTGATACTGAATGAAAACTTACAAGAAGGATAGTCTAAGATTTGATGGAACAAATTATTCTATATGGAAGACTCGAATGGAGTGTCATTTGAGATGCATTGGTGAACCCTTCTGGAACATTACATGTAATAGGTATGTTATTCGTCAAAATGGTCCTACTACTACTACTGAGATTAGAGATGTTGAGTATAATATCAGGGCTAAGGAAGCATTGTTGAGTGCCTTGACTAATTTTGAGATGACAAATGTTATGGATCTGAAGACTACTTATGAGATATGGAAAAATTTGGAAACCTTGTATGAAGGTGATGCTAATTTGAAGATTGCTAAGTTGCAGAGTCTGAAAGGGAAATATGAAAAGTTGAGAATGGGCGATGATGAGAACATTACTACTTTCATGTAAAGATTGAATGAACTTGTGTGTGGTATCAGATATGTTGGTGGATAGATAGATGAATCAGAGATTGTTGCTAAAGTGCTTAGATCCTTTCCTGATTCATACAAAGTCAAAGCTAGTGCTATTGAAGAGCTCCAAACTATAACAAATGTAACCAGAGATATGTTGGTTGGTAAGCTTACTGCTTTTGAGTTGAGTGAATTTGGTGATGCCCTTCCTAAGGTTGAATCTACATTTAAGGCTGCTACTTCTGGAAGAGATAAACATAGATATGATCTAGGTGAGAGTTCATCTAGAAAGACAATCAAGTATGAGAATAAAATCAAAAATATTGAAGAAGAAGAAAGAGAGTTGGATGAGCTAGAAGCACTTATTGTCAAAAGAGTACCAAGAGAAAAAGGTAAGTATGAAGGAAAATTTCCTCTTAAATGTTTTTCTTGCAATAAGATAGGTAATTTTGCATCAAGGTGTCCAAAAAGAGCTCCTAAACCAATGCATAACAAACCTAGATTTCAAAGGAAGTGCTACTACGTTGTTGATGAAGGTGTGACAGATGAAGAATCTGATAAAAGAAATAGAAGTGATGATGAATGGGTATTTATTGCTATCAAGGAAAATAATTTTGTGTCTACTGAATCTGCTAGTTGTACAAATGTGGAGAAAGCCCTAGCTGCTCGAGTTGAAGACAAATATGAATGGGTGATTGAAACTAGTTGCTCTCATTTATGACAGGAGATAAAAGTAAGTTTGTGAGCTTGGAAAATTATGATGGTGGTGTTGTGAGATTTGGTGATAATACAACTGGTGTGATTTTTGGTAGAGGATACATTTCTCTTGATGGTAAGCATAATATTGATGATGTACTATATGTGGAAGGTCTGAAGCATAATCTTTTGAGTGTTGGTCAGATGGTTGATAAGGGATATAATCTTTAGTTCAAGGATGGAAAGTGCAGAATATTGAATTCCAAAAATGTGATTGCATCAGGTACAAAGACAAAAGGTAATATCTTTCACTTGAGTGTTGCTAGTAAAAGTTGTTTAATTTCGCAAGTTGATGAAATCTAGTTATGGAATAGGAGAATGTGTCATTTTAACTTTCATAATATTGTCAAGATAAGTTCTACTAAGGCTCTGAGTGATCTACCTAAGTTGGTGAAACCTACTAATGCCATAAGCAAGGAATTTCAGTTAGGAAAGCAAATTATAATTCCATTTCAGAGTAAAAAGCATTGTTCAAATGAATTGTTGGAGCTTGTGCATATTGATTTGTGTGGTCCCTCTAAGGTTAGAAGTTTACAAGGTTACAGGTGTTTCATGTTACTCATTGATGATTATTTTAGAATGATGCGAGTTACTTTCCTAAGGGAGAAATCTGAAGCTCTAGAAAATTTCAAGATCTTTAAGGCTATGGTTGAGACAGAGAAAGGTCTGAAGATTAAATGTTTGAGATCAAATAGAGGTGGTGAATTCACATCTGGTGAATTTAATTCTTTTTGTGAAAAACATGGAATAAGGAGACAATTATTTCCACCACAGACCCCTCAGCAAAATGGAGTTGTGGAAAGGAAGAACAAGATAATTGAAGAAGGTGCTAGAACAATGATGCTAGAAGGAAATTTCTGTCATATCTACTGGAGAGAAGTTGTGAGTATTGTTGTGTACACACTCAACTGAGTACAAATCAAAGGTGATACTGGTAAGACCCATTTTGAGCTATGGACTAGTCATAAGCCTACTATTAGATATTTTAAGATCTTTGGAAGAAAATGTTATATCAAAAGAGATGAAGATATAGGAAAGTTTGCTACTAGGAGTGATAAGGGTATCTTAGTTATTCTACTAAAAGAAAGGCCTACCGGTGTTACAATAAAGATTTAGGAAAATGGTTGAAAGTGCAAATGTCAAGGTTGATGAAGACTTAGGTACACCATCCAAAACCTATGGATATGATTTTGATGATCAGAATGATAGTAGAAACAAAGGAAAGCAGTTTAGACTTCAATTCAAGTTCAAATCATTTTGGTGAATCGAGAAAAACAAGAGGAAGGAGAAACTAGTGAAAGTGCAAAAGAGAGAACAGAAGAACCTGAAGTTGAAGAACATCCTAAGAAGACTCTTGAGGTATGTAAGATTGAATCATTCAGAAGATCAGATCATAGGTGATAAGAACAAAGGTGTCTAGACTAGGAGAAAAATTACAGAAGAATATTTTTTGATTTCAAAGACTGAGACTACTAGTGTGAATGAAGCATGTAAAGATGAACATTGGGTTGAAGCAATGAAAGAGAAGCTAAAGCAGATTGAGAAAAATGATACATGGATTCTTGTTCCCAAACCTAAGGATAAAAATGTAATTGGAATTAAATGGGTTTTTAGAAACAAACTGAATGAGAAAGATGAAGTGGTTAGAAAGAAAGAAAGACTGGTATGTAAAGGATATTCACAGATGGAAGGAATTGACTTTGAAGAGACTTTTTCCCCTGTTGCTAGAATTGAAGCTGTGAGATTATTTCTTGCTTATGTTGCTTACAAGAACTACAAGGTTTATCAGATGGATGTCAAGCCATCTTTTCTAAATGGTGAACTAGAAGAAGAGGTGTATGTTCAACAACCTAATGGATTTTAGTTGACTAATAAGGGAGACATGGTTTGTCGATTGAAGAAAGAATTGTATGGACTTAAGCAAGCCCCTAGAGCATGGTATGCCAGATTGGACAAGTATTTGTTGAAGATTGGATTTGAGAAAGGTACTATTGATAGTAATTTATATTTCAAGATTGATCATAATAAGGATTTGATTGTAGAAGTATTTGTTGATGATATCATTTTTGGAGGAGATGATGGATTGTGCATGAAGTTTGCTAATGAGATGCAGAGTGAATTTGAGATGTCAATGATTGGTGAGATGAAATTATTTTTGCGATTACAAATTACTTAGTTAGATAAAGGGATTTGTATATCTCAGTCCAAGTATGTGAAGGAATTGTTGAAGAAATTTGGTATGGAAGATTCAAAGCTAGTTGGTACACCCATGGTGACCGGATGCAAGTTGAAAACAAAAGTTGATTCTCTGAAGGAAAATCAAAATAGATACAAATCAATGATTGGTGGATTGTTGTATTTAACTCAAACTAGGCCTAATATCATGAATGTTGTATGTATAGTTGCAATATTTCAAGTCGATCCTAAGGAATCTCATGTGACTACTATGAAGAGGATTTTCAGATACTTGAAGGGAACAATTGACTTTGGCCTATTGTGTCCTAAAGATGATGATCTTACTCTGAGTGCCTTTACTAATGTTGATTGGGAAGGGGATGTGAATGAAAGACCAGCGGTGGTGCATTTTTCTTGGGTAAGAAGTTGATGTCTTAGTTAAGTAAGAAGCAGTATTCCATTTCTTTATCTACTACACAAGAAAATTACATTGTTGTTGCTAATAATTGTACTCAAGTCTTGTGGATGAAACAAATGTTGAATGATATTATAGTTGTGTATAATGATCCTATTGCTATATTATGTGATAATTCAAGTGCTATTAACATTTCTAAGAATCCGCTATTGTATTCAAAGACAAAGCATATATCTATTAAGTTTAACTTTTTGAGAGAGAGTTAGTGAAATGAAAGTCAAACTAGAGTATGTGCCTACTAAGGAGCATATTGTAGACATCTTTACCAAGTCATTGCCTAAGGATACATTTGAGTATCTAATAAGGAAGTTAGGGGTGATTACCCCTCCTAATCAGAACTAAGGATACATTGATTTACATCAATCTGTGCATTTCATAGTTATATCTTGATCCAAATTAATGTTGTGCAGGCTGCTACTCAGGGGCAATAGTCACATGTTCAGATGTTCAAATATGTGGTTTAGAACTTGTGTGGTGAAAAGAGATCTTTTTCATTGATGTCAAAGGGAGAGAAGAGTAATGTGAAAAAATTTCCGAGGAAGAAGAGCCTTGAGGGGAAGAAGATCATATGAAAGAGTTGAGGACAAAATAAGTCAAAACCTAAGGGGGAGTAAGTGTTAAGAGATAGTTGTGTTGATGGTTTTTTTCACATCATGTGTTGCCATCAATGCCAAAGGGGCAGATTGTTGGATGTTGTGGTTGTGTTGTTGATATGTGCTTGTCATTGATGTCAACACTATTAGCATTGATTCATTAGAAGTTGTATATGTCGAGGATATTGAGAAAATTGTAATGGAATGAGTTGCAGGTTGTCAGTGGTGAAGTGAAGTTCAGTCTATCGGTGAGTTTAGTACATTGATGATCAAAAATTTTGGACTAAAGGGTTTGTTGTTGAGTGTATCTAGTTTATCCACATCGAGTTTCAGAGATTTGCATGAATTTTTCATCGAGTTATGAAGATTTATATTTTGAAAGTTTTTATGTTGCTTCAGTTGGTGTTCCTAATTGAAGATGATGCGATTCTAGTTAGTTCAGTTGTTGTGGATGCTTCTTTGGTGATTTGTGATGTTTTTGGATGTTCCTAGAACATGCTCTACTTCTGTTGCATGTTTGCATTGATCGTCATGCTCGTGGTTGGCGATTTTCTCTTGCGTGTTCATGTTTTTCATGTTCTTGGCCGACATGGTGTTTCTAGCATGTTATGGATCTTTGAGGAGTAATTATTTGAAGTGTTTTCCTATTAGAGTTTTTGATTTGGGTCTTCACTAAGTTATGGCCGACCTTGGTTGATTTTCATTGTTAATTGTTGTTGATTTGGGCCGACAGTTTATATTCATTTTATTAATTTGTTGAAGCCGACATGTAGTGATAAAATTTCTTGTTGCAGATATCTATAAGTGATTGTTTATTAGATTTGGAGGTATGCTCAGTAATGCTCATCTATGTGTGTATGTGTGAATAAAGTCCTAATCATTCAATGGTAGAGTAGAGTGTGAAGAAGGGTGAAGAAGAGTGAAGAAGAGTGAAGAAGTGTTCATGTGCTTAACCGGAATAGTGATCAAGCATTAGTAGATGCTATTTTATCAGTTCAAATCCCTGTAGATGTAATTTAAATCTTTCTTTAAGACAGTGTGTCTTCCTTTGGGCAGTTAGCCTTGTTGTAATTGAGCAGTGAGCTCTAGGAAGTGTGCCTGAATGCATGTGCATTCCCCATTTCATTTCCTTATACTTTTAACAGGGTATAATCTTGTGGACTAACCTCCACCATGGTTTTTCCCCTAACAAGGTTTCCATGTAAAAAATCTTGGTGTTATGTGTAAATCTAATGTGGTGATGATTTATGCTTTCATGTTTAATAATTAGATCTGAGAATAAGGTTAATAAAGTTAATAAGTTTTAAATTTTTGTGACAATTGATTCACCCCCACTCTCAATTGTCTACTCTTGTGTTGCCAACAAGTTGCCTATGTTAAATTTGGAAAATATGGATTGAGATATAAGTCAAGATATTTGGAAATCTCTAAGGATATAAATCCTTAGGACAAGCATTAAAATCAAGGCTATTTCAAAATGTATCCATATTTATACCAAAGGGTTTGAAATTTGAGGAAGATTGTGAATGTTTGTTTGTAATGTTTTGGAACCAAGCAAAGTATTAAGCTGACTTGCAAGCATTTAAAATCCTAGGTTGAAATGGCCATACTTATTGAGTCCACACTTAGATTTCTCCAAACACTAAGACAATGCGAACAGTTAGATATCTGGAAGCACTCGCTCACCTCCACGACACACACTTCTCAAGACCACCAAATCTCAAAATCCTGAAGATCCTAAGACCCTAAGGATTTTTTTGTTTCATTAATGAATATTAAAAATGTGGGGCAGCTTTAGAATGATTGTTCTTGTACCAACAAGCATTAAGGATTT
Source organism: Sequoia sempervirens (assembly GCA_007258455.2). NCBI lineage: Eukaryota > Viridiplantae > Streptophyta > Pinopsida > Cupressales > Cupressaceae > Sequoia > Sequoia sempervirens. The sequence goes on from VDFB02000003.1 coordinate 151,412,561, forward strand.
TTGGTAACTAAATAATTTGGTTCTTAGTAACAAACCAAGAACACCCAATCATATACACACTTGCTTTTCCACTTAAGGCTCTTACTATTGCTCGCATTCCACTTAAAGCATGGTACTAGGTGTAGTATGTTATACAGTCCAGGATTGAAGGTACTTTCTCAAAATTTTCCAACCTTTAAATAGCTCGTCAATAAACTTGCTTGCAAGAAATTTCCTCTGAGTTTCCTGTTGCGGGGTGTGTCTCATGGTAAGTCCTCTCTTAAGGGTGACACAAAGCATAAATGTGTACTTAAATATTTCTCTTCACCCAAGATTGCACGAAGCACAAGGGGATTGGATATGTACTATAAGTGCACACAAACAACAAAGTACACTTGGAGTGTTTCTCTTCACCCAAGATTGCACGAAATGCAAGGGGATTGGATACACACTACAAGTGTGTCAAACCAAAGCAAGCACTCATTCATTTTAACCTCTAAAGCTAAGATGAATTTATTTTATTCACCAAATGAAATGTTAAGTTGCTTTGTTCAATTTTAAACCCAAAATACAATGATGAAATGAGGGTTCAATTATAGTCCCATTTGAGCATTCTTTTTAATAACCAATTGAAAACTAGTGTGGTCCTATAGAATGAAATGAAAAGCATGAAAAATGGGTTATAATTTCCCCAAAAGTGTCAAACACTTGTTACAATTATAATATTGTGAGATGGGATTTCTTCTTCACTTCAACTTTTATCGTTAAACCTACAAAACCTAGTTAGCCTAAGAGACAAAACAAAAGGTCAGAGACATGTTAGAAGTTAGGTAAAGCAAATAAAATTCAAAAACATGTCAAAAAAATAGTTCAATCTTGTTCACCAATAAATCATGATGCTAAAATCAATTGCATCGCTGAATTTCATCAATTGTGTCTATGTATTGAATGTGCGTCACCATAATGAAAAATCAATCACATCACTTTGCAGAAAACAGTGAGATCAGATGCATCGCTATATTGAAATTCATTATACGTAAAAAAAAAAAGTGTTCATATATTTAAACGTGGTGACTAAATTAATTAATAAATTTTATTTTAATTATGTGTCACTATATAGTGACGCATCATCGAATGCATCAGTTGATAATCAATAGCGTCAGTGTACCTGAAAACACGAGGAAAATAGAGATTTGACGAGAAAATTGTCAGATTAGTTAGTTTGTCCCTTCCTTCTAGCACCAGAATGTGACTGAGAATATTAATATGGGTTGATTACGCTTGATCCATGAAGAATTGAAGCAAATTCAAGCCACTAATACTCAATCTAAATAGGATCAATCAAATTGAAGTTAAACTAAATTAAAACAAAACATTCTAAACTACAAAACATTTAAAATGTCTACTCTAACCCATTTGAAAATTATCCCATTTTTGGAATGGTGTCATGTTGATGTGGAACGGCAACCCTTTCCTAATCTCATGATCAGTGATCTTGTTTCAATCAATTCTATTAAAGAGAATTGATGAAACGGTTGTGAAATGTGAATGGAAACATGATTTATGCTATAATGAGTATGATGCAAAAGTTAATCTAACATGATTTTATGCTAAAAGATGTAGATATGCAATTGCTAAGATAATCTAAATGACATTTAAACTAAAAATATATTCAAACCCTAATTATCTAATTTAGCTAAATGGGTGCATTATGGAAGCCATTAATGGAAGCTAAGCTATTATACAACTAATTTAAACTAAAATATGTTGAATGTGAGGAAAGTATGAGTGTGAGTGTGAGTAATTTCAATAGCATAAGTTTTTTGATTAAAGATGGATCCATTTGTCTCCAAATAGTGTTCTATTTATAGGAGAGAAAATGAGAAATGAATGGTTGAGATTTGAAATAGCTAATCAACAGTTAAGGATGGAAGAAATCGGAGGCATGGATCATGGATTCTCATCAATAGATGAGAATGCAAGATGAGATTTAATCAAGGATTTACATTCCTTCAAACAAACACACTTTTGACCTTTACAAGAGATCAAAAGTTAACTTGCACAAGAAGTTTGGAGTTAACTTGCATGTGAAGCTAAGTTTGTTGAGAAAAAGGAATATTCCCCTTTTTCAAATGATTAAGGAGAAAAGAATATTCTTTGGAATATTCTCATGGGTGAGGGAAAAAGATATTTTGCAAATTAAAACAAAGCTTAATTGTGTGGCACAAAAGGGGAAGGAATATTCTTGTGGGAATATTCCATTTTTGAGGAATATGCAAAGGAGGAATATTCCCTTGCAAGTGGGAGGGAAATTATATTAGTTTATAATTGATAATTAAATAATGTTAATCATAAAATGATGCAGAGAAGGGAGGCTTTCAATTACCAAACAAAAATTCAACTGGTTACAACAAGCCTTTGATCTTCCAAACCCTATCTAGGGTGATTCCTCATACAATCAAACAATTCACCTTGTAGGTCTGCAGACCTAGGTTTTTGTTCAAATCCTACAAATTTTCTCCTCAAATCCACTAATTGAATAAATTTTTAGATACCCATTAATGTCTTCTTTAACATATCTCAAAACTCCATAAGACTCCTTTGGAACAAGTCCCTCAACTTAATGCTACTACGCTGCCCCATCTTGGCCAATTAGGCCTAATTTACAAAGCAACTCCTCTCAAAACTATCTGCCAATCCCAAAACCATATGGCCAGTTATTTTCCATCCTACAAAGCCCCAAAATCCACCACTCTTTGCCAGAGAAAAGCCCTCTAACACCACTAACCACAAAACCCTCAATTTTGCTTATTTAAGGATGGGTTTATTGAAAATTTTCCTTCCTGGCCTTTCCATGCTTTAACAACACCTCAAAAACACCTAATAATGTCTATACATGCTCAATTAACCCTAAAAATTTTCTTCCCAACGTTTTTCCACATTTACCACCCTTAAACCACCAATTTTCACTCAAAATCCACAATTTTGTCAACTAGGGCATCATGCCCAAGCCCTCAACTCACCTTCCTTTCTCCCAAGAATAACTCTAACACATAAAAAGATCATATTAGACTCATCCCACCTAGTTATAGGAAATACAGATGATGGAATGGATCTTATTGCATTGTAAAGGGTTTCAAACCCTCAAAATAGGGGTAACAAACCAATTTTGAGAAAATTGTCAACAAAACTCCTTAAACTCAATGAGAACTCACAAGAATGGATTAAAAATGAATATACAATAGTACTTTAATGAATTCAACCACTTTCAGAGCATCAATCCCCTGTGCGAATTCGTACAGATCCCTACAACAACACTATACATGAAAACAATATAGAATTATAATGAAATCAAGGAGTTTTTATTGTTTTTCTTTCTCAAGATCTTTAACAAACAGATCACATCAATTTTATCCAAAATTTATAGACTACTCCCTCCAAAAAAAACTACCAAGATTGACTTCCAACAACCATTTTTATCCACTTGACCATTGGCATTCCAAAAGTTGCATTTTTGCACTTTTGACAACATTATAGTTTTAGAACTTTTGCAAATTTTACAATATTTTCCCAATGAACCCCTAATGACTCAAGATGCATTATGAATGGTCTAATAGGACCTTATTGAATTGAAAAAACTCAAGACACACCTAAAACTACCAAAATAATTTACTTGACCACACTTGCATAAAATGAGTTTGGTGCCCTTGCACCATACAATTAGGGGGATTTAGAAGAATTGGATGATATTCATTAATTTAAATGACTTAATGAATGGGGAAAGATGAAATGAAATTTAATTAAATAACTTAGGGTTATTTAATTAAATAAGAAGACTTAGGGAATTCAATTAAATAGTTTGATTTATTTAATTTAATGAGATGAAATGTTAGCTTGAAAAGGGGTGAATTAACCCAATTAAATTAATTAGGTTAATAGATGCAAATGAGGCAATTAATTAAATAGCTAGGTCAATTTAATCAATTAAGTGAAAATGGGATGGGTTTCAAGAAGAAATGATGTTATTATATCTTATTCGATTGCATGATATCATTAAGGACATTGCTCAATGTTTACACAAACCAAAGTGTGTCACAATATAGCAACGCATCCCAGATGCCTCACTAAATTTGATCAAGTGCATCACTAAATCTAGAAATACAAGAAAACAGGAATCTAAAGAGAAATTTGTCAAATTCGATTAGTATTTCCTTCCTTCTAGCACGAAAATGTGACCATAATCATAATCTTTCTTGTTAACTGAGCATGCTAGATCCAACCAAATTTAAAGCCTATTTAATTACCTTAGTCATGATCCCAATAAGATATTCAATGTCAACAAAGTGAAGAATCCATTAAAACTAACATGCTAAAACATGAAATCTTGAAAAACATCTATTCTAAGACATTGAATCTTATCCTATTAGGGGAGTGATGTTGCATTGATGTGGAATGGCGGCCCTTTCCCAATCCCTTGGATAATATGAACCTTTCCAATCAATTTTATTGATTAAAATAGATGCAAACTAATGAAAAATATGAACAAAAACATGATAAAAGATGGATTAACATGATAAAAGCTAAGATGTTTGACATAATTTTATGCAAAACTATGCTAAATATACAAGATTCAAAGATGCAAGCCATAGATTCCAAAATATACTAAATGAATGCAAACTAAGTTATTATGGAAGCCATTGATGAATGCTAAGCTAACAATGCATGAAAATTAATCTAAAATGTTATAAAATGTAATTTAACATGAATGCAAATGGATGTGAGTTTCAACAGCATAAGTTTGCTATCAAAAGATGGATCCCTATTCAATAGATGCAAACTCTATTTATAGACTAGGAAATGAGAAACCAATGGTCAAGATTGAAAGAATGAATCAATGGTCAAGATGGAAAGAAGATGGAGGCATGGATCATGGATTCCCATCAAGGGTCAAAATGCAAGTTGATATTTAATCAAGGGATCACAATCATGCCAAGAACCACACTTTCAAAGCTTGTTCAGGGAGTTTGTTGAAAGTTTATTACAAAGAAGAATATTCCCTTTTTGAATGAGTGAAAGGGGAGAATATTCTCATGCAAGTGGATGAGGAAAATTAGCATTTAGCAAATTAAAAAAAAAAAATGTGAAAAGGGGAGGGATATTCCATAGGAATATTCCTTTTTTGAGGAATTTAAAATTTAGCATTAAATAATTTATTTATTTAATGAAAGGGGTGGGATTAGGATATTTAATTAAATAACCAGGATAACTAAGATTTATTTAATTAAATAAGATATAACAAGGCTAATTAAATAATTTTCATTATTCAATTAGACAGGGTGAAAGATATATATTTTGGAGAGTGAATTAACCTAATTGGGTTAATTAGATTAATAGATGAACATCAGGCCTTTGATTAATTAACTAGGTTAATTTAATCAAATAAGCGAAAAGAGGATGGATTTTAGGACAAAAGGATGTTAGTATATCAAATGCCAATGTGTAGAATCATTTAGGACATTTTTAAGTGTCTACAGATACATGTTGATTTGTGCGAACCTAACAGAACAAAAAGTCTGAAGGAGGAATGTATTTCATGATTTTTATTGATAATTTTCTAGGATGACATGGGTTATGTTGTGCAATTTTTGCACACACGCCCCACTAGAGGCAGGGACCCTCTTTTTTCTTTTGCATCTCTACCTCTTAGCTTGGTTAAATTTTGGTTTTGCTCTTCTTGAGATGTTATTTTGGGATTAAGTCTAGACTGGGTTTGATGAGGACAATATTTTGAGGCTCTAGGGGAAATTTGCAAGTGTTGGAATTTGAAAATGGGAATTTTTAAGTGAATTTTCAATGTTATATGTAAATATTTTTTGCACCCGTGGATAGAGGACGAAAAATTAGGCTGGGATGTTTTTTGAACTTTTTGAAAATTCCTTCTAGAAAAAAAGTTATGAGGTTTAGGGGATTTTGACCCTACAGGGAATTCGGGAATTTCCGTCCCTAATGGAAAATCTTGAAATTTTCATTTTTAGAAAATTCCAATACCCCGTCAAAAACCCAAAATTTTTCTTTTTGCACCCATGGATAGAGGACGAAAAATTAGGTAAGGTTACTTTTTGAATTTTTTGAAAATTCCTTCTAGAAAAAAAGTTATAAGGTTTAGGGGATTTTGACCCTACAAGGAATTCAAGAATTTCCATCCCTGATGGAACATCCCAAAATTTTCGTGACTCCTCAAAATTCCGAAATTTCCATTTTTGGAAAAATCCAAGACCACCTCAAAAACCCGAAATTTTCCAAAAAAATCAATTTTTTTTCCAAAATGGAAATTTTTCCTTGAAATTTTAAAATGTTCCGAAAATGAAATTCTTGAGATGGAGAAAAAAATTGAAAATAAAAATTTCCCAAAATGGAAAAATTTCTAAAAATGGAAAGTTTCTATATAAAATTGTAAGTTTTTTTCGAAAAAGACCAAAATTTTATTCAAGTTTAATTTGGATAGGATTTTTAACATGTGAGCTACTAATGATGATATTTGTTTTTCAGGATTAAATAAACATTGAAAGGGGAACTTGCATATGGATTCGTGCCAAAAGGAAAATATGGAAGAGTTCAATTCAAATTTTAAAAGTGGGGCCTGCATATCAATCCGTGCCCAAACTGTCTACAGCTAGAAGGAGTTTCTAGAAGACATGTGAAGCTGATTTCATCTTCCAATCAGAATTTTCATTAATGACAAGCTGGCATAATATTGTTTTCTCATTGTTCCATGATGTAACTACTTTTATGCAATTGGATGATGATGTACCATGAGCTCCCAAATTAAATGTAACTGTTGGATGCTTCTAGAGGTGTAATTTGTGTCATTGGATTGATTTAATCTTGGCCTTTGATTCAAAATGTAATTTTCTATAAAAGGCAAGTGCCTTCTCATTTGTAAGGGGTGAGACTAGGTTAGACGAGCTTATTAGAAGCCAGAATTGGCCAAGTTAGGAGTTAGATTCTGCAAGATAGTAGTTGTAGGAGAGGAAAGAGACTGAAAATTGTTATGTAATGCTGGAGAAGTTAATGCAATTAGATTGTTGATTTGGCAAGCTTTGTGTTACACTTTGACAGTTTATGGTTTCTTGTTCTCAATTTTCAATGTTAGATGTTAGTTTTCAGTTCTTTTGCAATAATGGTAAAATGTTAATGATGTTGATTGATCTCTGATCCATACTTTTAACGATTTGTTGATAGTAAGTTGTTGTGTAAAGTTAGTCTAGGCCTTATTTTGTGCAAACTTCAACTATGGATGCTTGTTTACATTGCGCCAGTTATTGGGTATGTGATGAATATTCATAGTCTGAAAATCTTCAGTTTCCTTAGAAGATTGCATCATTTCTACAGAGTTGTGGGCTTGTCCTTGATCAAGCAGAGATTGGTTTTATTGGAGATCTATCCATTTGTAGTATTCATCATTATTGTGATTGATCTTAGGAGCTAGTTTAGAGTTGAATCTCTCTTAACCCTTATCTCTTTTGTTGTTTATTTTGAATCTAGGTTAGTTTTAGGATTGAAAGCATCACCATATTGATGCATCTAATGAAAGTATGCTTCCATCATTGTTCATTTGTAAGGCCCCTTGTGATTACTAGCATTTTCACATTTATCACTGAGTTGTTTATGCATTGTCAAGACTTGACATCAAAGACCTTGGGGTTATCTCTTGAGGCTTGATGATAGAGATTTACCTTTCAAGAAGATAGAATATCATATTCTATATGAGTTGTTGTTGTGCAAAAAATACCATCAACAGGTTACATTCTTGAAAGATAAATATGATGCTTTTAGTAGATTAAATAGTTTCAAATCAATGCTTGAGCATGAAATGAATGAAAATATCAAATGTTTGAGGTCTGATAGAGGAGGTGAGTTTACATCAAATGAGTTCAATGATTTTTATGAGAAACATGGAATAAAGAGGCATCTATTAGTTTCCAAAACTCCTCAGTAGAATGGGGTTGTGGAAAGAAAAAATAGGACTATTCAAGATATGGAAAGGACCATGTTGATGGAAACAAATCTACTGGATGTTTATTAGAGAGAAGTGGTTCATATTATAGTATATATTTTAAATAGAGGATTGTTGAGATTGAACAACACTAAAACTCCTTATGAGTTGCGGTATGGAAGACTTGAAACAGTCAAGTATTTTAGAGTCTTTGGAAGCAAATGCTATATCAAAAGAGATGAAGATGTTTTGGGGAAATTTTATTCAACCATTGATGAAGGTATCTTTCTGGGATATTCATCTAAAATTAAAGCATGCAGGTGCTACAAAAAAATATTGGGAAGCATAGTTGAAAGTACAAATGTTAAATTTGATTAAGATCTACATCAAAATATGAATGAAATTGAGGACTGTTGATGTGATGCGACTCCCTGCTCAGATGAAGAAGAAGACAAAGAAGAAGAAAGAATAAATAGCAAAAAAACATAGTAAGACTATTGCCAAGTATGTTCAAATAAATAATTTAGAAGATCATATAATTGGTGATAATAATCAAGGAGTTCTCACTAGAAGAAGGCTTGCAAAGGAAAGTGACCAACTAAAAAAAAAAATTTATCAAAGATATAACCTAAAACTTTTGTCGATGCTAGCAAGGATGAAGGATGGATACAAGCAAGGGAAGAAGAGTTGAATTATATTGAGAAGAAATAGACTCAGGAATTGGTTCCAAGGCTTGTGGACCAAAATGTGATAGGAATAAAGTGGGTTTTCAAGAATAAATTGAATGAATAAGGAGAACTTATAAGAAACAAAGAAAGACTATTTTGTAAAGGATATTCATAGATAGAAGGAATTGATTTTGAGGAGACTTTTTCTCTAGTTGTAAGGATGGAGGAAATCTATATGTTTCTTGGTTTTTATGCCTACAAGGACTTCAAAGTTTATCAAATGGATGTCAAATTAGATTTTCTAAATGGATATTTTGAAGAAGACATAGAGCTACCTGATGGATTTTAGTTATTAGAAAAACTAGATATGGTATGCAAGCTTAGAAAGGTATTATCTAGTCTAAAACAAGCTCCTAGGGCTTGTTATGCAAGGTTGGATAAGTACTTGTTTCAACAAGGATTCAGGAAAGGTATCGCAAACAGTAATCTCTATTTCAAAATTGAGGATGAAATCATTTTCATAGTTTTGTATGTTGGTGATATAATCTTTGGTGGAAACAATGAGATGTGCAAGAATTTTGCTGAAGAAATCTAAAAGGAATTTGAAATGTCAATGATTGGTGAGTTATCTTTCTTTCTTGGTCTTCAAATTTCTCAACTAAAGATGGTATCTTTATTTCTCAATAAAATTATGTCAAGGATATGTTGAAGAAGTTTGGAATGGAGGACTATAAACTAGTTATTATTCCCATGGTTACTAGTTGTCATTTCAGAAAATATGATGAGTCTCTCCTGGCTGATCAAAATCTATACAAATCTATGATTGGAAGCATGTTGTATTTAACTAATATAAGACCTAATATCATGCATGTGGTATGTTTGGTTTCAAGATTTCAAGATAATCCTAAAGAAACTCATGTGAAGGAAATCAAAAGAATATTTAGATACTTGAAGAGTACTTTGGATTATGGATTATGGTATCCAAAAGGTAATGACTTTGATCGGAGTGCTTAGACTGATTTTGATTGGGCCGGTTGTGTTGATGATAGGAGTGCCAGTGGTGGTGCTTTCTTTTTAGGAAAGAGATTAGTTTCATGGCATAGTAAGAAGCAAGATTCAATATCCTTGTCCATAATGAAAGTAGAGTATATTGCTATAGAATCTTGAAGTACACAAGTGTTGTGGATGAAGCAAATATTGAAGGATATCAAGAATAGTATGATGATCATATTCCTATTTTATGTGATCACACAAGTGCTATCAATATTTAAAAGAATATAGTGATGCATTCTAAAACCAAGCACATATCAATCAAGTATCACTTTATGAGAGAAGGTTGCAGATAGATAAGTAAAGTTGGAGTATATTTCTATAAAGTATCAAATTACAAATATTTTCACAAAGGAACTTGCAAAGGATATGTTTAAGTATTTGAGGCAGAATTTAGGGATAATTTCCCCTCCTTATTCTTACTAGATGTATATTTGGTGCATCTATCTAGGGGTAGTAATTCAATCCATATCCTTATTCTAGGACTGATGGTGGCTACCTCTTAGGAGGAGCAGGTAGTGGTTGTTTTTTATAGGGGTAGCATATAAATTGTTTTGAAAAGGGGGAGAATTTGTGATATTATGCACCAAAAGGGGGAGATAAAGTTATTTTTCCCTTTTTCCTTGATCTCAAAGGCTGAGAAAGTGTTCACATTATATTATTTTTACCATGAATGTCAAAGAGGGATATTGTTACAGTTTGGTTGTCATTGATGTCAAAAGAGTGTGATGTCAAAAGAGAGTTGCAGTTTGGTTGTTTGGTTGCTAGAGTCTTTGAGAAATGCTTTGCATTTCTCCACTAGTGTTTATTTTCTCCTAAAATTTGGAAGACAGCTTTATATTACATCAAATCATGTGTGATCCAATTTTAAAGTCATTTGAATTATACAAAAATCATTTTAGAAGTGACAGTTTGAAGACTATGTTAGTTCTATGAGGATGCTCATAGAGGTACAAAGTTTTTCTTTGAATTCCTCTATGTTTGAATATATGGTTGTACAAATAAAAATTTAAGTTCAATGTGTTGTGAAGGTTCTATATCCAAAGTTTCATATCATTAGTCCTTCCAAAAATAAAGTTATATGTGACAGAGTGCAGGACTATATTCTCTAGCAGCTAGTTTCAATGTCTATTGGCTTGCACCAACTTGTTGTTGCATGAAGTTGTGAAATGGCTAGTGAAGAGTGTTCATACGTATCATGTGATGTTTATTGCTTCTCCAAAAGGTGTTTTATATTTTCTCTAGAATAGTTTGTGGTCTGGAATGAAGGTGTTGTTGGGTTATGCTTTTGCTTGGTCAATGAAGGTGTATTGAGAGTGTTCCCCACAAGTTCTAGGTTGCTCAAAGTTCAAGGAGTGTTTGAAAATGTTGTATGGGTCATGTCGACTCATCTAGAATAAATGAAAGTAATTTTTATTATTTCATGAGTACAATAATGTTGTGATGGCCAACATGTTACAAGTTTCATGTGTTCTTTCTTAAGGCTAACCTAATTTGAATTTGCAAAGTGTACAGATGTTGCTTATTGAAGATCGATATCGTGAATAATGTTCAGGACTAGGTTTAAGTGTGTTTTGGAATTTTTAAGACATGTTACTCTTCCTATTTTTGTGTGTAGTTCCTTTTGGGTCCAGCCTTGTACACATTTCATTTTGTTTGGTCTTTGGCCGACTTGTAATTGTAATATTCTTTGTTGTAGGATGATATATGTAATGTCATGTCTATATTGTAAACCTAGTTGATCTACCTTCAGTGTCAATTAGATAAGTCAAGGATGTGTAATGTACTATGATGTTTATGTAAGCGACTAAAAGAGAAAGAGAAGTGGTACATCTTGTCTAGATTAAATTTGATCTTATATCTATGACAAAAGAGAAGTGAAGAGTGTTCCTAATTGTTTGTTGGATTTAGAGAACCAAAGGAAAAACTTCTTGAAGACTAAAATAAGTGAGCTAATAAGCTATAGAGAAGACATTTGAAGAAGTTTCAAAAGAGTTGTCAAAGCATAATTGAAATCATCAAAAGAGAATGGAAAAAGCGGGATTTTAATCATCAAAAGGATTGAGCCTATTTGTTAGATTCAGATAGTGGAAGGATTGTCATTTTGAAATCATCTTTGAGTTTATTCTTAGATCGGGGAGTAGTTTCTTCCTTAGATTGTAGCCCTAAATCAAAGTCTATAGGGAGTTGCAGCTTCCTTAGCAGTAACCCTAAAACCTTTTTAGAGAGCAGTAGTTTCCTTGGGTTGTATCCCTAAAACAAAGTTGTAACTATTATTCATTTGTGAGGTTGGATTAGGATAGTAGCTCCTAGCAGCATTTCTTACTGTGGTTTCTCCCCTATGAGGTTTTCCACATACATGTAGTGTTGTGTGGTTTTGTGCATTGTGTTTATCTTTCATGTTCTTTCTTATGCCATAGAGTTTGAAGTTTCTTTTATTCTAAATTTTTTGAGATCTAATACAATATTGATTCACCCCCCTCTCAGTATTTTGGTGTTTGTTCAATATTTTTAAGAAAATGATACATATTTTAGACTTGTTTTGTTAAATTAACACCTTTTACCAATAAAATTGAGCATTTTTTCCTTCAAATTTTTTGTTTCTAATATGTATGTGTGGTAATTGATATAAATTTATGTGATTTTCATATGCAAATCCTTGGATGAATGTCTTATTTCTATCATTTTCAAACATAAAAGGATATATTTGTTTAGGTCATTACTTGTGTCACTATGAAAATAGATGTTAGTTGTAAAGAACGCCACATTTTCTTCCTTCTAAAAGTGCATAAAAAACTAAGTTATTGATTACTGGTGTGAGGAATATAGTAGTCAGAAGTTTGAACAAATATTTTTGGTGCATCATCCTCATAGTTAGATCCATTTCATGCCATATTTATAAATCTTTTCATTAGTGGTAAAAGTTGTATAAGTTACAATAAGGCCTATAGAATGCTACAATGAAATCCAAAATGATAGTAGCATTTCATGGGAGAAGCTTGACATGGATAGTCTTGTATATTAAATACCCTTCAAGTACCTCAAGTCACATAGACTCGTAAAGCACAATAAAATTGTCATAATGGTGAAAATCATGTAAGGACACCGAAATAGAAGAAAATCCAAGGAGTATTTACAAAAAATTGTTTGAGCTAAGAACATATCAAGGAACATATGAGAATGACAGTAAATATAATGAGATGAAGTATGACAATAAACACAAAGGGATAGAACACAAAGGGACAATCAATACAAAATTAGTTAATAAGAATTAGAAGATGAGATACTAACACAAGAACAAGATGATAATTATCACCATTGAAAGAGATGATAATAACTATGAGAAAGAGGCTATTCACTGTGAATGACAGTATCAACACAAAGGAAAATATAATAGTGTCATTGTTGATGGTGTTTTCTACATAGCAACAACTCAGACAGAATACAATGTCCTATCTCTCTTGAAAGGTAATCTTCAACAATAAATTATTGAAAATCACCCCAAGGTCTCTCGGGTGTCAGGTCATGACAATGCATAAACAACTCAGATAATATGTGAAAATGCTGGTACTCACAAGGGGCCTTACAAATGAACAATGCTGGAAGTGAATTTTTATCAGATGCAACAATATGATGATGCTTTCAATCCTAAAACTAACCCAGATTCAAAATAAATAGCAAAAGAGATAAGGGTTTAGAGAGATTCTATTCAATTCTAACTCCTAAGATCAATCACAATAATGATGAAAGCTGCAAATGTACAGATCCCCAATAAAACCGATCTCTGCTTGATCAAGGAAAAATATGCAACTACACAGAAATGGTGCGATCTTCTGGGGAAATCTGAAGATTTTCAGACTTTGAACATTCATTCACATACCCAACTGTTGGTACAATGTAAACAAGCATTCACAGTTGAACTTAGCACAAAAGTGAGGCCTAGACTAACTTTACACAGCAATCTATAATCAACAAATTGCTAAAAGTATGGATCAGAAATCGATCAACATCATTAACATTTCACCACCATTGTAAAAGAGCTGAAATCTAACATCTAACATCTAACATCTAACGTCTAACATCTAACATCTAACATCTAACATCTAACATCTAACATCTAACATCTGAGAATCAAGAACAAAAAACCATAAAAACTATTGAAAATAAATACAAAGTTTGCCAAATCAACAATCCAATTGCATTACTTCTCCAGCATTACATAACAATTTCAAGTCTCTCATCTCCTACAGCTAATTCTAAAAACTACTTGCCAATTCTGGCCTTCTAACTTAGCAAAATTCTGGCCTAGTCAAACTCCTAAAATCTCCCCCCTTACAAATGAGGCACAAATTCCATTTATAGAGAACCCCCCAATCATGTCGGCCTAATTAGATTTTACAATAATAACTAGCCTCAAAACAGGTCAGCCTAAGGAGAAATTTGGTAACAAGGCACGCATTAAATGTCGATACTACAACAAGGTCAGCCTAGGAGAAATTCAAAAGAGGACAAGATTTGCATTAAATGTATGAATATTATCCATGTCGGCCCACGGTCTCCAGCAAGATCAGATTCACGTGCCCTCCAGAAAGTCCTCCAACTGTAGACAGTTTTGGCACGGATTCTTAGGCAGGTCCCACTTTTGAAAATTTAAATTGAACATTTCCAGATTTCCCTCTTTTGGCATGAATCCATATGAAAGTCCCCATTTTAATATTTGTTTAGTCCTGAAAAATAGATATCATCATTAATAGCCCACATGTCCAAATTAAATTTGAATAAAATCTTGACCTTTTCTAAAAAACTTACATTTTTATAAGGAAACTTTCCATTTTAGAATTTTTTCCATTTTTGGAAATTTTATTTTCAACATCTTTTCAAGAAATTTTCATTTTCAGGAACATTTTAAAAAAATCCATTTTTGGAAAAAATAAATAAATAAATAAATAATTATTTTCGAAAATTTCCATTTTGGGAAATTTCAAGATTTGGGCCCTTCCGGGGAAATCAGACCAAGGGGAAAATCTAGAAAAATCTAGGCCAGGCAGACTCCAGACCAAAATCCGGGAAAATCCAGGTGGACAGGAATTTGGGAAAATCCAGGCGGACAGGAATCTGGGAAATTCCAGGCAGACAGGAATCCAGAAAATTCCAGGCGGACGGGATTATGGGAAATTCTAGTCAGACAGGATTATGGGAAATTCCAGCCAGATAGGATTATGGGAAATTCCAGCCAGACAGGATTATGGGAAATTCTAGCCAAACAGGATTATGGGAAATTCCAGCCAGACCAGAAAATCCTGGATTTTGTTCAGAACATAGTTTTTTCGAAGCACAACTCGAGGGAAGGACTTGGACAAGCAAGATGAACATCTAAGGACCTTCAAAGGCAATGAAATAAATAAAATTAAGGGGCTAGAAGACACCAAAAGCCAGGGCAAAAAGAGGGTCCCCACTTTCAGTGGGGCGTGTGTGCAAAACTGCACAACAGTCATGAAATGAATCTTAGCCATAGAAGGTCTTTTAATCACAATAACATCAAATCATGATAAACCTCATCAAAACTTAAAACCAAGGAGATATGGTATTAGGTAGGTTATTTGTATATTGAATCAAAGTAAAAATGCATTCTTCTCAGTCATGATATGTCAAGAAGTCAGTGGCAGTCCCATAAAGCATAAATACAAGAGAAAACAATTGGCATTCAAGACAAACATTATAATCATAATGAATAAAGGTGGTAGTGGTTGTGGCTTGTTTGAAACCATGAAGAAAAATGACCATATGTCAATTTCTTACTCATAAATGATATCCTCTTCCCCCTAATTCTTTTCGACCATTTCAAAACTTTCTTGTACATGTTTACAAGCTTAAGGAATGAAGGTTTTATTAGTTGGGGAAGTAATGAGCAATCAAAAACATAATGTAAGCATCTAGGAGAGAATTATTGAGAAGTTAAGCTCAAGATGGTGACAAGGATAGTAGGTGGAGATATTTTAGAGTAGTTTGCTAACATCTAGGAGCAGTTCAAACACCTTCCAATGATCTAGGAGAATCATCACCAACTAGAACATATTTCAAGGAGCTTGAAGAGACCAAGTCAAACAAGAAACTTCTTGGGAATGAAAATGAGGTTGGTCTATTTTTAAGCCTTGTAACTTGGCCAAATTTAATTCCTATATGCTCTCATATGCTTGGGATTGTTAGTGTAGGTTTTTTATTCCTTATTATAAGGTTTTTCCTACACATTTATTTAAGCTTGCTTAGGTTAATAAAGCATGTTTAATTAGGTGAGAGGATTATGAGGTGTCACCTTCCTACATGTGAGCATCCATTAGCTATCTTGGGAAGATACTTTACTATCTTTAGTACGATAGATGGTTGCTCCTCATTGGTCGGTGTTGCCACCTCTTCCCTCTCTCTAGTCTATATAAGCATGCTACCTAGCTTGTATTTTCATTCGATATTGGAGATAGTTATCTGATGCTATTTTTCCATTTGAGCATTTCACATCAATCTCTTGGTATCGTTGTTATGTTGTTTCAATTGCTTTTGCATTTACAGTATATGTTTCTAACTCTTTCAATTGATTTTGGGTTATAATCTATTTTACGAATTTTAACATGGTATCAGAGCAAGTTTTGTAAGGTTAGATTCTTTGTAGAGATCTTGTAAAATCCTTTATTCTCTTCTCTTGCATTATTTTTGAAGATCTGGAGAATCATAAAGGATTTACGAAGATTCAAAAATCTTGTTTCTGTCAATCAGCTTGCATATTTTGTGTTTCAATCAGTATTGTAGGTTGCAGCATGCCTTTGTTTATCTTAGGTAGCTGATACATCCTTTGCATGCCATTTTTTTGGTTGTTGGAGTCCTTTTTTGTTGCTAAAGGTGACTAATTTACATTAGATCTACATCTTCTGTACCTAATCAGGAAAAACGCCTTCTGGGTTTTGTTCACCGCATCAAAAAACCATCTGGATATCTTTTATTTTTTGCATGCAGCTTATATATTTTGCAGAATCGAACTCAGAAAGCTTCAGCCGTACCCCTCTTCGTTTGCAGTTTCAGATTTGAAGACAGTTTTCAAAAGCCCCGTTCTTGCTCATACGGACTTCGTTTCTCATGAATTTTTTTTTGATATTGGCTATTTTTTCATGCTCTATGCACTCGTGTAGTTGTTTTTTGATTTGGATGTAGATATTTTTCAAAAATTATAGATTCTCAGTCGTGACATTACGTAGTCCTCATTTTGGGAACTTCGAAAAGGCATAACTTTTGTAAAAAACCTCAGATCGAGGTGATTCTTTTTTTGAAAGTGAATTTTTTTTTGTGTAGATTGCAGTGGTGTTGTTTATTTTACTGGGTATTGTGCCTAAGTTGTATTTTCAGCATATGCTCCTTTTGAGGATCTGTAATAGCATTGAGATCAATTCCACTCAGTATTTCTTGCTGGTGGTAACTGTAAACGCACTAAATATAAAGTGCCAAATCAAATTTTCTTGGGGGGGTTCTTTGATTGAGTGAAAAAGGGGGGTGTCTCGTGCATGTTCTTTCTTCATTGAGCTTTCCTTCCTGCACAACAACAATCTTTCTTTCTACATTAAAATGGATCAATTAATAGTACCTGTACTCACACCTTACAACTACTATGAGTGGAAGTCCAAGATGACTATACAACTTAAGAAGTTAGGGTTGTTTAGAGTAACTATGGGTCTTGAAACTAAACCATCTTTAATTGCAGAAAAGCCTAAATGGTTTAACAAACTTGATGAAGCTTTTGGAACTCTATGTATGTATGTATCTCCGGATTTACTTTTCCATATTGAGTCTATTACAACGCCTAATGATGTATGGACTACTTTGGAAAACCTCTTTGGTGCACAAGATGAACTTAGAGGACATTTATTGGAGAATGAGTTGATAGGGTTAAATCCATGTAATTTTGATACAATTCAGGATTTCTTCACAAAACTAAAGGCTTTAAGATTGCAGTTGAAATAGTGTGGGATAGAAAAAAAAGATAGTCAGTTAATTCTTAGCATTCTTTCCAAACTTGGTCCTAACTACTCTGTGTTTGTTTCTACATTCTATGCCACAAAAAGTGCCTTGGGAACCACATATAAGATGCCTTCTTTAGATGATTTTGCTAATGAACTCACTAAGGAGCAAGACAAATTGGTTCAAATGGGTACAATTAAGCCCTCTAAATCTCATGCCTTGACTGCAAATCAGGGCACTAAAGATCAGAAGGGGGTTGCTAAGAAAGAGAAGAAACAAAAGAACCAAGAAGAAAAGAAGCAAGAACAAACATCAATTGCTTCTAAAGCAATGAATAATGCCTCTTCTTCAAAAGGCGACAAGCCTAAGAAGGAGAAAATTCAATGTTCTTATTGCAAGAAACTTGGTCATGATGAACATAAGTGCTTGAAGAAATAGATTGATCACCTGTCACATCTTCTTGAGAAGAACAATATCCAGGTACCTGATTCTATCAAACAAGTCTCATCAGAAGGGTCTTCAAAGAACACATAAAAGAGTAAGGGGAAAAGAAAGGGCAAGGCCTTAGTTGCAAGAGCTTCTCAACCAGATTCTTGGGTAATTGACTCAGGTGCTTCTCACCACATGGCCAATAGAAAGGAAAGCTTCTCATCCTTGGAGTCATGTTCTGTGCCTGATATTCTTATGGGTAATGATACACCAGAAGAAGTTCTTGGGAGAGGGTCTGTTGACGTTGGTGATGGGACATTCCATGATGTTCTTTGTGTGCCTTCTTTGTCAACTAATCTCCTATCTGTCTACCAGATCACCCATACAGGTTCTGGCAAGAGAGTTGAATTTACACCTGATTCTGTGGTTATTAGTGATCTGCACAATGGGTCTACAGTTGCTATAGGAAAAGTTGATAACCATTCTCGGCTCTATCACTTTTCTCATTTTGTTCTTGATTCTCCTTCACTGGCATTGCTCACTCACTCAGATGAGGTGAGTCGTTTGTGGCATCAGCGGTTTGGGCACTTGAATTACCGCTACTTGCAGCAGCTCAGTCAGCATGACATGGTTACAGGGTTGCCTTCTATTCGATTCTCTGATGGAGTTTGTCAAGGTTGCATTCTTGGCAAGCATCCTGAAGAAAAATTTGACAAAGGCAAAGCATGGAGAGCCACACAGCTCTTGGAGTTAGTACACAGTGATTTGGCTGGTCCATTTCAGCATCCTTCATTCAGTAGAGCTAGATATGTATTGACCTTCATTGACGATCTTTCCCGATACACCTTTGTATATTTTCTCAAACAAAAGTCTGAAGTCTTTGAGTCTTTTCAGGAATTTAAAGCTTTTGCAGAGAAACAATCTGGGAAGGTTGTCAAGGTTCTGTGCACCGATAATGGCGGGGAATATGTCAACCAAAGGTTTGAGCAGTTTTGTGCCTCAGAGGGTATTAATCTTCAGCACACAGTTCCCTACAGTCCACAACAAAATGGAGTTGCAGAACGAAAGAATCAGTCATTGAAGGAAATGGCCAATTGCATGATCCACTCCAAATCATTGGCACCTCAGTATTGGGCAGAGGCCATCAACTGTGCATGTTATATCCAGAACCTGGTTCCTCACCGAGCTATGAAGGGGGTAACTCCTTTTCAAGCTTGGACCGGTCAGAAACCCACAGTCAAGCACTTTCGAGTGTTTGGGTCTCCTGCATGGGCCAACATTCCAGCAGAGAAACACAAGGCAATGGATCCACAGAGTAGGCCTTGCATATTTGTTGGCTATCCAGATGGTGTCAAAGGCTACAGGCTACTCCACCCTACCACACATGAGCTCTTCATTGAGAGGAGTGTTCAGTTTGAGGAAGATACTTCTTCTACCACTTCTCCATCCTTCATTCCCATGGAGACACTGCGACTTCATGATGATAGTTCTTGTGAGGATCTTAATCCTCCTGAGGAGTCTTCTTCCTCCACTTTAGATGGTGATGATGAGGATTCATCTTCCTCCTCTCTTACTCATCATTCAGAGGATGATGATTCTCCTCCAAATTCTCCTGCCATTGGGCCTCTTTGGGCTCGTCAGACTTTGGAGTTAGCAGGTGATTGGGTTGGTGATCCTTCAGATGCGAGACGAACAAGGTCACAGTTCGAGCAGGCTCCTCATCTCTTCTCTGCTTCAGCTTCTGATACACAATTCTTTAGGGAAGCTTTTGGTGTCCCCGAGTGGGATGTTGCTATGCAGGAAGAGTTCAATTCCTTGGAAAGGAACCATACTTGGGATTTAGTCCCACTTCCTAAGGGAAGAAAACTTGTTCGATGCAAGTGGGTCTATCGAACAAAATTTGCTGCAGATGGGTCAGTTGAAAAACATAAGGCTCACTTGGTCGTAAAAGGATTCTCCCAAGTTCCTGGGATTGACTACTTTGAGACTTTTGCACTAGTTGCCAAGATGACTTCAATCCGACTTGTCCTTGCCATTGCTGCAGCCCATCACTGGGATGTTCATCAAATGGATGTGAAGAGTGCCTTTCTTCACGGTGACCTTCAGGAGGAGATATATATGGAGCAGCCACAGGGGTTCATCTAGGATCCTTCACTTGTTTGCCAACTTCGGAAGTCTCTCTACAGTCTTAAACAGGCCCCACGAGCCTGGTATGCCAAGATGGACTCCTTTCTTCTATCAGTTAGGTTCACTCAGTGCCATTCTGATCCGAATGTCTACATTTTCCAGCAAGATGATACTCTCACTTTCCTTGTTCTCTATGTTGATGACTTGCTGATTACAAGGAGTTCCTCATCCACCATCAAGGCAGTGAAAACTGCCCTTCATGATCATTTTCTGATGTCTGACTTAGGTCTTCTTCACTATTTCTTGGGCATTGAGATTACACAGTCTTCGACTGGTATCTTTCTTTCTCAGCCCAAGTATGCTCTTGATATGCTCTCTCGATTTCGCATGGCTGATTGTAAGCCTGCACCAACTCCATTTCTATCAGGGGTCAAACTTGAGGCTTCTTGTGCTTCACCTAAGTTGGTAGATGTTACCTTGTATCGCCAATTGGTTGGGAGTCTCATATACTTGACTCACACAAGGACTGATATTTCTTATATAGTGGGCCTGGTCTCTAGGTTCATGCAAGAGCCACATGAGCTGCATTGGAAAGCAGCTAAGCGGATTCTTCACTATGTACGGGGCACTCACAGTTATGGGATTCATTTTGTAGCAGGCATGGATATTGACTTGGTGGGATACATAGATTCAGATTAGGCAGGTGATTCTCAGGATCGCAAGTGTACTTTAGGGTATTGCTTCTCTCTTGGTTCTGGTCCGATTTCTTGGTCGAGCAAGAAGCAGTTTGCTATTGCTCTTTCATCTACAGAGGCTGAGTATCAAGGAGCAGTTAATGCTACTACTGAGGCCATTTGGCTTCAACACATTCTCACTGAGTTTGGCATTTCCTTTTGGAAGCCTACAATCATCTTTTGTGACAACCAGAGTGCTATTCAGATCTCTAGCAATCTGGTCCATCATCAGCGGACCAAACACATTGAGATTCACATGCACTACATTCGGGAGTTGATTCATGAGCAGGTTCTTGATCTTCAGTATTGTTCAACATTAGATCAGACAGCGGACATCTTCACCAAACCCTTCACTGAGAGCAAGTTCATTCATTTGCGAGCTTTGCTTGGGGTGCGGCAGGTGTCCTCCTTTTAGGGGGCTTCTTAGCTCCTTCTTTCTTTCTCTCTCTATTCTAGGGGGGGCATACTCTCTTTTGTGGGGGGGGCCTACTTCTCTTTTGGGGGGGGATTTCATTGTACATGGGTACCTCATCAAGCTTGATTTGTCGGGACCCATCTCTACACCCACCTAAGCTATGCTTAAGGGGGGGTGTTAGTCTAGGTTTTTTGTTCCTTATTATAAGGTTTTTCCTACACATTTATTTAAGCTTGCTTAGGTTAATAAAGCATGTTTAATTAGGTGAGAGGATTATGAGGTGTCACCTTCCTACATGTGAGCATCCATTAGCTATCTTGGGAAGATACTTTACTATCTTTAGTACGATAGATGGTTGCTCCTCATTGGTCAGTGTTGCCACCTCTTCCCTCTCTCTAGTCTATATAAGCATGCTACCTAGCTTGTATTTTCATTTGATATTGGAGATATTTATCTGATGCTATTTTTCCATTTGAGCATTTCACATCAATCTCTTGGTATCGTTGTTATGTTGTTTCAATTGCTTTTTCATTTACAGTATATGTTTCTAACTCTTTCAATTGATTGTGGGTTATAATCTGTTTTATGGATTTTAACAGGGATGAGATATAGGAACATTAGGATAGCTTTTTCAATTAGTTCTTTCTTGTTTTTGATCTCTAAAAGTAAAAACACAGCATTGTAACTCCTACTCTTTCTCAATCACAACACTAAGAAATAAAATTTTGGAACACATTTTCAAGAAAATGATACATGTCTCAAACTTTTTTTGCTACAAAGAACACCTTTTATCATTAAAATTAAGCATTTTTTGCATTCAAAATTTTTGTTTTGTGGTAATTGATATAAACTTTTATGATTCTCATATGCAAATCCTTGGATGAATGTCTTATTTCTATCATTTTTAAATAGAAAAGGATATATTTGTGTAGATCATTGCTTGTGTCATTGTGAAAATAGATGTTAGTTGGGAAGAATACCACATTCTCTTCCTTCTAAAACTTTAAAAACATAGAGTTTTCAATAAAATATTGAAACATAAATATGTCAAACACTAATTTTGTGCACAAACAACTAATTTATTGACTACTTGTGTGAGGAAAATAGAATTTAGAATTCTAAACAAAAATCTTGGTGCTCACCCTCATAGATAGATCCATTTCATGCAATCTTTCTAACTCTTTTCATTAGTGATAAAAGTTGTATAAGTTACAATAAGGCCTATATAATGTTACAATGAAATCCAAAATGATAGTAGCATTTCATGGGAGAAGCTTTCCATGGATAATCTTGTATGTTAAATACCCTTCAAGTCCCTCAAGTCATAGAGGCTTATAGAGCACAATAAAATCATCATAGTGGTGATAGTCATGTAAGGACACCTAAATGGAAGAAAATCCAAGGATTATTTACAAGCACTATTTGAGCTAAGAACGTATAAAGGAACATATGAGGATAAAAGTAAATATTACGAGATGAAGAATGACAGTCAACAGAAAGGTAGAGAGCACTTGAAGGGACACTTAATACAAAGGTAGTTAATAAGAATAAGAAGATAGGATGTTAATAGAAGAACAAGATGATAGCTATCACAATTGAATGAGAGATAATAATCATTGTGAGAAAGAGGCTATTCAATGTGAATGAGAGTATCAACACAAAGGAAACTATAACAGTGCCATGAAATGAATCTCACCCATAGAAGGTATTTTAATCATAGTGACATAAAATCATGATAAACCTCATAAAAACTTAAAATCAAGGATATATGGTAGTAGGAAGGTTTTTTGTAGATCAAATCATAGTAATAATGCATTCCTCTTAGTCATGATATGTCAAGAAGTCAATGATAGTCCCATAAAGCATCAATATAGGAGAAAACAAGTGGTAGTCAAGAAAAAGGTTATAATCATAATGAATAAAGGTGGAAATGGTTGTGGCTTGTTTGAAAGCATGAAGAAAAATGAACCATATGTCAATTTATTACTCCTAAATGATCTTCTATGCACCTTAAATATTTTGGACCATTTCAAAACTGTCTTGTACATGTTTAAAAGCTTAAGGAATGGAGGTTTTAGAAATCAAAGAAGTAATGAGCAATAAAAAGGATCATGCAAGCATCTTGGGGAGAGTTATTGAGTGGTTAAGGTTAAGATGGTGACAATAATAGTAGGTGGATAGTTTTAGGGTAGTTTGATAGTATCTAGGAGTAGTTCAAACACCTTCCAAGGATTTAGAAGCATCATCACTAGTTGGAGCACATTTCAAGAAGCTTGAAGAGACCAAGTCAAAAAAGAAACTTCTTGGGTGGGAAAAGGTGGTTGGCCTATTTTTAAGCCTTGTAAATTAGTCAAATTTATTTCCTATATGCTCTCCTATGCTTGGGATGAGATATAGGACCCTTAGGATTGATTTTTCAATTAGTTATTTCTTCTTTTTGAGCTCTGAAAGCAAAAAAATAGAATTGTAACTCCTACACTTTCTCAGTCACAACACTAAGAAAGCATATTTTGAAACACATTTTCAAGAAAAGGATACATATTTCAGACTTGATTTGGTACAAAGAACACCTTTTATCAATAAAATTGAGCATTTTTTGCCTTCAAAAGTTTTTTTCCTTTTATGAATGTGAGGTAATTGATATAATTCTTTGTGATATTCATATGCAAATCTTTGGATGAATGTCCTATTTCTATGCTTTTCAAACAAAAAGGATATTTTTGTAGGTTATTTCTTATGTCGCTGTGCAAATAGATGTTAGTTGGGAAGAACACCACATTGTCATCCTTCTAAAATTGTAAAAACATAGACCTTTCAGTAAAATATTGATAAATAGATATGCCAAACATTAATTTATGAAAAAATATCTAAGTTATTGATTAATTATGTGAGAAAACAACAATCAGAAGTTTGAACAAAAATTTTGGTGCATCAACCTCATAGTTAGATCCATTTCATGTCATCTTTCTAACTCTTTTCATCAATGGAAACATTAGTATAAGTTAGGATAAAGCCTATATAATATTACAATGAAATTCAAAATGACAGTAGCATTTCATGGGAGAAGCTTGACATGGATAGTCTTGTATGTTGAATACCCTTCAAGTCCCTCAAGTCACAAAGACTCGGAGCACAATAAAATTGTCCTAGTGGTGACATTCATGTAAGGACACCTAAATGGAAGAAAATCCAAGGAGTATTTACAAGCACTATTTGAGCTAAGAGCATATTGAGAAACATATGACGATGGAAGTCAATATCATGAGATGAAAAATGAAAATCAACACAAAGGGAAAGTCAATACAAAGGTACTTAATAAGAATAAGAAGATGGGATTCTTAGACAAGAACAAGATGATAGTTATCACCATTGAAAGAGAGAGGATAATCATTGTGAGAAATAGGCTATTCAATGTAAATGATAGTATCAACACAAAGGAAAATATAATAGTGTCATGAAATGAATCTAAGCCATAAAAGGTCTTTCAATTAGAGTGACAACAAATCATAATAAACATCATCAAAACATAAAAACAAGGAGATATGTCAGTAGGTGGGTATTTTGTAGCCTGAATCATACTAACAATGCATTTTTCTCAGTCATGATATGTCAAGAAGTCAATCATAGTCCCATAAATCATAAATACATGAGAAAACTACTGGAATCTAAGACATAGGTTATAATCATAATTATTAAAAGTGGCAGTGATTTTGGATTCGTTAAAAACATGAAGAAAAAATGACCCATATGTATTTTTCTTACTACTAAATGATCTATGCCCCTTAAAGCTTTTGGACCATTTCAAAAAAAATAATACATCTTTAAAAAATTAAGGAATGGAGGTTTTAGCAGTTGGGGAAGTAATTAGCAATCAAAAATATCATGCAAGCATCTAGGAGAGAGTTATTGAGAAGTTAAGTTCAATATCATGACAAGGACAATAGGGGAAGCTCTTTTAGGGTAGTTTGCTAGCATCTAGGATTTGTTCAAACACCTTCCAAGGATCTAGGAGCATCATCACTAGCTAGAGCACATTTTAAGGAGCTTGAAGAGACCAAGTCAAAAAAGAAACTTATTGGGTGTGTGAAGGAGTTTGGACTATTTTTAATCCTTGGAATTTAGTCAAATTTAGTCCCTATATGCTATCCTATGCATGAGATGAGATATAGGACCCTTAGGATAGCTTTTTCAATCGGTTCTTTCTTGTTTTTGAAATTTGAAAGCAAAAACACAACATTGTAACTCCTACTCTTTCTTAGTCACAACACTGAGAAAGCACATTTTGTAACACATTTTCAAGAAAAGGATACATATTTCAGATTTATTTCTTTGTAGAGAAAACCTTTTATCAATAAAATTGAGCATTTTTAGCCTTCAAAAAAAAATTGTTATGTATGTGAGGTAAATGATATATTTTTCTATGATTTTTATATGCAAATCCTTGGATGAATGTCTTATTCCTATCATTTTTAAATAGAAAAGGTTATATTTGTGTAGGTTATATGCTTGTGTCACTGTGCAAATAGATGTTATTTATGAAGAACACCACATTTTCTTCCTTCTTAAACTACAAAAATATAGACCTTCAAATAAAATATTGATACATAGATATTTAAAACACTAATTTTATGCCCAAACATCTAAGTTATTGATTATTGTTGTGAGGAAAATAGTATTCTTAAGTCTAAACAAATATTTTAGTTCATTGTCCTCATAGTTAAATCCATTTCATGCCATCTTTCTAACTCTTTCCATTAGTTGCAACAATAGTATAAGTTAGGATAAGTGAGTACCAAGGGAACCAATCCTCTCTAGAGGTTCTTTCCCACTATAGGTGACCCACAACCTAGAAAAGATCCCATGATTCACAAGGTAGTTGAGTTCTACACTTAGTAAGGGTACATACTTTAGTGATGATAGTTTCATTTTATCTTACCCCCATGCTATCCATTTGATCTATCATCACATCAATCCTATCAACATGTTTTTGATTTAATAAGAAGCCACATTCCTCCATCAACACATCAAAGAGAAAATCAAGTGGAGCTAGGGTGCACTCTACTTCAATCGCTATCATAGGAGAAAGAAGGGTTTTAGGTGCAAGTATTGTGTGTGAATTTCATTATCTTTCATTTTATTTACCTTTAATATTTTCTTGTCTTCAATAATAATTGCTAACTCCATAAAATATTGTCATAGAATATGTTAAAAATAATGGGAGTAATAATAGGCCCATGTGAAGAGAATGAAATATTTATTTTATGTAGCCCAACTTGTCAAGGTCTAAACTTCTAGCCTAGTGGGAAAAAAATAAATTCTTTTAATGTATCAAAATATATCTAGATGATGGAAAATAAAAAATATATAAATTTTTACACAAACTAGGCCCAAAAATGATCCAAAGACCTCCAAAAATAAATTTATGAAAATTAAAAAAAAATATACCAAAAAACTAAGTGTTAAATTGAAATTATTCCCTTGTCACTTTCCTTAAGCCCATGGGAAATATGGAGTGGAATTTTGGGTCACCAAATTAAATTATTAGAAATGGGTCATTACAATTTTATCCTCCAAGAAACTATAGTTATCTTCTAGGTTGAATGTACTCCCAAACTTATTTGGAGGGACTCTAATTTACTCTCTATGAGTGGAAAGGTTGTGGTGCTACTTTATTTTATTTTATCGTAGCTCCCTTTATCAATGATACATGTTCTCATTATAACACAATGATTTGGGTAACTTTCAATAAAGATTATGCACAATTTGATATATGCTCAATGTATGTCCTAAATAATTAATGGAAATATGTGAGCTTTTGAAATGGGTTTCTTCTTCTCCTACTAATGTACCTTGGTTAATAGGGGATATTTGAATATGATTAAACAAAAAATAAGACAAAACTTGGGTAATTTTATGCCCTAGAAATAAAATTAATTGTAATTATTGGAAAAATATAAGAGGATTGTAAACTCAATGGACCCCCTTGAAAATAAAAAAGTTGATAGTAAGGGT
This sequence comes from Sequoia sempervirens, assembly GCA_007258455.2. Lineage (NCBI taxonomy): Eukaryota > Viridiplantae > Streptophyta > Pinopsida > Cupressales > Cupressaceae > Sequoia > Sequoia sempervirens. The sequence goes on from VDFB02000003.1 coordinate 151,439,972, forward strand.
ATTTGGTTTACTTGGTGTAATAAATAATATGTTATCAATAAATTATATACAATATTGTGTAGGTTTTGTACTCACAAATGGTTCATCTTTGATGAGATAAAGGATAAAGATAGTGTCCACGTTTCCCTTTCACAATGTCAAATCATTATCCTATTGAATCCACCATTCATTTTACAAGGGAAGTTTTTTTTATCATAATAGGAACGAATTTTATTTCAATTTGAATGATATTTTTTGGGGTATAAGGTGTATCAAAATGCCATGTCCACTATTATGAACATCAATAAAATTAAATTTCATGATTACTACCAAATATTGTAATAATTTAATGATTCTTTGGATTAAATTTCTAAGAAATATTGGTAAAAATAAAACTTTGGATAGAAAAAAGAATAAAAAATATTTATAAGAAAATATTTCAATTCTAGAACCCTTGGAATTACAACAAGACCTAGAAATATTTTTTTCCAAAACAAGCAATGGATGTAAAACATAATTTAATATGTCTACAAAAATACAAGGCTTAGTGGAAAAGACTAGATAAAAGCATAAACTAGGGATAAGGGAACAAAATATTTATTTAATATTCTTAAATCCAAGGAAACAATGGAGGCTATTGTACCTATCATGATCGATGGGTTCTTGAATGAGAACATTGAGGATAAAAAATATATTTTAGCAACTTCTATAAATGATTTTCATTATAGAGGATGATAACCGTAGACATCTAAATATGTCCATACCTAGCCACACTTGACTTTACCCAATTCTATCCTTTAATTAAATAAATCATATTTATTTAACTTATCCTTATCTCACCAATAATTACATAAATGTATATTTATTTAATTAAATCTAACCTTAGCCCCAAAACCTTCAATCTAAATAAATTGATTAATACCTACTTAATATATTTAGGCTAATTAACCTTCATTACCATTTTCTTATTATTTAATTTCACCTCACCATCAATACTTGTCCATTCAATCCTAGCCCTTGAATTCATCTACATGGATCAAGATCTAAACTTGTCACCATGTGACAATTGTCCTAACCTACCTATCCTACCCCTTTCTCACACATGTGGGTCCACCCTACCTCTTAGACATGTCATAGACATATCACTTTCCCAAGTCACCTTAACTATTACACATGCCATAGACATGTCTCTTTCATGTTCTTTCCAATGTGTGCTCACACATGTGTGAGAATACATTTCTCTTACACCTCCTTTTCCCTTGTGACACTTGTCACAAGGCTAAAACTCCATAATCCCATTCAATCTTAACCCTCAATTGAGTCAATGCATCTGGGTCATTGATTTCACCCATCAAAAATCTATAAATCAAGACATTTACTCTCATTTTGGACATCAACCTCCATCACATCCTCATGCTATCATTTTATTCTATCAATCATCCATCCCAACATCATGCTACTAGTATAAACAACCACATTCTATCTAGCTACAACATCAAAAGGAGCACATCAAGTAGACATGGGTGCATCTACTTCAGCTCAATCCATGAAGTGAGAATAAGGTAAAGGAAATTGATTTTCTATGAACTTTTTTTTTGCAAATAATGAAACAATGCCTATACTATGTGATTCAGTCTCTTTGTATGTGATATTAGTGCCTTTGTCATGATTTAGTGTATTTTTTGATTCAACACCTTCATGATTTAGTGTCTGTTGATTCATCACCTTTAGTTAGTGTAGAAATATATTATGTTAATTTACAACTTTTTCATGAAATTTGATGATCTTTTTGGTGTTTTCTCAATTTTAAATGTTTGATAACAACTTTTTTCTTTGATCTTTTATCTTCTTTGATGTTTTTGGAGTCTATGGAATGATTTTAGTTACTATTTTTTGTAGCTTTTTAATACTTTTTTGTATACATTCTTGATCAACACCTATGTTGGTTCAATGTCCCTATTTTGATTGGTATATCTCACCCTTTGGCACCTCTACTCTATGTTTCAACATTGTTGTTGATATAGTTCCTACACTTTGTGTTTTCACACCTTCATATTTTTATTTTTTTTTATGTTTTTTGTCTAACTTCTTTGGCTACTAACTATTTTACCAGTTGTCTCATGTTTGTTTAAGACTTGAAAAAGTAGAAACTACTAAAATCTTGGTGGAGTACTTGTAAAAAGATTTTTTCATCACTAGTTTAGTTGCACTAGCATATAGTAATAGAATTTAATATTTATTTGTTGTGCTTGTGAGGCCCTCTTGAGTGTATGATATCCTTGCACCCTTGGCTAATCTTGGAGATTAAAAATTTAAGCTATCGCTTTTCCTTTTTTCATCATTATAACCTAAGGAACCACTTGTACAAAAACAACAATATATGATTGAAAAAACTACTAAAACCTACTTATAAATGACTAAACATGGTCATGTGACCATTAGTAGTTTATTGACAGTCATTTATAACATGACCAAATAGATGACTAAACCATTTTTAGTCATTTATTGGTTGGTTTGATTGATCGATTTGGTAGTATATTTAGTCATTGATTGTTGTAATCTAGTCACTTATTTAGTCATTTTTTATTCACTGATATATTTAGCCATTGATTTATTCATTGATTGTTGTAATAGAATCACTTATTTAGTAATTTTTTATTCACTAATATATTTAACTGGTCACTTATTTAGTCATTTTTATTCATTGATTTATGTCCATTAGTAGTGTATTTAGACATTAATTTTCATCATCATTTTGATCAATTTAGTAGTTTATTTAATTGTTTTTTTCACTAATTTCTATCAACTAGTAGGTATATTGATACATTGTTAATTAATTTCATAATCATTATATTTAGTCATATTTATTCACTAATTTCTGTCAGTTGGTAGTATATTTATTCAATTAGTCGTTTACTTAATTGTTTTTGTTCACTGAATTCTACCTATAAGTGTTGGAAATGAGACAATGCTTTAATTGAGGTTTAAACATATAAAAAAATAGAAAAACATAATCAATCATTCATTTGCAAATAATGAAATAGCTATTAAGAAGGAAAAATACTAAAATTTTATTGAGAAAAGGTGTTATTACAGTAGATCACAAGACAAAAATATGTGTCTTTACTTTGAAAAAAGTGTTACAAAGTGTGTTTCTCAATGCTGTGACTGAGAAAACTGAGTTACAATGCCTTTTTTTTGCTTATACAAGATATTACAATTTTGATGACAATTCTATGTTGCAACTTATTTGTAACTGCACATACATGTATGTTTGATGTAGGAGCATCCAATGATGTAGAGCAATCTTGCGTCACCCAAAAAAAATTGTTTTCTTTATTTCCTTTAATTGTTTTAAGTCCCATGATGGCACTTGAGGGGTATAAGATAGTTCGAAGTCAAAAATAGCAAAAATAATCACTTACTATTTTTAGTAAGTCAGCCTAAATGGGCTTGTATGGACCTAAAAATTTACCCAAAGGAGCAGAGATGAAAAACATTTTCGGTCGTGAAAGAATCACCTCAATACCCTAAACAGTTTCAGAGAAATTAAAGTTTTTTATCATGAGAAATTTCTCCAATGCAGCTTCAAATTCAAATATAAAAATTTAGAGGCCTCAAAATAGCTCAAAAAGTGGACAAACTGACCTACGGTGGGTTCACGTATTGTAGATCTCTTTGAGAGTTTTCCAACGATATGCAATAATAGCAAATCAGATGCCCAAATCAAAAGTTATGGCCCCGTGAAGTTGTCCCTATAAAAAGTGAATTTCATTAAAAAAAATCCAAGCCAGAAATCAAATGATAGGAATTTTTGCACTAAAAAAAAGGGAAAGTTGCACTTTCTAGAACATTCTAGGGCGGTTATTGGGTAAAATAAAAAGGGATATGAGGGGGTTGTAGAAAGTGGCTCCATTAGTGCATATTGTGGCTTTGAATAATAGTTTTTTCTTTCAGAATATATTTTTTTGTAATCAATCAAGCCCATGAGGCTGTAGCATGTAAGTTTGAATCTGTAATTTCATTTTCTGAAAATAAGTGAAAGTAGGTTAATTTTTGTCTCGCATCTTTTTCATTGGTATCTATTGTTGTGTTTTGTGGGTTTGGGTGGTGTACCCCTCATCAAGTGGTATCAAAGCAGGATTTCTTGAGTGTGTAGACAAAATAGTGATCATGAGGCAATTTACACCAGAACTTGTGGTTGTGTGTATGTGAGAAAAGATGCCTCCACAAAGAAACCGTAGTGGAAGAAACTTTGGGGTAATAGAAGAGGCTTTTAGAGCCCTCTAGAGATAAGTTCAAGTGCTACAAGAGGAGCTATGTAAAGGAGCTACTATTAGAAGAAGAGATGAAAGTGAGGATAAGGATAAAGATGAGGATCCATTCGAAGAGGAAGCACTGGATGTAATGGAACATGGAGAAGTCAAACTAATTAGGGCCATTTCCAAGATTGGAAAGAGGTCAAAGATAGAAGTTTCTAATTTTCCTAGAAACCTAAATCTAGAGGAGCTGATTGATTGGATCAATGACATAGAAGAGTATTTTGAGTATGAGGAAATAAAAGACCCAAATAAGGTAAAATTCACAAAGGCCAAATTGAAAGGCCATGCTAGCATATGGTTGAAAGAAGTCCAGTTGGAAAGAAATAGAAGAGGAAAAAAGAAAATAACAAGATGGGATCAGATGGTGGGAAAATTGAAGAGATAGTTCATTCCTAGGGACTATGAGTTGGATTTGTCGAAGAAGATGCAAGGGTTGAAACAAACAAGAAAATATATTGAGCAAGAAAAAAGGTGTGGTTCGTGGTGGAAAGACTAGTGGATAGTCATATGGAGGTCAAAATGAAGATCAAAAGAAGGATGAAGGATCCAATAGCAGCCAAAACCAAAAAGGGGATAACACTTAACATGCTTGTGATCAGAATACTAGAGGAAGAGGAAGATATGGATGAGGACCAGGAAGAGGAGACTTTCATGGAACTTGTTTCCAATGTAGAGAAGTACATAGAGCCTATAAGTGTCCTCAACATCAAGGAAGGACAAATAGAAGACCTGAAGGTAATGCACAAGTTGCACATGCAGATGAAGATGTCGAGTCTTCACATTCTGAGGATGCTAAAAGATGAGAGGTTCTTATTAGTAAAAGAGCCTTGATGAATGAGGATAAGGAACCAACTCAAAGGAAGAATTTGTTTCACACTAGATGTAGGTGTGAAGGGAAATTTTGCAATGTTATTATTAATGGAGGTAGTATTGATAACCTTGTTTCAAAAGAGATGGTTAGTAACTTGTGGTTGGAGAGAAGAAGGCATCTGAATCCATACCAGATTGCTTGGTTACAAAAGGACCATAAAACTTTCATAAATGAACAATTTATGATAAAGTTCAAGATTGGAAATTACCATGATGAGGTATTGTGTGATATTATGCCTATGGATGTTTTTCATATGTTGTTAGGTAGACCATGGCAGTTTGATTAGCGAGCAATACATGATGGAGATGCCAACACCTATTCTTTGAAAAAGGATGGGGTTCATCATAAGTTGAAGCCCTTGAAAGAGGCAAAGGAAAAGGTATGCAGTAATGCAAGAATTTTTTTGGTTGATGGAAGAAATTTCCTAGAAGGTATGAGGCATGAGCATATGTGTTTTTCATTGATCCCTAGGTTTTATAAAGAAGATACCACTAAGGTACTTGTAGAGGTTTCATATTTGTTGAATGAGTTTCAAGCTATCACTTTTGATAACGTACCTAAAGGTTTGCCTCTAGTAAGAAAGATTAGTCATCAGATGGACCTAATTATTGAAGCCATTTTTCTGAATAAGGAAGCTCGTCGTATGATTCCAGCTGAAAGTGAAGAGTTGAAAAAAACAAGTGCAAGAGTTGTTGTGGAGGAATTGATCAATGAGAGTTTGAGCCCATGTGCAGTAACTACAGTACTAGCACCAAAGAAGGATGGGGAATGACATATCTGTACATATTCTAGAGTCATCAGCAAGATCACCATCAAGTATACAATTCCCTTGCCAAGGATGGATGATATTATGGATTGTTTGAGTCACTACTGAATTTGACACCATTTTCTGATGGGCATTCGTCGGTCATTCGACAAATCTTTGTCGGAAAAGCAACAAAATGATGAAAACATTTTTGTCATTATTTTTTCATCAAAATCCCGATGATGAATTAAACATTGAAATAATGGCACAGATTCCTCATTCATCAGCATCATAAAATGACTCGGATATTCATTGAAATATCAACAAAAAATTCGTATATCCATAGACGAATTACACCAAAAGTTCATTGCCATTTCGGAAAAATGGGAAAGGAGTGGCATCAAAATAACACCAAAATTTCATCGCAATTTTGACGAAATGGGAAAGGAGTAGCGTTGAAACAACACCAGAAGTTCGTCACAATTTCGACGAAATGGGCAAGGAGTAACATAAAAAAAAAACCAGAAGTTCATCACAATTTCGACAAAATGGGTAAGGAGTAGCATCGAAACAACACCAGAAGTTTGTCATAATTTCGACGAAATGGGAAAGGAGTAGCGTTGAAACAACACCAGAAGTTCGTCACCATTTCGACAAAATGGGCAAGGAGTAGAGTCGAATCAACAACAAAAGTTCATTGAAATTACGACGAAATGGGCACGAAGTAGCGTCGAAACAACAACAAAAGTTCATCGAAATTGTGATGAAATGGCCAAGGAGTTACAATGAAGCCTTCGTCGCAGCTATAGCAACTTCGTCAAACCTTTTTGGTGATTCATCGGTGGTTTCATCAAAATTGCGATGAAACAATGCAATTTTCTTTAAAAAAATATATTCGTTGAAATGTACCATCACTGAGATTGATGACTGATCATACATATAGACTGCAAGATGTATAGATTCATAGAAAAATCATTACATTTGAGATGACTGATCATACATACAAACTACAAGATGCATAGATTCATAGAAAAATCATTACACTTGAGATGACTGATCATATATACAGACTACAAGATGCATAGAAAAAGCATTACACTTGAAAACAACCAAGCGCTAACAAGGGAAGGAGTTAAGAAACGTCTGGATTGAAGAGAAAATGTGTAGGGAAAATGCTGAGTAGTGTCAAGAGAACAGAGCTTGTAGAACATATTCTTGACCTAATCAAGCTCTTGAACAACTTAAACAAAATTAAAATACTAACACATACATGAGACATGTAATGAACTTCCAATATCTAATATATTTTTCATTAATGCAGAGGTAGGTAAAGGAGAAATAATTATAATTGTAACACTATTCATAGTCTAGTAAATTATGTTCATAATTTGTGTTCAATGGACCTCGGTTTTATCATTATCTTGCCCGTCTAATCCATATTTTAATCAGGGTTCAACTATCTCAGATCTAAAGAAGCACCTTCAATTAATCATTTAAAGTACTATAAAATAAGGTAAGACTTTTACTTGAGAAAGATTGGGTACACTTGTAGGATTAAAGTTCTCACAATCATCAGGATTTATTGGCACACAGACACTTACAACACATAAAGTAATGGATGACTACAAGTTAGTGAAATTGTCCTTAATATGTGAGTGGTTTGCAAATTGATTGGTAGAAAATAAGGTTACAAATAGATCTACATGAAAAATTATGAGGACAATCTACTGTAATCATCAAAATAGATGAAAAGTGCAAAGGAAAGAGTCGAGCTATATATCTAGAACCTAAAAATAACACATGCAAGAAAAATAAAAAAAAGAACAAACCAATTTTTGGATGAATACAAAATGGTGCCTTCAACAAGTGATTCATATGCTTTCACACCTGACATAGGACATTAAGAAGATTTTAGTCTTCCTCTGTGAAATTAACTACTTACAGAATAAACCTAGAAACCAATATTATATGCCTCCATGTCTAGCCGAAGGTAGGTATAAGAGAAAAAAAATTCTTCAATGCAATTCCAAAAAATATCAATGTGTGTGTAGGTTTGTATTACTCAAAATATCATTTCACTGCCTAAGGAAAAATACCAAAGTGATGTTTTAAATTTCAATCTTCACATAGGCTCCCTTATTGCTACACATGCATATACAAGAATTATTCGAGCTCTAAACTATTCAAATATTAAGGATTTAATTAGCTATAAGATGGAAAGTTGTTGTTTAGACATAATCCATCATCTTTTACATATCTTTATTCACTCCTAGTGCTTCAGATAAATTTGTGTAAATGAGACAAAAATGTGAATCTTTTATGAAAAATATTCTTAAAAGGAGGGGGGAGAGAGCAAAGGGTATGAGGCAAGAGAATGCTTGAATGTATAGCAAAATATAACATTTTGATCATTATAACAATGAAACGAATCTTAAGTTTGAAGCATTAATATCATTTACAACATTTATGATCAAGAATGAATGTAAGTAGAGAAAATTTTGTATACCTGCATATGGTACAAAATTTCATGGTTAAGTTGAAGCCTCCCATCAACAACAAGATCCAAATATCTGTGTATCTATCTCAATCAAGCCTCTAAACCCTTCAGAGCTGTCAATTTTTCCACTAACCTATTATGCAAAAAAGTCAAATTTTAGAGTTATGTCACCACTAAAAATAGAAGAAACAGAGCTTTGAAACCAAATCCATACACAACACAATGTGGTATTCATAAAAATCCATACAAACAAACTAAACTCAAAACATTGGAATGGAATGTTCAACTTCAAATTATGATGCAGAGCATGGATTCGGGGTATAAAGAATCATTTTTTTGCCAACATAGTGAAAATTTAGCACTTTCTTTCATCTTTGCATATTGGTTTGATACTTCAAACGATGCATTTCTTATATTGAAAAGTGCATTACCTTATTGATTTTCTCTTTGTTTCAAGAATATTTTAATATTCTCTACTTAATAGGGCCAACCACGTGACGATGGAAGCTCATTTGGCCCCTTCCCCCCCCCCCCTCACATCACTCTCAATTCCCCATACCCAATCATATAACATTAATCATTCATTCATTAATAACATATAACATTCATTCATTCATCCATTAATAACATATAACATTCATTCATTCATCTATTAATAACATATAACATTCATTCATTAACATATAACATTCATTAATTACCATATTCACATTCATTCATTAACATATAATATTCATTCTTTCATTTTTACATATTATCAAAAATATGGTTGTCATGATATGATTACAATCACTTTTTTTTTTGTTTCTTTTTTAAAGCTACATAAATCTGAAGTGGAGTATCATTTTCTAAATCAATATATGTCCCCCCTTTAGTTGTTCTTCCATCTACTTGTGATCTTAATGTACACCTAGTCGTTTGCTCATGATGTGGATGCCGCTACAAGGGGGGGTCTGCTGCAATAACAAAGAAATGTTAAACTGATATGTTTTATTATTATTGTTACAAGTATTTCATTAATTAAAAGAACATTAGAGTGGTTCTCTTTACCTGATGGGTCCACATCATGTTCCTGAACTTTTGTTATAGACTCATGCTCAACATGTTGAACACCCTCTAAATCCTAATCTACAGTTGAAACATGAAAGGTTACATTAATAAATACAACAATTGAAATTAAATATGTTTAAGAGAACATGAGAGTGGTCCTCTTTACCTGATGGGGCCACATCATGTTCCTGATCTTCTCTAGCCTAATCATGTTCAACACGTTGATCACACTCTACATGCTCTAAAGTTGAAACATGAAAGGTTACATTAATTAATACACCAATTGCATTTAAATATGTTTAAAAGAACTTTAGAGTGGTCCTCTTTACCTGATGGGGCCACATCATGTTCCCGATCTTCTCTAGCCTGATCATGCTCAACATGTTGATCACGCTCTACATGCCCTAAAGTGTCGGGATGCACACCATGACCTTCATCTGTAGATTGTGCTCCACCCTCACCAGGCTGCATTCCAATGTCATGTGTAGTATTATCATTGCTTGAATGTTTAAAACAAATAGGCATGTAATTACTTTATGGTGGAAATTAATATTGAATAGATTGCACAAGTATTCAATTTTAAATAAGCTTTATTGAATTTATTTTCCTGCGTGTTGGATGTAGTGGAAGGTTGTGTTTGCCCAGTCAAGACTCTTAGGCATTCAGCCACGACTCCATAGCCCCGCTGGAAGGAAATCTTCAGGTCATCTTCTGTGGGAACTCTATTGAATTCAGAGCCCTACATTTTTTCATAAGATCATAATTTTGCTTCTATGGTGTGATAAAACCAAAAAAAAATTCAATTTATTATTTGGATACTATATTTCATTTATTGATACTTACAATTTGTGCCGCTAATTTCATATAACCACCAGATCCAAGTTTGTGTTACCCGTGTTTTTCTAGTCTTGCCTTTGTTGCCTTCGATGTGTCAAGCAGCCAATGAAAAATTTGAAATATGTTAGATTATGTAAAAAGAAAGAGTAATTAGTATATAATTACATTGTTGATAGTTTCACATACCTTCCTTTGCCTGGTGGTGTCTTTCCTTTTTTCTTTTCAGCCTTCTCCTTTCCATCTGACACTAGGTCCTTCCACTCCCTCTCCGAAATCATGGGGGGATGCTCATACTTTTTGTTTTTCTCTAAATGTGACCTATATTGGCCCCTTGCATAGTTTAGATAGGTACCAGCTTTCTTAAGGACCTTGGTTCGGGTGAATGTTTTATCATTGAACAACACAACTAAATGGTTAATGAGCTCATCTTTTAAATCTTTATTTTGGGCATTCCACCGTGTACGTATGGTGGGCCTGAAGAGATCCAACATAATATCACTTAGATGTTTATAAAAAATCATTTCCTGCAAAATGATCATGGGATCAATAGTCTAAAAAGAGTGATCAATAAGTAAATTTCAATTGGATTATATATAATAATAATTAAAACATTTTAAAGTACCTGGGACCTTCTCTATCTTTATGGGAACAAAATCCTCGGTCACCACAAGTGTGACCGACAATGTTCTCGTACTAGTAATACGGGAAGATACAAGAAATGTTGCTAAAACATCACCAATACTAGTGGCATCTGCATCCCTAGGTACATATCCTGATGCATGTTATGGCATGTGTTCGCTGCTAGAGGGTGCATTAACGGATGCCTGCATGGTTTGTGTTGCCAAAATTTCATACGACAATATAGGCACAGATGATGGGGTCAGATGATGTGATGTATGTGTAGGAAGATCAGGATGGACACTTGTACTAACCCCTACTCCTTGGGTAGTACTTGCAGTACCCTGATCATGTCCAGGAGCATCATGAGGAGGCAAATAACCTTGTAAAAACAACACATATTTTAGTTCATGACATAAAAGAGTACAAAATATAAAACCATGAATGAACTTATGTTATAATTAAAGACCTCATGACAACTTGCAAGTTTTGTAATCTCTCAGTCAATATTTTAACACTCTCTCTTATCTCATTTGTTTGAGGCACTATGAACATCAACTTAACCATTTCTTCATTGCAATTTTTTTGGATCTTCTTTATCGTATTGAGAGGGTTTGTTGAATAAGCGATGTCATCATCACAAAATATTGACTGCACCTCACTATGGATGCTCTCCTCTACTGTCGGTACCTTTCCCCCATCAATCGACTGCAACAAGAATATTAAAAATATTATCGAAATTAACCCAATAAACTTATAAAAAAACATAATAATAAAACATTTTTCTTGTATCTAATTTGTACAATTACAATGAGGTAAACCTATCAGGTAGAGGTGCCTAAAGATACATCGTGATCTGTGCTCTAGGCCAGAACCTTCTCCATAGCATCAATGTCCCCTTGTGAAAAAAATTAAATATAAAAAAATATTACCAAAATGAAACCAATAGACTTACAAAAAAAACATAAGAATAAAATGGTATATTGGAGTCATTAATTGGAGGTTGGGTAAAATGGTACATAGTACGTACCACCCCCATAGTAACTTTGTTTGTTACTAAGTGATTCAAATTGTAATCGATTAGCAACTCTTCCCCTACAGTTATTAATTTTATCGCACATACGAATACACAGTTTCCCTCGCACACCTCGAATATGCAATTGGGTTGCTTATTTGTTGACCTAGTTCGTGTACTGTTTATAAACCCTGCAATATTCCCTAATGCATTTGGCCTTTCGTCAATGTACATAGCCACTCCTTTATTTTGATCCTTATCTTTTATTTGTATATAATTTACTGATAGTGCATGCCTACGCATACTTCGTGTATACCGAACCAGTTGCATCCAATCTTTGTAATTGTAACAAGGTCCAGCATACTCCATCAATTCAGTAACTTTTTGGTAACGGACCTTTATGTCGTCCATACAAAATAGGCCCAAACCATGTAATGACGATGGTGTTATGTGATATATCCTCTTGTTGACAAAAAATTTAGTGTTTATTGGAGGAAGTTCCTTGGGTACCCATTGTTTCCATAGATGTTTGTACCTCAAGGGAACCTCAACATTGCCTATGCTCTCATCATCATAAGAACATGACCCCCCTTCAGCAAGAAAAAATTTCATGCATTTACAGAATTTTCTTCTAATCTTTTGACCTCTAGTTGATCTCCCTCTTTTAGACATACTACATATCTCGCTTTCCTCTTCTCTTCCTAAATTTCCCTCGCTCAAGGAAGACAAATCTGACAAATACCTATTTGGTGGTACCTGCACTCATAAGGATTTTGGATGAAGTTCTTTCATGGTGATGTGATCCCAAGGTGACATTATGATTAATCTATCATTTCATCATTAGAATTTCACAAGTTATAAGGTAATCAAGTCTTGATAGATTGCAAGCTATTGATACTACCGTCCAAATGTATCCATCACAAATCAAATCTACTTAACGTTTTAACTCCCAAACTTTGTAACAAGTGTTAAATGTGACTATGGTCCACCAATTACACAACCAAGGCCTCAAATGTATTCTCTAATTGTAATCAAAGGACTTTTCTCTTCATTCAAGTAAATAAACTTGCAGGGAAACACCACCAAGTGGTTTATTGGACACCTACATGACTAAAAATAGCAGCAAATTTACATTTAATTTCCATATGTCTAAGTGGTTAATGGGGAGGGAGTGTGTACTAGGCCTGGTTAAGTCATCATAAGTTTACGCTTTGGCGATAAAATTTTTTTGTCATATTAAATTTTTCTATGTATAATTGCTAGGAGACTTTTGGTATGCTTTAAGGTAGGATGATTGATGAAAGAGCCCAAAGACTAGCCTTTCTCCATGGTATCCAGGTACACATAGCAGTGGTCTTCTCTTATATGGTTGGACATGATTTAAAGAACTTAGCAAGGAATTATTCATTTAACCTAAGGTTTTCTCATAATGCCATCATTGGAAAAGTATGATAAAATTCTTCTATTATAAAGAATTGGTCTATGTGCCTCTAGTAATCACTATAAATGTTTGTAAGGATAAAATGACTAATTGCATTAGGTAGGAGAGAATCAACTTTGAGTTCTTCAAAGATTATATTCCTCTATTCATAATTTTTAAGGGTTATGTGTGGAGGAGGTTATCACTACCAAGAAGGGAGGAGACTTTTCCTTGTATTCTTTTATAATTTTCATTATTCTTATTTATTTTACACTTACATTTACAAATACACATACATATGCATTTATTGTTTTCATTTATTTCTCATGTAGTTTAATAGTTTGATCGATTTCATATTATATGTGTTGAAGACTTTAAAATTTCAATTACATTAATTTATGGATATGTTGTATCTATAACACTAAAAAACCATATGCTCTTTGCATTTACACTTGCATTTAGAAATACACATTTATATACATAGATATAGATTTCTTTAATGATATGTTGCATTTA